>CP025649.1:11501320-11516609 GCA_003576665.1 Ipomoea trifida
CAGAGCTCTTCTTCGTGGACAAGAACTTTCCCGACTTTCAAGAAGATGATTTCCTTCAGGCTTTGCGTTCATTTCAGCAGAGACACAGACGTTTTGGTGGACATAAATACTAACATTATTCATTATATTATTACTTCAATTCCTTATACATACATGTCAACATGGAATGAAGAATTCATACTATAAATACATAAGCTACTCGATCTAAGAGTTTTTTACAACAACATATTTAAAATAATTGGAGAAACATAATAATACACGGCAAATTATTGCATGGACCATGATCCACACAGCTGTGTCGACTAAAAATAAAAAGTATATTATTTTTGTATTGAAGGTACATTATTTTTGTACTGTAGGTACATTATTTGATTGTATATATCAAATAATGTACCTTCAGTACAAAAATAATGTACCCTAAAATAATGTACCTACAGTACAAAAATAATGTACTTTTAGTACAAAAATAATGTACTTTTTATTTTTGGTTTACAAAGCTGTGTGAACCATGGTCAATGCAATAATGATTGATAATAGACCAAGTAGACCAAGACTAGCTTGCATGTGTAGACAGGGAAAATTTGAAAACATAAAATCATTATTGGATGTGCCAAATTTTAAGATTCATTATTTGGTCAATTTAACTAATTGGGCTATGGAAAATTTGTTGAAATAAAATAATTGAATTAATTTAATTAGCCTAGATAATCTTGGTTTTGAGTTATTGAATTAATCAATTAATTAAGGCTCGATTGACTTTGTTTCTTCTCTCTCTCACTTCTTTCGCATGATCTCTCTCTCCACCCCTTGTGGTGCAATTAGAATTTCTCTGTCTTTGTCAATCTCTACTCTGCTTGCATGGATTTCGACAAACTTTCTTAGGGATTAATTAATCTCACGCTGGCCAATTTGGACAACAAGGATACCGTTCAACTCCATGCAAACGTTCCACTAGGGCTCACAAACCCCCCGTCGGAATTTCTCATAGTGGGCAAGCTGGCCTCATAAGAAAAGGAAAAAAAATTAACTTAAATTTGTTTTTTTTTTTTTTTTTTTTAAGGTAAACGTATCTATATATTCCATTAATTCATAATATAAAACGTTTACATCAACGATCAATGAAATGGTAAACCATTCCTTACAGTCAGACATAGAAACAACTTTTTTAACTATGCTATAGAAAACTTGAATCGCAGACTGTTTCATAACTAGGAAGCTATGTTCCTTCAAGGTGACCGTCCATTTCTAGACTTTTTTTATCAGAACATCCTCATTTGATCATAGTATTATTGTGGCATTACTATTTTTGGTCATTTATCAATAAAACAGTTTAAATGTCGTTAAATACAAAGCATTTCGGTTTTTAAGAGTTAATTACCGATTTGGTCCCTCGACTATTGGGAATTCACCACTTTGGTTTTGACAAATTTTCTTGCCCAATTAAGTCCTCGACTTTGAAAAAATTAACCAATTTGATCCTCCGTTTATTTTACCATTTGATATTCATTAAATCGATACCAAATTGGTAATTTTCACTATATTCAAGGGACCATTTCGGTCAAAATTAATTACCGAAATGGTCCCTTGACTATAGTAAAATTACCAATTTGGTCCTGATTTAACGGCTATTTAACACCAAAATAAACGAATGATCAAATTGGTTAATTTTTTCAAAGTCGAGGACTTAATTGAGCAAGAAAAATTGTCGAGGACCAAAGTGGTGAAATCCCAATAGTCGAGGGACCAAATTCGGTAAATAACTCGGTTTTTAATTATAGATTTTTTTAAAAAAAAAAAAGAATAAACATAAAAATATAGCAGAGTCAACCTATTTTGTATATAAAAAAAGATCGAAATACCTTTGTATTTAACAACATTTTAATTTTTTTTTTTGTTGACAGAGGACCAAAAATTGTCATGACACAATAATAACAAGACCGAATGAGAATGTTCTGATAAAAAAAAGATTAAAAGTAGACTGTCACCCAGGGCCCACCCTGACTATGGCGACCGCACAGGGTCCCCAATTTTTTTAGAAAAATATTTTATATATAATTCAATATTTTTATACTTGATAAATATTTTGTTAAAATCTATATATTAGTCTTAATTGTAAGTGAAAAATAAAACTTTAGAAATAATTGACATCGAAATTTGGGTGAATAAATTGGTATTTAAATATGCATGAAAATGTCACTTTTAAATTAAATTTTGAAATGTATTTTTTATTTGTTGAATTTTTATGCATTATTTTTAGACAAACAATTTTTATTACTTTTTTACTTTTGTCATAGAATATAAAACTTGAAGTCTAGATGAATTTGGACTCAATTACCTTAGAGAGATTTTCTAGATCTTCTAGACTTCTATTTTTATATTTCATAGGTCTTTGTTAATTATGTTTCTTACCTTTATAAAATGTTAAAAAATATGTTTTCCCCTATGTTCTTGTATGTCTATTATTATCTTTGTGTTTGTCGTTTTATTCTATTATTATATTTAGATTACAATTTTGCTCTATTATATTTAGATTACAATTTATTCTATTATATTTAGATTATAATTTTACTCTATTATATTCATATTACAATTTTACTCTATTATATTTAGATTGCATCTCGAAACAAAAATAATGAAGGTCCAAATTAAATTATTAGACATGACCCTATTGTTAATGGAACGGCCCTGCTGTCACCTATAAATTTAGGACAAAAAAATGATTGAATTAAAAATGCAAGAATATGATTTTTAAAGTTCCTTATTTGTAATCTTTGATACTCAACTTATCAAAAAATCATGTTTAGCAAGAAAACATGTTACATAAACTAATTTAGCAAAAAATTTGTTTAATGTAATATATAAAACTATTAAATTACGTCATATTAAATAAGATTTTAATAATCAAGTTTGTTTGATGACTTGATAACGAAAATATTTCAAGTTTGACTTTTGTAAAAGTTATCTATCTATTAACCTTTTTAATTTGAGTCGATCGATTTTGATTAATCTTGATTGGTCAAAGTGCACTTTTAGATAGGGACTAATTTTTTCCATAAATCAAAGATTTAAATCAAATTTGATTTGCATATAATTTTGTACAAGCAACCAATTAAGTCGGAAGCCATGAAAAAGTTTTTTCCTTTTCGTCTCAATTTCAAGACTTTTGACAGCAAATGGAAATAAAAGGATGTTGGAATCTTTCAATGTCGAATTTATCTCCAGTTGCTTAATTCCTCTGGAAAGGATACCATGCTATGTGGTTAAGAAATTGCGAATCTTTTTTCTCCTTTTGATAAAAATTAATATAAAAATTTATATTTTTTTACGGTATCAATTGATGTTGATGTACATGGTATTGGACTATTGGGTATAATTATATATTATATATTATATATAGTGCAAAAAGTTAAATGAGCTCTCAAACTAGTAATAATAGTATAATTAGCCAATTAGGCCCCTTAAGGCTAATTATGCAAAGTAACATGGGTCCAAAACTACGTCGTTTTCGTCTCTTTCTTTTTTTTTTTTTTTTTTTTTTTAGTAAACATATTGCTGAATATAGAGTTGTCCAAAAATGTGTGAATGTAGAGGTTTCAAAGTGTGAATGTAGAGTATGGAAATCGTGAATGTAGATTTATGATTGTGTGAATGTAGAGTTGTCCAGAAATGTGTGAATGTGGAGGTTTCAAATTGTGAATATGGAGTATAGAAATCGTGAATGTAGAGTTATGCATGTGTGAATCTGTAATAGAGTTAAGAAGTTCTAGCAACTTGTAGCCCTGTAATGTATGGATGTGGAGTTCTCAAGTTGTGAATGTGGAGTATAAGACCTGTGAATATAGAATTTTGAATGTGTGAATGTGGAGTTTACAAATTGTGAATGTAGAGTATAGTTACTAAACATATAATCTTGTAATGTGTGAATGTGAAGTTTACAAATTGTGAATGTAGAGTATAGTGTATGTGAATGTAGACCCAGGTCCACCTTGCAAGGTGGACATGGGTCCACGGCATAACAACCCGCCTCTTAATTAAAAGGGAAAAAAAATTCTATTTAAACATACACTTAAATTTGTAAATAAAGTGCGATTAACCTTTTGAACTTGTATAAAAGAATGCAATTAAGACTTTTAAAAGGTTAATATTAATTGATGCCGTGTAATAATAATAATAATAATAATAATAATAATAATAATAATAATAATAATTTTATTATATCTTTTTATTAAATTATTGTGCACTTTATAATAGGATTGACTAATTAACAAACAACGAAGAAAATAAAACGTTGGGGGTTCGATCTCCACCCATGTGAATGGAGCAAACTATTTGGTCAGTCTCCTACTACTTAGTGTGCTGACCGTTGGGACGGAAGATTAGTTTTCTGGCTGTCGGCTGGAATGATACATTGGGAAAAACCAAAAAAAAAATGAAGAAAATAAATAGTTTTTCTCTTTTTCTTTTAAGCATGACAAAATATTAGGGTGCATTTATTAATGGAAGAAATGACCTATTTTTCAAAAAAAAAAATTAAAAAAAAAAACTAGAAAAAATGAAGAATCCAGTTACTTGTCATTTCTTCAATTTGGAAAATGGGGATCAATTCTCAATTTTTATAGATTTTGGAGAACTACTTTAACATGCTATCCAATTTGGAGAAATTGAATTCTTATCATGGTAGCATGAAAATGAGAAAAAGGAAAATGGTGGAACATAATATATGAAATGCAAGCTAAGAGAGATATACAAATTATAATGAGTATAAATTAAATGTGTATGTGCAATTACATTTTTCTTTAAATATGTATACATATTAATTATTTACTATTTTTTTAGAAAATGTATTTTTAAATTAAGAAAAAATGACTTTGAAACGAATGAAAGTTTCATAAATGAGTGGAATGAAATGTTTTTAAATGCATAAATACTAAGGGGGTGTATTCAATCATAACTTTTATAGACTTTTAAAGAGTTTTATCAACTTTAAAAGTTTGACAGTATTTAATTTAGACTTTTAACGACTCTTTAAAAGTCTACCGGTATTGGATCCAAACTTTTCAAAACTCTTTAAAAGTATGCTGGTATTCGATTCAGACTTTTATAGAGTATTTAAAAGTCTACTGGTATTCAAAATGTTATTAACTTTCATAGACTTTGTCAAAATAGGATTTCGGTAGACTTTTTCTTCATTAATATAAATAGATGAAATCCAACTCTCCAACCTCAAACTTTTCAAGATTCTCTACAAACCTTTTTTTTTTTCCTCTATTTAAACTAAACAAAATTTTCATTAATTGTACAATACGTCCCAAACTTTGTTACGAAAAATTATTTATTAATATTGACTACAATTTTTTTTGAAAGAGGGATTGCTACGAATAGCAAAAAAAAAAAAAAATTTGATGTGCGAACAGCAGCAGCTTGCTGCTGTGCTGTTCGCAACATTAATTTGCTGCCGCAACCAGCAGCAAGTTGCTGCTGGTTGCAAAATTTAGTAAAAAAATCATATTTTAAACTTTTATTTAATTAATATAATTTTAAATAATTTTATATTCATTAAATATTAATATATGTATTTATATAAGAAAATAAAAATATATTCAATGCATTCAAAAATATATTAATTAAAATTTTATTTAATTTAAAAATATTTTTGTAGTTGTTGTTGGTTGTATTTTTTTTTTTTACAATGAGCTAATTTATTTATGATCTATAAAAATATATTTTTGTAAGAAAATTATAAATAATATATTAATAGAAGTTATGGAATGTTTGTAAGGGTGTATTCAATTTAGAGTTTTAATGACTTTTGTAAAATTTTTAATATGAAAAAGTTTTTAAAAGTTTATAAATGTTTGTTGTACGGATATTTATAAACTTTTATAAAGTTGATGAAAGTTTAAAAGGTTCTAGGAAAATCTACAAGAACTCTACAAAAGTCAATTAAAATCCATCACTTTAAAACTCTTTGAAAATCTTTAAAAGTCTTGATTGAATACACCCCGTAACACTTGAGAGATAGATTCCTACTTTATTTTCTTTTATTTAATTTCTTCTTCCTTTATTGTCTACCTTCTTTTTCTAACCTTCGTTTCATTGTCACCACCTCCTTCTCTAGCTTCTATCTCTAATGTGAACACTATTGTCTCTCTAATTTCATTAATTCATAATATTATTATAATTATTTATTTATTAGTACTTATATTAATTATCTCCTAAGTAATTAATATATATTAGCATATCATCAAATTTTTTAATTATAATTTATTACATTATTTTCTTGAAAAATGAGTTCCAAAAATGAATTAAAAAAAAAAAAGAAAAAGAAAATTGGAGAGGAAGAAATTTGGATAAATGAAAATGGAGAAATAAAATAAACAAGTTCTTAGGTTTTCATACTATAATCATATTGCATATAGTTTACTACTTCTTAATGTGACATTATCTATAAGGTTGTTTATTCACTCCTTGATGTGACATTATCTATAATGAATTAATGATTATAATTTGTTAAAAATTGTTTAACATTTGAATTGGTGAATAGAAATTTTTTGTAACAACCGGCTATGATTCCAGAAGAAGGAATTCAATTCTTCTTATTATACAATATCTTAGGTAGTGAAAAAAAAAACACATATCTTAAAAACTCTTATGATTGAAGTTCAGCAATATAATAGTTCAATTTTAAATTAATTGAAACAAAATATAATTACCAAATACATACTCGAAAATGTCAACCAAATCAGAATACCAAAAATAATAATAACAAGCTAAGGGAATATATGAAAGAAAGATGATGCGATATTATCTTGAAGAATGAAGAAGGGTGCTTTAGGTGAGAGCATTATTGGCAAAAAGAAGAAACAATGAAGATGACATGAGAGGTGTAGAAGAGCCCATGGCCTCCCACTATCAAGATTCTCTAACAGGAGCTGAGTGTGCACTGGATGCTTTGGGTTTGAATTGGTTCGCTACTGCTGCCCAAGAATATAATATTGCTGATTAAAACATTTTTGGAAGTGGCTAATATAATGTGCATATATGTCTTATCAGGCCTTGTGGGTAGTTGTTTCATCTGAGAACTTACCTAGCTTCTGTTATGTGCATTTATTCAAGATTTCAAGTTTAATTTGTAATATAAAACACAAATAACAAAGTGCTTTTGGATCGGAAATGGAGTAAACTGACTATTTAATTTGCTGCATTAAAAAAGAAACAAAAAAAGGTGAAATATTAATAACAAATATCATGTCTAAAATTATAAAGTCTTAATACTTTTGTATAATATTATGGTTAAGTAAGGTTAAAGTTATGATATAATATTTTGTATACAATTTTAATTTAAAGTTAAATTCCCATGAATCGTCCCATTCATGAACTGAAGCTACTATTCACAGTTTTTTTAGGATATATTCAAATTCAATTTAAATAGTATACATTTAATTTTGGCCCTTTGATTGAACCAAACCACAACCACCGCAACTATCCCATCATACTCCATCTCTCTCTCCAAAGTCCGCCTATAAATACCCCCTCAAACCCACAACCTTAAAGCCATAGACATCCTAAGATCTTCCGAGAAAACCCATTGTTGTAAGCAAGTTCTTAGTTGCCCTCAATCATCTACCATGTCGGACAAGTGCGGAAACTGCGACTGCGCTGATTCCACCCAGTGCACGTATGTACATCTCATTTCATTTACTTTATACATACTGTTTATGCATGGCTATAAAACTCTGTATAGTCATATATGCATCCAAAAGCACTTTTTTTTTTTTTTTTTTTTTTTTTTCTGTGAATATAATGATGAAAGGAGAATTGCTGAATTTGCAGGAAGAAGGGAAACAAGATGGACGACTTTATTTATGTGACTGAGAAGAGGTAGCTTTTCCTATATTGTTTTGTCCACCAAAACTTATTATATAATAAGAAATATTTTAAGGTATCAATCAACCAGATACAACTCTCTGATAGAATTGTGTGGAGTACTATCAATATTTGTTCTTATAGTATCCGGTACAAAAGTTAAAAACACATACATGGTTGTAAATGGTACAAAAAAAACTAACCTAACACCTTAGAGAATTTTCATGTATATAATTACGAAAATTGCTTGATGTATCGGGGTAGAATCATAGAAATGACGGATTTGAAAAATCATTACTAATAATTAAGTTAAATCTTTTGGAGTTTTGTTGGGTACGGTTAATTCTTGTTTCCATAGTACTTGGTACAACTCAAAAACATACGTAGTTGTACTCGATCGGTCAGTGCAAAGACACCGAATCGACTCCTTAAAATTTTCATGTATATATAATTATGAAAATTACTTGATGCATTAGAAATAGAATCATAAAAATGGCGTATTTGAACTCATGACTAAGTTAAATCTGCCGGAGTTGTGTTGGATATCTTAGTTCTTGTTCCAATATATAGTACGTACCTAGTACAACTCAAAAATATACATGATTGTTCTCAGTACAATGAATGTCTCATTTTGTTTCGAGTGATTTGAGGAAGAAAATCCACTGTTACTACTGAAGAATGACTCAATTTTATTTATTAAAATGTGCAGCTACACTGAGAGCATAGTGATGGATGTTGCAACCGCTGAGAATGATGGGTGCAAGTGCGGAGCCAGCTGCAGCTGTACCGACTGCACTTGTGGCCACTAAGTGCAGACAGCAGAAATCAACAGCCATGTGATTCTAAATTTCCAAAGCCCTTATACTATGATGTAATAAATAAGTGTGATGAAATAATTTGTGTGTTGTAAGATGTCATAGTATGTAGGTTCAATATGGTGTGGCTGTCTGTCTCTCTGTACTCTTATGTTGTTCACTTTGTGTTAAATGGATAAGTAGTAATTAAGGTTATATATGCTCTGTCTTGACTCTTACTACACTTTACTCTTGAGTTTGCATGCAGTTTTGATAGCTCGGCCACTAGAAGAACCTACAATTAAGAAGAATTAATGATCAATCTATACACTTCACACTGAGTCAATGACCAACAAATAAGCTTTAATTTACCAAACAAGAACAAAAAAAATCAAGAAAAAAGTGGTGTCTAATGGTTGCATTGTTAAAAAATCAATAGGAAATTTTACATTTTTTTAATTACCCATCCAAAGTGATCAAAACTCTAGATTTTCAATCATAAACGGTTGTTCAGATGAACTTTTTGATCGCGTAGGATATTTTAAAAATTTCTGGTAGCTATTTCCAACTACCCCATCGTTAGTCACAGAGAAAATTTATTGAAAATTTTAGATGGTTAATTAACTTTGAATTTGTCCTCTAATTTTCAATTACGGTAGTAAAAAAAATATCCATATTTTTGCCAAATTCGGACAAAAAAAAAAAAACAATTGCATGGTTTCTCACTTTCTCTACCGATCCCAACCATTTTTTTTAGCATGATGATGAAATAAGTTGAAAAAAAATAAATTTATCTCGTCTTTTTTGGATAATGATTATCGGTAAAAGTGGATGGAAATGATGAATTTTTCTAATGTAAAAACCAAAGATAAGAACAAAGTACTTATTAAACAAACTCGGGGCAATTTTTGTAATATCAACATTTTTGGACAAATGTGTTATTTAGAATTAGTATTTAAAAACTATAAATAAATGATTAATTTTTCCCTTTGAAAATTTATTTGTAAGTGATTTATATTGAAACATGAATACACAAAAGAAAAAAAAAAAAAAAAAAAAGGAATACACACTTAGATATGGCAACACATATTTTGTTTAAATATATATTTTAATGACATATTTGAAGACGTAATTGTGTTAGTGTGTTACAACCGGTTTTGTACAACACACGATTTTCTTTAAATATATATTTGTTTTCTCCAAATAAATAATAATAACAATAATAATAATAATAATAATAGGGAATAGTGTACTATAATATTATTAGGCCATTTTTCCTCATTTTATTATTATGCTAATTAAGGAATTTTTCGATAGATCCAATCAGGTAAAAGCTCTTAGGTGGGTCAAGGCTATGAGGTTGTCAATGTTAGACATATTAGGCATGTGTATGGTTAGAATTAGTCTACCTAGCTGTTAGCCTATTATGTAGGATCCTAGTAGCAGTTGTATTAGTCTAGGACTCTGTGTTACGATTGAATCATTGAATTGAATTCTCATTTGGTATCAGAAGCGACAGGTTACCAATTACACTCATCTCTCCTCTCTTTTTTTTTACGGTTAACGCTTCTACCGTAACTTTCAATGGCCGAACAATCCTCCGACCGAACCTTGACCACCGACGTCGCTGCTCCGGCGTCTTCTCCGGCAGCCCCAGCCAATCTAAACTCCGCTCATCACTTCGTGTCAATTAAATTGACGACACGGAATTATCTTTTTTGGAGAACGCAGATCGTTCCGTTCTTGCGTGGTCAGGGTCTAATCGGCTTTGTGAACGGCGACATCCCATGCCCGCAGCGGCTTCTCGTTTCGTCGACCGCTACTGCCGCCGGCGATGAAGCTGCTCCTCCTCCCGCGATCAACCCGGCGCACTCTGCCTGGGTACAACAGGATCAGAGCATTCTGTCTCTGCTGATCTCTTCCCTCTCGGAAGAGGTCATGTATTTGGCGGTCGGCCGCTCCACCGCCAGAGAAGTGTGGACGTCGATCGAAACCGCACTCAGCTCCACCACCCGTGCCCGTTGCCTAAACCTCCTCAGTCGTCTCCAGGCTCTCCGTCAAGGCGACATGTCTCCGGGCGAGTACTTAGGGAAGGCTCAGCTGATCATTGAGGATTTAGCGCTGGCCGGCCGAACGATCTCGTTGGATGAGCAGAATTTGTACGTATTCTGGGGCCTCCGACCGGAATACAGATCCATGGCGGCGTCTCTCACGGTCACCGGCAATCCCGTGACTCTGCCGCAGCTCGCGGATTATCTCCAGGCGCAAGAGTTCATCTTCTCCGATGACTCTCTACCGGTGAATGCTCCGGCCATGGCTCCTATTGCCATGGTGGCTAATCGCGGGCGTCGGCAGCAGGGCGATGGAGGCAGACAACAGCGTGGTGGTGGTCGTCATCGAGGTGGTGGCCGTTCCAATGGTGGTCGAGGCAGAACGGGAACGCCCAGATGCCAAATCTGTCGTTCCCATGGACACACCGCCGTGTTTTGCTTCCGCCGCTACACCGATCAGCCACCTCAGGCTAACATGGCGGTTAACGGCGATGCGTCCTCCGTCGCTGCAGATTCTGTAGCCTGGCATCCAGACACTGGTGCAACCGCCCACGCCACGCCCGATCCCAGCGTAATGTCACGGGCAGAGGACTACAACGGCAGTGACGTACTCCGAGTCGGCGACGGTTCAGGTTTGGATATTACCCGTGTTGGCTATTCAGCGATTCCCACTAAGTCTAAACCTTTACATATGTCTCGCATTTTACACGTTCCTCAATTGTCCGTACCTTTATTATCTGTTTATCGGTTTACGAATGATAATAACGTATTTTTCGAATTTCATTCTGATTCATTTGTTGTTAAGGACTGCATTACCAAGGAGGTACTGCTTAAAGGGCCCAGTTTCGGTGGTTTATACCAGCTGTCAGTTCCACGCTCTCACATGGCTTTCCTGTCAGCCCGTGCGTCTCCGGGTGTGTGGCATCGCCGGTTAGGTCACCCTCACGATCGTGCCCTGAGTCAAGTTCTGCGTCAATGTCCTGTCACCTCTCATAAAGTCGGATCTCCAAAGTTGTGCTCATCTTGTCAGCTTGGAAAGTCATGTCGGTTTCCTTTAGATAGGATAGCAACTTCTAGTAATAATATCTTAGATCTTGTATATTCGGATATTTGGGGTCCGGCACCCGTAATTTCTGCCGAAGGCTATCGTTATTTTGTGCTTTTCGTAGATGATAGCTCTCGTTTTTCATGGATTTTTCCCCTTCGTGTAAAAACCGATATCTATAAAGTGTTTGATTCTTTTCGCGCCATGGTAGAACGGCTGTTTTCCCGTTTTATCAAGGCTATTCAGTCTGACTTAGGTGGCGAGTATCGTCGTCTTCATACACTGTTTCAAACCCTTGGGATTGTCCATAGACAAACTTGTGCTTACACGCACGAACAAAATGGTCGGGTAGAACGTCGTAATAGACACATTGTCGAAACAGGCCTTGCCTTACTAGCCGAAGGCTCAGTACCCCTTAAACATTGGGACTACGCCTTTGAAACGGCGACCTATCTAATTAATCGCCTTCCATCCTCTGTTCTAAACTTTGATACACCATATTACAGACTATATCAAACCCCACCCTCATACACCTCTCTTAGAGTCTTCGGTTGTCTGTGCTTTCCTTTCCTACGCCCTTACAATCAGCATAAAATCGAGTATCGCTCAAAACCTTGTGTCTTCTTAGGCTATCCAACCTCCTTTAGTGGCTATCGCTGTTTAGACATCAACACAGGGAAAACCTATATCTGCCGTCATGTCCGATTTGACGAGTCTGTCTTTCCTTTTGCTACTGTTTCTACTGTGCAGGAATCAGGTGTTTCACCCGAGACTAGCTCGCCTTGGGCCGTGAGTCCTGTTGTGACCGCTGCACCAACAGCTGAAAGTTACACCAATACACCTTTAGTGGGAATTCCCGATGCACCCGCAACGGAAAGTGCTTCCGCTCAAGCTGTTTCCTCCGCTAGTACATCTTCAGCACTACGTACCTCACGGAGCAAGTCCACTAACACCCAACGTCATGGTATGCGGTTGCGGCATATGACTAAAGGCACCGATGAGCAATTTTATGCCTTGACTACTACCGAGGGTCCACTTGATCCCACCTGTTATACACAAGCCGTGAGCCACTTGCATTGGAGAGATGCCATGGACAAGGAGTTTAATGTCTTGATTCATAATAACACTTGGAAATTGGTTCCTCCACAGCCAAGTATGAATGTAATTGGATGCAAATGGGTGTTTCGCACAAAAAGGAAAGCTGACGGGTCAATAGAACGCCACAAAGCACGCCTTGTTGCAAAGGGCTTTAATCAGGTCCCCGGTGAGGACTACTTTGACACTTTTAGTCCAGTAGTTAAACCTACAACTGTTCGTCTACTGTTCTCATATGCAGTGTCTCAAGGCTGGATTCTACGGCAACTAGATGTTCATAATGCCTTTCTCAATGGGCATTTGTCGGAAACAGTCTTTATGCGCCAGCCTCCGGGTTATGAGGATCCTGGTCACCCGGACTATGTTTGTCGGTTACAACGTTCCCTTTATGGCTTAAAACAGGCTCCGAGAGCCTGGTTTAAGCGTCTACATGATTATTTGCTCTCTGCAGGTTTCACCGCATCAAAGACTGATGTGTCTTTGTTCCACTACAGTGTCGGATCGTCTCGAGTTTTCCTATTGGTTTACGTTGACGATATTATACTGATGGGATCTGATGCTGCACTTCTTGACAAGTTACTTAAACAATTATCAACTGTGTTCAAAATCAGGGACCTAGGAACTCCCAGCTTCTTCCTAGGGATTGAGACTTTGTCTGTTGATGGGGCTCTTATTCTTTCCCAGCGTCGTTACATGATCGATATACTCAATCGTGCTGGGATGGTTGATTGCAAGCCACTTTCCACACCGGCTGCTACATCTCAATCCACTGTTAAGACCGATGACCAGTTTGATAATCCAACCCAATACAGGCGCATAGCCGGGGCTCTGCAATACTTGACTATCACTCGACCTGATCTTTCATACTCGGTCAACCGTCTCTGTCAATTCATGCATGCGCCAACGGCTGAGCATTGGAGTCTCTTGAAGCGTGTGCTCCGCTATGTCAAAGGGACTTTACAGTATGGTCTTCGCCTTGCTCCTTCATCCTCTACTGACATCCATGCCTACTCCGACTCAGATTGGGCTGGCTGTCCAGTTGACCGTAAGTCAACTAGCGGATATGCGGTCTTTCTTGGTTCAAATTTGGTATCGTGGGTCTCCCGCAAACAGAGAACTGTTGCTCGTTCATCTACCGAGGCTGAATACAAGGGTCTTGCTGACGCCTCCGCAGAAGTGACTTGGGTTATTTCTCTACTCCGTGAACTAGGCCTCCACAACGGCCGTCCTGCCACATTATGGTGTGATAATCTTGGCGCCACTTATTTATGCGCCAATCCAGTTTTTCATGCACGAACAAAACATGTTGAGATTGATTTTCATTTTGTCCGTGATAAGGTTTCGTCAGGTGATTTTCAGGTTAACTTTGTGTCTACGAAAGATCAGCTAGCTGACATCTTCACCAAGCCGCTTCCTTCGTCGCGCTTCAGTTTGCTACGTGACAAGCTCAACGTTCTTTCTATTCCACCTTGAACTTGAGGGGGAGTGTTAGACATATTAGGCATGTGTATGGTTAGAATTAGTCTACCTAGCTGTTAGCCTATTATGTAGGATCCTAGTAGCAGTTGTATTAGTCTAGGACTCTATGTTACGATTGAATCATTGAATTGAATTCTCATTGTCAAACGTGACTTTTGAAATGGATGCACAAAATGTTGTCTATAAATTACCACAATGCGCGGAAGATATGTCTTATGTAGGGGTGATATTACGAGATTGCATGTAGCTTATGAGCAATATGATGAATGTACGTATTTACCAAAAAAAAATGATGAATGTACGTGTTGAGTTTGATAAAAGTTCAGCGTATATGGTAGCTCATTGTCTTGCTCGAGTCGCATATTCTGTGTCTGACTTTCAACCGTGGACATTGTCTCCACCTATCTTCATTTAGAATGCAATTGCTAAAGATTTGGTTAATTAATGAAGTACGTTTACTTTCCAAAAAAAAGTTATTATAATAATTAAGCTAATAATTATACAGATATTACGTATAATTCCCGAGAATAGTGTACTATAATTTTAATATTTATTAGTCTTTTTTTCTCCTTTTATTAGGCTATTTTTTTATATACTTTTCATAATATAATTTTTATCTAATTGATTTTGATACAAATATATAAATCATGCATTTCAAGAATTTTTTTACCTTAATTACCAATTCCCCATCCTTCATTGTATCTCTTACTTTTTTAGTCATATAATAAATTAAAAAAAATTACTCATAATGACCCCTACTTTCGTAGTTTCGTTTTACTCAATAAAATAATATATTAGAATTGTTTATAATTTCATCTTTAATTTTATTATTTAAATCTATACTATATATAAAAACAATTTCCTCCTCCCAAATTTTCCCCCCAAAACTTAGGGGTATTTTGGTAAAATCATTTATTTTATTTATTTATTATTTTATTATTTTATTAATTATCCATCCT
>CP025649.1:11519469-11557631 GCA_003576665.1 Ipomoea trifida
CTACATCATCAATTAAAAATGGAACGAAAATTAGGTAAATATTACTACGTAATTCTTTTCATTTTTCCTAGATAAGGTTGCCTAATATTAATTTACACATAACAATCGGCACTAATAATTAAAAAAAATTAAAAAAAAATAGAAGAACTACCGGATACGTCTGTTTTTTTTAAAAAAATTTTATTATTATTATTATTATTATTTAATTATTTTAATTAAAATTATTTAAAAAGTTTATTTTAAAATTAGTAACCACCATGTCATCACAATTGTAGGTAAACATGTCAATTTGGACTCTTTTTTTTAAACATGTCAATTTGTACTTAATTGCATGAGTTTATATAGTTAAGGAATCCAATTGCATTCTTTTTGAGTTCGATGGCCTAATTGCAGTTTTGTGTGTAGTTCAGTGGTTTATTTGACCATTATTTCGAGAAAAATGATATTACTAATTGATTTAAAATATAAAAATAACGTAATCTATATTCTATACTATATATAAAAGTAAAATCCTCCTATTTCATTCCCCGCCTAAACTTTTGTAGTCAATTAATGAAATATTTTATTGGTCAAATAATTAATAAAGCTTATTTGTTAAGAAAATGTAAAATAGAAATTAACTAATATCTATAAATTGATAATATGTATACTCACGTATCAACACTATTAATAAAATTAAAATCATTTATCGGGAAAAGAAAAGGATATTACTAATTGACTGAAAATTATTTAAAAACTTTAATAGTTAGGCTATGTTTGGCAAACCTAGCTGAAGAGGTAGCTGAAAGCTGAAAAGTAGCTGAATACTGAAAAGTTATAAGCTCAAAGCTGGAATCTAAAGAGCTGTTAAGCTAGCTGTTATGCTTAAAAGTGTTTGGTAAAATTAGCTGTTTGATAAGCTCATAAATGTAAAAAGACTAAAAAGGGCATCTTCATACAATTTAAATAGTTTTAAATTTAAATAGGTTTGTTTATATATTAAAATATAAAATAGTGAAATCAATATATTTTAATAAAATATAAAGTAAGAACATATATTTGAAAACATATAAAGTGAAACAAAATGTTTATAATTCATAAGATTAGTTCATACAAAAATCAATGTTTAAACACAAATGTCAAATTAAATTGCAATCAAATATATTGAAGATAAAAAGTAAAAAAGATTTAGCCAAAAAGGTTTTAATTGGGAAGGGTATATGATGACATTTCTTTAAAATAATAAGGTTAAAGATGGAAAAAAAGTTAGGAAGCTATTAGCTTATTTTGAAACGCTACCTTAGGTAGCGTTCAAAAATAAGCTCTTATTTTAAGCTACTAGCTTATTTTAGGAACATTACCAAACAGAGCTTATAGCTTATTAGTAGCTTAAAATAAGCTATAAGCTCCTAAATAAGCTCTGCCAAACAGAGCCTTAATTATACTTTCCTTTTGAAAACTCTAAGTTATTTAAACTAAAAAAAAATTAATTGTACATGGGTTGTTAGATTTTTATAATAATAAAAATTAATTCATTCAAATATGGAGGAGGAAGATAAAACTAAATGCAATATGGGGAAAATGAATATACTTAAAGTATAAAAGTATAATTACACATATATTAGTGTAATTGACTAATAATAATTGCCTAATAATTATTATGATAATTAAGTTAAGCATTGGTCGTTGAATTTATTTTTATAATAATTACAATTAATTTATTTCTCATTTTCTCATATTTATTTTAGTAATAATATAATTATATAAGTCATATTACTTATAGATCTTTTTAAGATAATTTTAGACAAACAAGTCATATATTATTCAATTAATTGAGTAATATTTTTGTACTAATCTTATAATCAAATAAATGTATGCGTTCAATATTAGAATTTTTTATAATTTCATCTTTATTTTTATTATCTCAATATATAATAAAAAAAATTATCCACGCCCGGGTAATTGGACAATTATTTGTTCTAATTCAAAGAAAAACATCAGAAAACATAATCGATCCAATCAATTTCATCAATTGCGCTATATAATATTCGATGTTATAATATATATAATTGTATATTGATCCAAATATTCTTTAAATATTATAACAAATCCATTCTGTGCAACGCACGGGCGAAAATACTAGTATATAATAAAAATATTAAAAGTATAGGTTGAAAAAGTATGTATGGACAGATACTACATTGTAAAATATAGTCAATAGTACTTTAAAAAAAAAGTATATTTAATAAATTGGGTAATAATTATGGTATGATTAATATTATTAAAGTAAGAAATTTGTATATGATAAATTACTAAATATAATTATGCTAATATTTAATTAAAATCCAAATGAAATCAAATTTAGTTCTTATATTACACCAATATATAATGTCTATATACATTATTATCATTAAAGAATATAAGAAAAAAATATTGTGTATACATGTGCATGATAATAATAATGGGAAAAGATAACAGAAGTTATAACGGTTATCGGTAGGGATACTATTGCCCAAAAAATTGTGTAGTACAACTCTTATAGCATAATGTATATATATAAAATATTAACAGAAAAACGGATATAATATAAATCAGGGGTACGTATATGTAACACCCCGAATTGGCTATACACAACCAATGGAGTAATTACCGCCACACTTAAATTCGGCCCAACCTTAAATAGGCGGGATTCATTCTAAGTGCTCAGGCTAACGATGAAAGTAAGGATCGCGTTTCTTAACGTCAAAATCCAAGACCAGCCTTTAGGATAAAACTGCATCATATATATATACATATTGATTATATATATTCATATGCATCATCAAAATGTAACTCGAAAGTTACCAAAACGAAATGGGTTAATAATACCACCCATTCGAACTATCTAGAGAAAGAAAACCCGACTAGACGACTGTTCGATTTAGCCCTTTACAAAAGGTATATCTACACAAAAAAACTAGGCTACGCCCCACCTTCCCCTTCGACTCCATCTAATCTAGGGAGTAATACACGGGACCCGTGTACGTACCCCAGACCTCACACCACTTGCCATCATACCACGTCATGTGGTCTAGGAACCGGCAAGTATTCATAATCATCATCCACTCCTCATAAGTCTCCGGGGGACTTGGGTCCCACGGATATGGATAGTGCACTACGAACTCAGGCGGGTCACTACCCGGGACCAACTCGAGAGGGTAAAGCCCGTAACTAGCTTGAATCTCGTCAAAGGGACATAGGGGCAAGACCGGCGGGGGCATCCAGAAAGGAGTGTCAGGCGAGCTCGGAACAGGGGCGACGTCGGGCGTATCGAGTAGAACGGACGGATCGGGAGCATAGCCGGGGCCATACGGATCGTCGTCGGATAAATACTGTATATAATCTTCATAGTCATAAATAGGAAATATAAACTCGGACGGATCCGAGTCGGGTGGGCTATTGGACCCCACACTAGACATCTGTTAAGAACACAATGAAGTGTAGTTAGCGCGACGGCTAAGTAAGGATATCCATTATCCCTTGAAAATAAACAAAGGTTTCAAATAGTCAATCAATAAGCATAAGGCAAGATAGTATTACCACAGCGAAACCAACCTGCAACAACATAAATAACAAGTAATTTCACTTCATGTTAATAATTAGAACAATTAACTCAATCATAAATCCACCCGGTAGTTAGTTCTTACACGTCGCCCATGATACACAATTCTCGTCTTACTCATCAGTGGGGTACGAAACACATCCACTATTAGATCTTGGTGGGGTACACAACACATCCACCTTTCAATTTCTCACGTGGGGTACGAAACACATCCACGATTAGTTCTCGGTGGGGTACGAAACACATCCACCTTTAAATTCATAAGTGGGGTACGAAACACATCCACTATTAGATCTCGGTGGGGTACACAACACATCCACCTTTCCAAGTTCACGTGGGGTACAAAACACATCCACGATTAGTTCACGAGTGGGGTACGAAACACATCCACTGTATAAATTCATAAGTGGGGTACAAAACACATCCACTATTAGATCCCGGTGGGGTACACAACACATCCACCTTTCCAAGTTTCACGTGGGGTACACAACACATCCACGGTTATTTCACGAGTGGGGTACGAAACACATCCACTATTTAGATCTCGGTGGGGTACACAACACATCCACCTTTCCAACAATCATACTTAGTTAGTGTTAAACACATACCAATACATTCAAGCATAGAGTCATGATAATTTCAATATATACAGTTATTTCCCCAATAATCATAAAATAGTCAAGTAAAATAATTTGGCTTCAAAAACACCCACCCGGATGCCCGTAGGCTCTCAAAACATCACCACACATAAGTCCAAAAACATCGAGGAAAAACCGGGTCGGGAATAGGTCGAAACGAGTCCGCGTCGCGCGGACTCGCAACTGTCCGCGCCTGCGGACGCCCGGCGGACGCGGCGTCCGGACCGCGTCCGCGGTCTCGGCCTCTCGCGCCGAGACTGGGCCTCTCGCGCGCGTCCGAGCAGCGTCCAGCCTCTCGGCCGAGGCGCCGTAAGGCATTTTCGTAAGGGCGCGCGGTGGACGCGCGTCCACTGTCGCGTCCGCCCGTTTTTCTGCCCACTTTGGGCCGCCAGTTCGGGGCCGTAACACCCCGATCTACCACTTTTTCCACAAATACAAGCATATACGGACCCTAAACAACACATATATGCATAACAATAATTATGAACACATACAATAAAATTTATCAAGCTTAAATTCAAGGATTTTGAAGTCAATTTGTAGATCTAAAGCATAACACACATTTTCCATGAACAAAACTCTAGCATGCAATTTTTCCTAGCATTGCCTATTTCCAAGAGATTGAACCGACTTAAGGGAATCCTTACCTTGATTTTTAGATCGCAAAGTTGAGGGTATTTCCTTGGAATTTTCCTCCCAAAAATCCTAAAGAATTGTCACCATAATAATAACATTTTCTTGTATTAATATCAACACTTAAATGCTAGAGAGGATTGAACCTTTAAAGTTTAAAGTCTTACCTAGACCTTGCTAATTTAGTTGGGAAAAATAGTAGGAGGGAGTTTAGATCACAAATGAAGACTTAGCTCTCTTCTTTTTCTTTTTTCTTCTTCTTCTTCTTCTTCTTCTTCTCTTAGGAATTTCGAAAGTGGAATGAAGAGGAGAGAAAGATGATCTTAATTGTTGGCTTGGAATGGAAGTTACAAGTACATGGTCACCTTACCCCTTATGTCATGCCATTTAATGCCAATCAAGATCAAATCTTCTTAAGATCATATGCCACTTGTCAACACCCCATTCATCCCTTAAGAAGATATTAATTCTCTTGATCAGTTTAGGCCAAAATCAGATGAATGTTCGGAGGATTATAGCTTAATTCGGGAAAATTCTAATACTAAAATTATCGTAAAAATATTCCCGTCGCAAATCACCAATTTTGGGAATTTTCCGATAGTCCGTTAAATTTAGGTTCAGAGTCTGCAACGATTTATCCCTTACGGTCCATTTAGAAATTCTCTTGAACCAATTAAAATTCAGGCCTAATCGTATGATACTCAATAATTCTAATTCTGAAAAATCCGAATTGAATTCTCATCCTAAAATTTTTCTCGGTTCGTAGTTGATACGTAGTTCGCAGCTTATCGGTAATAAATCCTTAAACGAAACAATTATTTCAAGTACCGAACAATCCTCTCTTAATTGTCATAACTAAAAAAAAATTTATAACGCTATTTTCGAATCTTAGTTTTATCGGAAAACCGAGGGGTTACAGTATAATCTGAATTGAGACTTATTGGGTGTGTTTGGTAAATAGTTGTTAGTTGATTGTGTTAATTAGCGTGTTTGACTAGTTGATAGCATTAGCTGTTTGTAGAAAAATGTTTGTTAAATTAGGTATTAGTTGATAGCTGATTACGTATAAATTAAAACGATTTTATCAAAAAGTTGATCGAAAAAATTGTTTTTAAGTATAAAAAGGAACGGGAGCTCCTATGTTAAGGGTCATATATACAATTTCCACTTACAAAGATTAACATATCATTTTATAAACTAAATTTGATTCTGAGTATTTTTTATGTGATAAAAGGTTTAATTAAATATTGTCCCATTAAGACACATATCTTATTTAGAAGTCATACACTTGCACCTTAAAATGCAAAAATGAAAAGTTAAATATTCCCTCAAACTATTGATAAAATAACAATTAAGCTGTTAAAATGCAACAAAATTTTCAATTGATGAACTCCTAAACTTATAAAAATAGAGTACTTAAGTTGTTTAGCTTATAAACTTTCTAATAAAATGTGATGTGTAATTCCATACTTCCATGTGGCACTAACTAATATAAAAAATATTTTAAATAGACCAAGCAAATATGGAAACGACCCATTAACACGATACGAAATTAAATACGAAAATAACGAGTTAGTGTTTACCATTAATGTGTCCAGGGTTGTTAACGGGTTGACCCGCTGTGTTTTGTGTCTTAACGGATCGACCCGCTAAACCTATTAGGAATCCGCTTAACCCGTTAATATTATCATGTTAACCCGTTTATACAAACATGTTTATAACCCGCTAAGAACCATTGTCATTTAGGTAGGAATCATTGTCATGAATGAGATTGCAAAAGATATCATAAACATAAGTAAAGATGAATTTACTACATTAGACCAAGATCCTACACCAATTATTGATGTTCAACAATATGAAATTTGAATTTTTATGGTGTTTAATTTTATTCTATAAACTAGTATGGACTTCTTTTATTATGATTTTTGGATGTTATTTTATCATTTTATGAATGTTATAAATTGAATTTGTGAATTAATTTGTCAACAACTACAAAAACAATGAGCATTTTGGAATTTATACTACTTATTCCCTCTCAATTCTCATGTATACCAAACATTGGAATTGAGATTCCCAGTAATTTTATTCCTGTAAACCAAACACTGGAATTTAAACTCTTACTTTATTCCCGCATTATTCTTTTCCTATGAAATTGTAATTTTTTTCCCGCCTAATTCCTCCCCTCTAACCAAACTCCCCGTCAATTCATCTCCAGATCAAGAGGCGAAGAAGTCTCTCCTTCTCGCCTCTAGATTTGGAGACAAAGAAGTCAAGAAGATGACCTCTTTGTTATATAACATGCACTCTAAAAATTATAAAATCATGTTACATAAATTAGAGTCATTTCCATTTTTGGTCCTACTGTTATTGGGGCATTACCAATTTTAATCCACTTCATTAATTTTTGCCACATTGTGACCATTCTTATTTAGTCATTGCCACTTTTAGTCCACCGTTAAAATTTTCGTCAAATTGCCGTCCAAAATAGGGAGATTTTTGGTCTTTTCATGCTTTGGTCATCTCTTTGACCCTTTGCAGTGGTTTTCCTTACACATTTTCATCCATTTAAGAGGTCCGTCGAAAGCCATGTGAGCCACATTACAAAGCCATGGCTTTCGCCGGACCTCTTCATTGGATGAAAATCTATAGGGAAAACCACTACAAAGGGTAAAGGAGATGATCAAAGCATGAAAAGATCAAAATACCCCTATTTAGGACGGTTATTTGACAAAAATTTTAACGGTGGACTAAAAGTGGCAATGACTAAATAAGACTGGTCGCAATGTGGCAAAAATTAATGAAGTGGATTAAAATTGGCAATGCCACAATAATAGTAGGACCAAAAATGGAAATGACTCCATAAATTAATATAGCAAAAAATTTGTTTAATAATGTAATAAAACTATTAAATTACATCATATTAAATAATATTTTAATTATCAAATTGATTTGACAATTGACATGATAAGGACAATGTTTCGAATTTCTGTTATAAAAGTTGTATATTAGCTTTCTTAAGAGTTTATTACCAAAATGGTCCCTCGACTATTGCGAAATTACCAATTTGGTCCTCGACAATTTTTCGTGGCCAATTAAGTCCCTCGACTTTGAAAATTTTAACCAATTTGGTCCTCCGTTTATTTTGCCGTTAAACATCCGTTAAATCGGGACCAAATTGGTAATTTTGTTATAGTCAAGGGACCAAATTGGTAATTAAATTTTCACCGAAATGGTCCCTTAACTATAGAAAAATTACCAATTTGGTCCCTTGACTATAGCAAAATTACTAATTTGGTCCCGATTTTAACGGATGTTTAACGGTAAAATAAACGGAGGACCAAATTGGTTAAAATTTTCAAAGTCGAGAGACTTAATTGGGCACGAAAAATTGTCGAGGACCAAATTGGTAATTTCGCAATAGTCGAGGGACCATTCCGGTAATAAACTCCTTTCTTAATTTAAATTGGTCAGTTTTGATTAACCTATGTTGGTCAGAGTGCACTGCTTTTATATGGGGACTAAATTTTTCCATAAAACAAAGATTTAAATCAAATTTGATTTGCATATCATTTTGCAAAAGAATATTAGCTACTTGTACAAGCAACCAAGTCGGAAACCATGAAAAAAGTTTTTTCCTTTTCGTCTCAATTTCAAGACTTCGACAGCAAATGGAAATAAAAAGGATGTTGGAATCTTTCAATGTCGAATTTATCTCCAGTTGTTTAATTCCTCTGGAAAGGATACCATGCTATGTGGTGAAGAAATTGCGAATCTTTTTTCTTCTTTTGATAAAAATTAATATAAAAATTTAGATTTTTTTTACGGTATCAATTGATGATAGTATTGGACTACTGGGTATAATTATATATAGTACTCACATATATAGTGAAAAAGGTTAAATGAGCTCTCAAATTAAATTAATAGTAATAGTGTAATTAGGTCTCTTAACTGAAAAGAGAGAAAAACCTCAATTTACTTTTTTTTTTTTAAATTAAATGTGTATGTGCAATTACATTTTTCTTTAAATACGTATACATATTAATTATTTACTATTTTTTTTTAAAAAGTATTTTTAAATTAAGAAAACGACCTTGAAACGAATGAAATTTTCATAAATGAGTGGAATGAAATGTTTTTAAATGCATAAATACTAACACCTGAGAGATAGATTCCATACTTTTCTTTTATTTTCTTCTTCGTTTATTGTCTATCTTCTTTTTCTAACCTTTGTTTCATTGTCACCACCTCCTTCTCTAGCTTCTATCTCTAATGTGAACACTATTGTCTCTCTAATTTCATTAATTCATAATATTATTATAAGAGTTTTTTGAAAATTAATATTATTATAAGAGTTAATTCTATTTTTAATTTGGTCCTAGATTTATTGGTGGTAGTCCACTTTTAGTCATTTTTTATTAAAACATCCACATTTGGTCCTAGTATTATTGTGGCATGACCATTTTTGGTCCTCCTTCAATAAAATCGTTAAAATGACATTTAATACAAGGACATTTTAATCTTTTTTTTACAAAGTAAATTGATCCGCTATATTTTTATTTTTACTTTTTTATTTGAAAAAATTCATATTTGAAGACCGAAATGTCCTTGCATTTATGAGAATTTTAACGATTTTCTTGATAAAGGATAAAAAATGGTCATGCCACAATAATACTAGGACCAAAATGGGATGTTTTTTTTTTTAAAAAAAAAAGGGACTAAAAGTGGAATGACGCCTATAAATCTAGGACAAAAAATGGAATTAACTCTTATTATAATTATCTATTCAAATGTATACATATTAATTATTTACTATTTTTTTAGAAAATGTATTTTTTAAATTAAGAAAAAATTACTTTGAAACGAATGAAAGCTTCATAAATGAGTGGAATGAAATGTTTTTAAATGCATAATTGTGATCCAGTGGCACCTTCCCTTTATACGGGAGGTGGTGGGTTCGAGAGAAAGTAGTTATGAACAGATACTGCATTCTAATAGAGTTAGTAGTATTAAAAAAAAAAAAAACCTGAGAGATAGATTCCTATTTTTCTTTTATTTTCTTCTTCGTTTATTGTCTAGCTTTTCTTTTTTTTTTTTTTTTCTAACCTTTGTTTTATTGTCACCACTCACCACCTCCTTCTCTAGCTTCTATCTGAGTTTATTACCGAAATGATCCCTCGACTATTACAAAATTATCAATTTGGTTCTCGACAATTTTTCTTGCACAATTAAGTCTTTAGACTTTGAAAATTTTAACCATTTTGATCCTCAGTTTATTTTACTGTTTGGTATCTGTTAAATTGGGACCAAATTGGTAATTTCATTATAGTCAAGCGACCATTTCAGTCAAAAATTAATTACCGAAATGGTCCCTTGACTATAGCAAAATTGCCAATTTAGTCCCGATTTAACAGTTGTTTAACACCAAAATAAGCGGAGGACCAAAATGGTTAAATTTTTCAAAGTTTGAGGACTTAATTGGAAAGAAAAATTATCGAGGACCAAATTAGTAATTTCGCAATAGTCGAGGGACCATTTCGGTAATAAACTCTATCTATAATATGAGCACTATTGTCTCTCTAATTTCATTAATTCATGATATTATTAAAATTATTTATTTATTAATACATATTATCTTTTAAGTAATTAATATTAGCTCATCAATTTTTTTAATTATAATTTATTACATTATTTTCTTGAAAAATGAGTTCAAAAAGATTTTTTTTTTTTTTTAAAAAAAAAAAGAAAATTAGAGAGAGGAAAATGGATAGATGAAAATGGAGAAATAAAATAAACAAGTTATTGGGTTTTCATACTATAATCATATTACATGCATATAGTTTACTTCTTAATGCGACATTATCTATAAGGTTGTTCATTCATTCTTTGATGTGACATTATCTATAATGATTATAATTTGTTAAAAATTACATTGTATGTTTTACATTTGAATTGGTCCCTCTACGCACAAGTTAGTATATAGTTCACATACATGATGATTAATTATATTAAAAAAAAATCTGGTCAATAATAATACATTTTAGAGAGTAAATTCTGTAATTATATATTAATTTTAGTAGAAAAATAACATGTTTTCAATAAAAATTTTGTTTGTAACAATGAGCTATGATTCGAGAAGAAGAAATTCAATTCTTCTTATTATTATACAATATCTTACGTGAACAAAAACTACATATCTTAAAAACTCTTATAACTGAAGTTCAATAGTTCAATTTCAAATTAATTGAAATTAAATATAGTTACGGATCGAATACTCGAAATTGTCAACAAGAATACCAAAAAATAATACTCCCACTGTCCTATTTTACCTGTCCTATATACTATTCATTATAGTCAAATCAACTCTTCCTTCTTTGTTTATTTTCTTTAGTAATTTTTTATTATTTTTAAATTTAATTTTTTGTGTTTAATAGTAATTTTAATGTAGTTTCTAAATATATAAATTTTATATATTAATACTAAACTTAATAATATGAAAAATTGGATTAAAAATTACTTCAGTCAAGCCTCGTTAAATGAATCAGACAACCATTTTGGGACGGAGGTAGTAATAACAAAGGGATATGAAGAAAGATGATGCGATATTATCTTGAAGAATGAAGAAGGGTGGTTTTGGTGAGAGCATTGGCAAAAAGGAGAAACAATAATGAAGATGACATGAGAGGAGTAGAAGAGCCCATGGCCTCCCATTATCAAGATTCTCTAAGAGGCGTGTGCTCTTCCCTGTGGGACCCACCGTCTCAGCTCGAAATATTCCACTTGCTCCTATCGACTATCATCGAGGTGAACACGATTCCATTCAGTTTGGTTCACCAATCATGACTTCAAATTCATTGATTTACGATTCATAAATAACATATATGAATCACAACCTTAGCAGCTAATATACAATTTCTTGACGATTCATGCATCCACAATTTTAGTTCATGAATCTTTGATTAACCGGATTTTATTTTATTTTAATTTTTGCATTTTAAGTTTTAACATTTAATTTTTTTAAATAATAAATTTTTTAAATTTTATTTATACCAAAAAAGTGAAATATTAATTAAACAAATATGGTGTCTAAAATTTTAAAGTCTTATACTTTTATATAATATTATGATTAAGATTAAAGTTATGATATAATATTTTGCATAATTTTGTATACAATTTTAAAGTTACATTCCCATTCATCGTCCAGTTCATGAACCAAATCGAGGATTCACAATTCACGAAAATATAAATCTTAATCCTAATCATAATTATTAGGAATCAAATTCCATTCAAATAGTATACATTTAATTTGACCCTTTGATTGGACAAAACCACGACCACCACTACTATCACATCATACTCCATATCTCTCTCCAAAGTCCTCCTATAAATACCCCCTCAAACCCACAACCTTAAAGCCACAGACATCCTAAGATCTTCCGAGAAAACCCGTTGTTGTAAGCAAGTTATTAGTTGTCCTCAATCGTTTACCATGTCGGACAAGTGCGGAAACTGCGACTGCGCTGATTCCACCCAGTGCACGTATGTACATCTCATTTCATTTATTACTTTACAGTTTACACATACGGTTTATATATTATGCATGCATGGCTATAAAACTCAGTATGTAGAATCATATATGCATCCGGCCAAAAGCACTCGTTTTTTTTTTTTTGGTCTGTGAATATAATGATGAAAGGAGAATTGCTGAATTTGCAGGAGGAAGGGAAGCAAGATGGACGACGTTATTTTCGTGACTGAGAAGAGGTAGCTTTTCTTATATTGTTTTGTCCACCAGAACTTATTATAGAATTGAGAATTTTAAGGTATCAATCAACACCCGATACAACTCTCTTTTAGAGTTGTGTGGGGTACTGTCAATTTTTGTTCTTATAGTACCCATACAAAAGCTAAAAAACATACATGATTGTACATGGTACAAAAAAAAGAAAAAAAACTAACTTGGCAAACTAACTTAGCACCTTAGAATTTTCATATATATAATTATGAAAATTGCTTGATGCATCAGGATAGAATCATAGAAGAAATGACCGATTTGAACTCATGACTAATTAAGTTAAATCTTTTGAAGTTGTGATGAGTACTGTAAGTTCTTGTTCCTATAGTACTCGGTACAAATAAAAAACATACACGGTTGTACTCGCTCGATCAGTGCAAAGACATCGAATTAACACCTTAAAATTTTCATGTATATATAATTATGAAAATTGCTTGATGCATTAGGAATAGAATCATAGAAATGGCGTATTTGAGTTGCAATAGATATGTTAGTTCTTGTTTCCACATATAGTATGTACTTAGTACAACACAAAAACATACATGATTGTATTTGGTACATTCAATGCCCCAATTCTTTTTGAGTGATTTATTTGAGGATGAAAATTCACTGTTACTACTCAAAAATGTCTCAATTTTATTTATTAAAATGTGCAGCTACACTGAGAGCATAGTGAAGGATATTGCAGCTGAGAATGATGGGTGCAAGTGCGGAGCCAACTGCAGCTGTACCGACTGCACCTGTGGCCACTAAGTGCAGACAGCAGAAATCAACAGCCATGTGATTCTAAATTTCCAAAACCCTAATACTATGATGTAATAAATAAGGTTTGATGAAATAATTTGTGTGTTGTAGCATGTCATAGTATGTAGGTTCAATATGTTGTGGCTGTGTGTCTCTCTGCTGTACTCTTATGTTGTTCACTTTGTGTTAAATGGATAAGTAGTAATTAAGGTTATATATGCTCTGTCTTCTCCTCTTGCTACACTTTACTCTGAGTTAGGATGCAGTTTTGATAGCTGGGCAACTAGAAGAACCTACAAGAAGAATCATCAATCTAAAGCTGCGCTACACTTCACGCTGAGTCAGTGACTCACAAATAAGCTTTAATTTACCAAACAAGCACCAAAAAAAATTGATAGAGAAAGAAGTGGTGTCTAGATTTTTAGTCATAAATGGTTGTTCAGATGAACTTTTTGATCACTACTTGGGACATTTTAAAAATTTCTAGTAGCTATTTCCAACTACCCCATCTTAGTCACCAAGAAAATTTATTGAAAATTTTAGATGGTTAACTAAGAGTTTGTCCTCTAATTTTCAATTACGGTAGTAAAAAAAAAAAAAGTAACCATGTTTTTGCCAAATTCGGACAAAAAAAAAAAAAACAACAATTGCATGGTTTCTCTACTGATTCCATCCATTTTTTAGCATTGATGGTTAAATAATAAGTTGAAAAAAAATTAAAAATATAAATTTATTTCTGTCTTTTTTGGATGATTATCAGTAGAAGTGAATGGAAATGATGATTTTTTCTAGTCTAAAAACTAGGGTTGTGCAGTGGGGCGGATCGGTTTTGCAATCCGCCCATCCGTCCTGATTTTGGATATCTAAACAACAACCCAACTCTTCTAATTTTAGTAAAAAATCCTTTCGGATTCGGTTGGGTTTATTCGAATTTCGGTTTTTAATCGGGTTGGAAAAAATAAGATAACTAAACAAAAAATATTTAAAATATAACCATTCAAGTTCAAGTCTTCAACTATTTAAGGACCATTAATTTTACAACTTAAAAAGTTAAAACTAAAAACTTACCTTACATCAAAATTAACATTTACAAACTTAAAATTACAAATTTGCAATTCACAAAAACACAAATTGTCTAAGAGACAAATTTACAAGGAATTAGACATCAAGGTTTACACATTACAGCAATAAGCAACCAGCAATCATCCACTAACGGTAAATATGTGTTACCGGTATACTTTGAGTATTATTAATCTTTGCGTGCGAGCTCACCTCGACCGGTCGTAGACCCGGTCGAAGGCTCGATCTCCTGTAAGGTAGCTAGCAAGATTGGATCTCGTGCCGGCCCTAAGGGACTAGAGTGTGGTGTTTTTTGAAACCAAGCCTTCGACTTGACTCAGAAAAACACTCTCTCGTCAGGTAGCTAGCGGGATTGGATCTGTGCCGGTCCTAAGGGAATAGAAGGATGGACCATCAGCGAATGACATGTTTTTTGCGTTGTGAGGGCTTCTCCTCTAGCTCATTGTCTCTTCCTTCCTCGTTCTGGTCGCACCTTCTCTTCTTGTGTTGGAGGCTGAATGCTCAGGATCTTCTTCCTTTCGCCACACATTGTCGGGTAGGCCTTGTTGATGATGGTACTACCCCGGATACTTAATGAATTGAGTAAAGTCACTCTGACGGACAAGTAACCCTCTTAGAAAAAGCTATAAAGGAAGCCGAGACAATCATAACGGATGCTGAGAAAACCATAAAGGATTCAAATGAGAAGTTGACAAAGATCCATGATGATAGGCCACAGCTCTAAGACCTTGTGACTAAGGCTCAAGAACAGCGCGACACATCACAAGAGGCTGTGATCTCTGCTGAAGAGAAAGTGAAACACATTCAAGAGACTCCCATGTTAACAGATGAAGATGAACAGAAACTTTCCTCAATCAAGAAAGATATAGAAGCAGACACAGATGACTTGATGAATTTTCGAATAGTATAGATCTTTAATTTGATGTCTAGTTATTGTTCTCCTTTAGTTTTTTTTTTTTATTTATTATTTATTTATTTCGACTTTGTATTTTGAGTGGCATTTTCTTCTACCATACTAGTTGGGAGTCAATATTGAAATGTTTTTAACTGAAATTGAATTAATTTTTTTTGTAAAAATGGTTCAATTGCACAAATTTTGCTTGTTTGATGGTTAAATTGCACACTTTTTATGTTCAATGGCTCAATTGCACAAAAGTGATAAGTTCAGTGGCCTATTTGATACTTTTTCCTATCTTTTTTCATAAATTTCATTATTTTAACATATATAAGTACATTATTCTAACACAACAAGTACCTTATTCTAACTTATAAAATACATTATCTTATTTCAAAATGTTCATTATTCTAACATGTGTGATTTTTTTATTTTTATTTTATAAACATCGAAACGACGTCGTTTTAAACGGTGATCTTTATGGATCACAATCTACACAATAATTTGCCGATTCGAGTCTATTATAACTATTAGGATTGACATATTTGCTAAACGGATGTTATTAATCAGTTAGGTCCTTAAACGGTTAAACATAGTTTACCTTATAGTTTGCCTAAAAATACGGGGTGTGCTCATAAGTCATAACTTTGTTTTATCGACCATCAAAGTCCAGTCGAACGCTAACGCCGTCAATATGTGGACCGACTCCTAAGTCTTAAACCCTTAAAAGCTTTTCTCCGTTATAGCCCCACCGGAGATTTCTCAAACTCCGCTAGCAATGGAAAACCAAGAGGTTTTGTACGAAACCCTAAGCCCGCTCTTCGGCGACGCTTCTGCCGAGCAAACTCCGCCTGCATCTCCGGCGCGTTCTGATAACCTTGAGCAATATGTCGTTTTTCGCAACGAAATTTCTCTGGACTCAACGCAATGCCCCTCGCCGGAGGCCGCCGCGCAGGATTATTTTTCTCTCGATGCAGACGCAGAGGTCGATGAACTGAAGCTCAGTTCGTTCTCGACGCCATCTTCAGCTTCTGTACCGGTGCCGGTTAAGGAGCCGGCGAGGACGATTGAAGGAAACTGGTTTCGCGCCAACTGTAGTTTCCGAAGCCCTATGCTTCAGCTCCACAAAGGTATTGCCTTTTGTTCGGTTTAGCTTGAATCAAACCACAATAGGCTTCATTCTTCCTGTTAATTCTCGCTAATTGGGACACTGAGCATTTAGTTTGCGTTTTATAATGCCTCATTGTGAATAACCGCTGAACAAACTTACTATACAAAAGAAACTGCGAGTCTCATTCTCTTTGTTTCAGTGACTACAAAAGTACTGTCTAAGTCAGGTTTTGGTAATTTGAATAAAGTTTGGTTCCTAACTTGTTGTCTGCAAGATTGCAGAAATATTAGACTTTTGTGATTTCCTATCACCAAGTCAAGAGGAACAAGCAGGACGGAATGCAGCAGTAGAACGTGTCTTTAATGTCATCAAGTATATCTGGCCCAAAAGCAAGGTCTCTCTACTAATATAATTAATTAATATTATGACACTTCTGTCTTTTGTTCACTATAAGTATAGCCCTGCATGTATGTCTTATCTATGAATTCATGAAGGTTCCTCACAGAGAAATGTCTACTTGTATTTCGTTTCAGCCAGAAGTTTTTGGGTCTTTCAGGACAGGGTTGTATCTTCCATCTAGTGATGTTGATGTAAGTTTGTTCTTACTGTTTACTTAATGTTAATAGTGAACCTATTTCATCTAGGGCTTTCAGATCTGTTGAGGTCCATTTTTTGGATATATGATCTTAACTGCTACTCTGCTAGTACTAGGACTTTGATCTGTCTCTATGTTAACCTCTGCTTGGAGTCCAGAAAGAATGCCATTGGCCATTGCTGTAGTGCTGTTAGCCTTAGCTCTTAAAATATCTCTTGGCCAGTCCCTTAGGGGAAATTTAATAAAAGTGGAACAGTATAGAGAATATTAGCATGGCCATTGTGTGAGGATAACACACTAAAATTGAGAAATTGTTTGAAATTATACTTGTCATTATGTGTGTGTGTGTGTGTATCTTGGCCAATACCACATGCAGCTATACAGACAAAAATTTAGATTATCGTTTTCACTTCTAATCACATTCTCAAGCTGTATGGTCTGCAAAATGATCCAAAATCTTTGCTTCTAACCTCTTTATAAGGTGTTTCAACACAAAGGGTTAAAGGCTAGGGGTCTTCCCATTGGGGTTTCTCTCTGATGTACCCCAAAAGAGACCTCTTTATAATGATTCAAGACTCCTTGAAACAAGAACATGTACTTGAAATAGACAATATAATTAGTAGCATTTCTTGCTTATTGATCAAATATACTAAGAGAATTGATATCTTATGGTGGTGAAAAAAAGTGCATTTGGGATGCAGAAAGCTTATGTCTTTGTCATCACAACAATGCTTGTTTGACTTGGTGTTCTGGTATTGAAATTCAAATAAAAAATCTGGATGGCTGTTGACTTGTAGGTTGTTATTTTGGGGTCAGACATCAGAAGTCCTCAAATTGGGCTACATGCTCTGTCCAAAGCCCTCTCACAAAAAGGAATAGCCAAGAAGATACAGGTAGACTCCATTTCGGTGTAAACCTCACTACCAGGTGACTTCTTAGTCCTGTTCTTATATTTTTGCGTTGTCTAAAATCAGGTGATTGCCAAGGCTCGTGTGCCAATAATCAAATTTGTGGAAAAAGAAAGTGGCATTTCATTTGATATAAGGTTCATATCCTCTCACTCTGCCTTTTTGTTTTATTTTCTTTGTATCGTTTTGTTCTCTATTTAACTATGACCTACTTTAACCTGATTACAGTTTTGATGTACAAAATGGACCAAAAGCTGCAGAATTTATTACGGTGTGTTATTTTATCTCCTCTAGCCCCTAGGCCAACTATACTAACAAAAGAAGAGATATAGACTACTGTAAACTCTAGTTCCTAGTATTATTTTGTTTCTGATACATTCATGATTTCTTTCAGGATGCTGTCTCTAAATGGCCTCCATTACGACCTTTGTGTTTGATTTTGAAAATTTTCTTACAACAGAGAGAGTTAAATGAGGTGGAGTGATTTTCTTGGCACATATTGTCAACATTTTCCAAGTTGTTTTGCTGACAATTGATTTTCTGGTTCAGCTATTCTGCTCTGATATGGCCCTCCCTTACATTGCAGGTGTATACAGGTGGGATTGGATCCTATGGTCTTCTTGTCATGCTCATAGCAATGTTGCGGGTAATGAACTGAATCATGATTTTGAACTGATTGCATTGAGATTAAAACTCTCTGTAATGTATTGTTTTCACTTCTGTAAACTGGTAATCCAAAGTTTTTAATTTTCTAGATGCTATGTTTTTCAGAATCACCGTGATTTTCAAGCTTCTAGGGAACAGAATCTCGGAGTGCTTTTGGTAAGGTTCTTTTCATGCACTCAATCTTGCCTTGTTTGGCCAACTTTGTACTCCTTATCTGAGAAATAAAAATCACTGTAGATGTGTTTATCTAAGAAAGACCACTCTACCTAGTTAAACTGGCAACATGTAGGCAGTGATCATCTCTTGAAGGCAAGGAGGAAAGGAATCGCTTTTCTCCCCCTTCCCTTTGTGTGCAAACTTTGTGGGGTGTTATTCAACTATGGCCAACTCTATTGTGGTCTGTGGAAGGTGGTGAAGCTGCGAATCTTTATCCAAAACACATGATCTGCTAAATACCAAGACACAGGCATTCTCCAGAGGACACACACAAGCTGTACATAAAGGAAAATCCTAGACTGAATCTAATAAACCTAGTTCTTATATTATCAAAATGATCAATCCAAATGGTTTCTTACTTTATACTAAAATCATGTTCTACTTTGAGGCTTGTTAAGACATGCAATAATTACCTTTATTCTCCTTGTCATCACTGTGCCTGTTTCCTTAACCACCTATCCATTAACTATTTTTTTCTTGTATCTCTAATTTGTGACACTGACAGAGTGACAGTATAGTTCTGTGATTTCATAGCTTGATGGACTATTTCCACTTTTAGACATCTTTAGCTCTTTATGGGGATTGGAAATGATGTGTTCCTCTTATATATAGGTAAGTTTCTTTGATCTTTATGGACGCAAACTGAATACATCTGATGTTGGGCTATCATGCAACGGAGAAGGCACCTTCTTCCGGAAGATCACTAAAGGGTATGTAATTACAAATATCATAGCACACCATTGTTTATTTGTTTCTGTTCATAATTTGATATTAGATCCTGCCATCCTGCAGTAGAAGCAACCTAGAATGAAATTTTTATGCTTTGCCTTTTCCTGTTGCTTAGGTTCTTAAGCAAGGGAAAGCCATATCTCATATCCATTGAGGACCCACAGGTGTTTGTTTTTATTTATTTATTTATTTATTTTGTGTTTACATCTTCATGGGATTAATTCAAGAAATCACTGCATGTGGCATAATTACTTACCACTTACTCATTTTGTTTTACTGGTCTGATGGGAGTGGGGCTTGGAGTGAAGCCATTATAGTTTGGCATTCTAACCTTGTGCCACTCTCAAGGCATTCTCTACTCTCTAGTCAGTTATAAGGGGCACGGGGGTTATTTTCATTGGTTCTAATTGAGGGATTAGTTGCTGCTTGTACATTACTCTTCTCTGGCCTCTGATTTTTTCATCCTTGGGTGACAACAGACACCAGAAAATGATGTTGGAAAGAGCTCTTTCAACTATTTCCAGGTTGGTTCCCCATTCTACAAGAATATTATTCTCTTCATCTCTCTTCTTGCATATCATACTGTACTAATCCCCATTGAGGGGAGGTGCTTCTTAACACGTGCCCCTTGGCATTTATTTGTGTACATTGTTGCCTGAGAAATCTGTTGTGATTTGTTTATGTAATGCTAGAGAACAATTCCAATTCTATTCATCCGAACTCTTTGAATCAACATAATTCTATTCTGGTGGATGGTTAACCCTGGAGCTTTTGGTAATACTGTTTGTATTGAAATCCACCTTGACATATGATTTGTCCTTGCCCTTGTGAATTTGAATTGGAATTCCAAGCTCCCATGTGATAAAGAGCGAGGAACTTGCTGATGATTAAATAACTTGGAGATCCTTTCTGTCATGTGATTTGTATTTGCAAAAGCACTCAGTACTCTTCTCCACAATTTGTATTTCGATTAGCACTTTTGAGGAGTCTCCCAAGCCCATGACCACTCTAATCTTTGAACCAAATAGATTTCTTGATATCTAGCAATAATCTACTAGCATATCTTCATATTTGCTGGAATTTTAAATACACGTCTCCATACTTGTGGTCTTGTGGACCTGCTGTTCTAGGAAAGTAATTATTGAATCAGTTCACTTATGACACAGTTGCTTCCATTGAAGTCACTTTAAGAGCAATCTACTTGTGATGTTACTGCAGGTTAAATCTGCTTTTTCAATGGCTTTCACGACTCTAACAAATGCAAATGCCATTTTGGAGTTGGGTCCTTCTAGGAGTATACTCGGCATGATAATAAGACCAGACGAGGTGCTATTAGTGCGGAAAGGAGGGTCTGATGGGGACACTACGTTTGATAGCTTGTTGCCAGGTGCTGGGGAGCCCCTGCCCCATAGTGATACGCAGGACATTTATTATAACTGGCAGTTAAACGACGAAGATGAAGAACTGCTTCCTCGAGGCAATGGTATTGTGGAAGATATGACTCCACCATCCTCGAGTAAGAAGAGAAAGAAGTCAAAGGAGAAGCAGTCTTCTAAGAAGAAGATGAAAGACGATGGACATTCAAGTAGTAGATCAAGGAAAGAAAAGAGTTCAAAGAAAAGGCGCTGGAAACACGAGGGTTCATCACCACACTACGTCAAGTGATTCAGTTTTTGCAGTGTTTTTCATCTATGGTGTATGTCTGATAATATTCCATGACCACAAGCTGGGAGACCTGCACAAGTTGGTTGGCAGAAGGCTCCTGGACCTGTGCTGCACATCTCCAGCTCCAATCCGGCAGAAATGGATATAACTTAAAGAAATTCTTCCAAAATTTTGATTTGATGTTGTATAACAGAGTGCTGGTACTTTTATCTTGCTTTGAAAGTATTACTGAGGAACAAAATTTATTTTTCACAAGTACTCTATTGTTGTACTCAGATTAAAAAAAAAAAGAAGCTTTTCTTTTTAATAATCCAAAATTTTCAGCTTTGTCATACTATATCTTATATCCCATATCTGATATCCCATAAACTTGTACCAACGTTGTCGGATTATATCTTATATGATTATATACTCTATGAACCTGCTCTAAAGCCCTGCGAAGAAGGTATGCCCAAACTGAAAAACAACAAATTTTGGTGTACTCTGCCCAGTAGAACTGACTAGCAATAAAGAATGAATCTGCGCAGTAGAATTGAGTCAATTGACTAGCAATAAAGAATGAATCTGCGCAGTAGCCATTGTATTTAACGACAAATGTGGATGTTGAGATAAAAGAGGACTAAAAGTGGAATACCACATATAGGATTAATATAGTCATCTTTTCTTGGTATAAAATTGTCAAAAATTTATATGTAATTGTTAAAATTTTGATTTTTTGATTTTGTTTTTGTTTTGTTTTGTTTTTTTTTTTTTTTTAAATATAACAAATTATTTATCTCTTTGCGAGTTTTTTGCCTCTTGCCGTCGTTGAGCAGTTTTAGGGTTTCTGTCCTATTGCTTTCATCGCCGTTCATTATGGCGGATCCTAACATCGCTAGTTTGTGCGCAAACCTCACTCTATTAGATGTTGATGACAATGATGTTACCATGCAGCTTCCGAACGTTCCTATAGAGCCTGGAGACGAGGAACAAGTGTTTTATGCGGTTGGACGATTATTCACAGATAAGCCTGTTAAGCTCCAGTCTTTCCAAGATACTATGGCCGGGGTGTGGCGACCCGGGATGGGAGTAACTATGAGTCAACTGCAACCAAACAGGTACTTGATACGTTTTTACCATGATGCAGATATTACGAGAATCATGAAAGATGGGCCATGGAGTTTTGAACAAAGTTTATTGGTGATGCATAGACTCTTACCAAATGAAGATCCGGAGGAGGTAGTTCTCCAGCACTCGCAATTTTGGGTACAAATGTAACATTTCCATTAAGGGAAATTAATGGTGCAAGTAATGATGGCTTTCAAATAGTCATTATGTGGTTCCAAGTAACGGAAACCGTTACAATTACCTATATTGATGGTTCTATAGGTATATAAGCCAGAGGTCCCCCACTGCTCAGGTTACTGCTTCATACACCATCTATATTGAGCCTGAGACAAGTGGGAGCCATACTATACAGAAACTCTGCAGAAATACACACAATCAAAGGCATCTACAAGACAATCTAAAGGACACTATGGCTGGAGGTTAGTCTAATTTGGTTATATGCTTACAACAAATTCATAATCTGCCAATAGGTTTCCGATCTGAGGCTGTTGTCAATGCCATTGGGGCCTTCATAGGATCTTTTGTGAAGTCTGATGAAAGGAATTTTGATGGCTCCATGCATTCTACCGAGTCCGTGTCTCCATAGATTTTACGAATTGAAGCCATTAAAAAAACAGATGCGATTAAAGAGAGATAATGGAGCCTGGGTTGTTGTTGACTTTCGCTATGAACGTCTCCCCACATTCTGTTTTTTCTGCGGGGTGCTGGGCCATGGAGATAAATACTGTCATAAGGTGCTAAGGGGTGTGGATCCAGCCTTGGAAATGCCATATGGTTCTTGGCTTCGAGCGGGGATGAGAAGGACTGCAACCCCTGCTAGGCGTAGGTGGGTGGCTTCGGCTTTATTGATGATTACTCGAGATTTACCTATGTTTATTTGATTCATAATACAAATGAAGCATTGGATGCCTTCAAGTCTTTTAAGGCTGAAGTTGAGAACCAATGTCGAAAACAGATACAGATAGTAAGATCCGACAAAGGTGGTGAGTACTATGGTAGGTACACTGAAAGTGGACAAGCACCTGGTCCATTTGCTAAGTTTCTTCAAGAACATGGGATTGTTGCCCAATATACCATGCTTGGTTCTCCGGACCAAAATGGTGTTGCTGAAAGAAGAAACCGAACGCTTATTGACATGGTGCGGAGTATGCTTAGCAACTCCAAACTTCCTAAGTTTTTGTGGGCCGAAGCGCTTAAGACGGCAACGTATATATTAAACCGTGTTCCAACCAAGGCTGTCCCAAAGACACCATTTGAGTTATTTAAATGTTGGAAACCGAGTTTGCAACATATGCGTGTTTGGGGATGCCCGTCTGAGGTAAGGATATATAACCCACAAGAAAAGAAGTTGGACCCAAGGACTATTAGTGGTTTCTTTATTGGATACGCACAGTCCTCCAAAGGGTATAGGTTTTATTGTCCATCTCATTCGACTAGAATCGTGGAATCAAGAAATGCTAAGTTTCTTGAAAATGACATGATTAGTGGGAGGGATAGATTCAATGATTTGATTTCTAATCATGATCATACTGAATCATGTCCTTCTACGCCATCATATAGGTTGATAATAGATTCAAGCACCCATCAAGATCAAACGGGTATTGAACAACCTATTGAAGAAATTCCACGAGATGCTGATATTATCTCAACCGATCAACCAATTCAGGAAATTCTTGAAGCGGTAGTTGAACCACTAACTTCGCGAGGAGATAGTAGTTCAACTTTGAGGCGATCTGTTCGAGATAAAAGATCGGAATTTCTAGTGATTATATAGTGTATCTGCAAGAGTCTGATGTTGGAGCTGAAAATGATCCAGAAACTTTTTCACAAGCCATAAATTGTAAAGAGTCTGATTTATGGTTTGAAGCCATGAAAGAAGAAATGAATTCTATGCGGAGCAATGCGGTTTGGGACCTTGTTGAGTTGCCTAATGGGGCCAAGGCCATTGGCTGTAAATGGGTCTATAAGACTAAAAAGGACTCATTAGGCAACATCGAGCGATACAAGGCTAGGCTCGTTGCTAAAGGATTCAATCAAAAGTAAGGAATCGATTACACGGAGACCTTTTCTCCTGTATCAAAGAAAGATTCACTTCGCATAATCTTGGCTTTGGTTGCACATTTCAATCTTGAATTGCAACAAATGGATGTGAAAACGACATTCCTTAATGGTGATCTAGAAGAGGTGGTTTATATGAAACAACCTGAAGGATTCTCTTCTAATGAAGGCAATCATTTGGTTTGCAAGCTCAAAAAGTCCATTTATGGTTTAAAACAAGCCTCCCGCCAATGGTATATCAAGTTTGACGGAGTCATTTCATCATATGGTTTCGTTGAAAGTATCCTAGATCATTGCATATACCAAAAGACAAGTGGGAGTAAAATTTGTTTTCTTGTTTTATATGTGGATGATATTTTACTTGCATCAAATGATAAGGGAATGCTGCACGAGGTTAAACAATTCCTTTCTAAGAACTTTGATATGAAAGATATGGGTGAGGCATCTTATGTCATTGGCATAAAGATCCATAGGGATAGATCCCGGGGCATTCTGGGACTATCGCAGGAAACCTATATCAACAAAGTCTTAGAAAGATTTCGGATGAAAGATTGTTCACCGAGTCCAGCTCCTATCGTGAGAGGTGATAAATTCAGTTTGGATCAGTGTCCAAAGAATGATTTTGAAAGAGAATCCATGAAGAATATTCCCTATGCTTCGGTTGTCGGTTGTCTCGGGTATGTTCAAGTCTGTACTATGCCGGACATCGCCTTTGCTGTTGGAATGCTGGGACGATATCAAAGTGATCCGGGTTTAGACCACTGGAGAGCTGCAAAGAAGGTTTTGAGGTATCTCAAAGGTACCAAGGATTATAAGCTTGTGTTCAGGAAGATGAACACTTTGGACATTGTTAGGTACTCTAACTCGGACTTTGCCGGTTGCGTTGATTCTCGGAAATCAACTTCGGGAAACATTTTCATTATGGCCGGTGGAGCTATTTCATGGAGAAGTGTTAAACAAACTCTTGTCACCACTTCAACCATGGAAGCCGAGTTTGTTTCTTTTTTTTGAGGCTACATCTCAAGGTGTATGGCTTAAGAATTTCATTTCAGGGCTTAGAATTATGGATTCTATTTCTAAGCCGTTAAAGGTTTATTGTGACAACTCAGCTGCGGTTTTCCTGGCTAAGAACAATAAGAGTGGGAGTCGAAGCAAGCATATCGACACCAAGTACTTAGCCATAAGGGAACGTGTTAAAGATAAGAAAGTGGTCATTGAGCACATAAGCACTGAGTTGATGATTGCTGATCCCCTAACTAAAGGCATGCCACCATTCAAGTTTAGGGATTTTGTTGAGAAAATGGGACTTGCGCCCACTTTGTAAAGTTTGTATACATACAGTTATTGTTATATGAAATTTTTAAAGCATTCAGATATTTTCTCGTTAATATATTGTGCACATATTTTGTTGAGAAAATATATTCGGACCTGCAATAAACATAAGGTTTATCCATTAAGTTTTGTTTACCACAAAAATGCTTAGAGAACAAGTTACATTGTGATTATAGTAGATGCTACTCACCTTAAGAGGACGTATCTCTATAGTTCATGTTTCTTTGTTTTCTTTGAGTTTGTACTTGCACCAAGTGGAGAATGTAACATTTCCATTAAGGGAAATTAATGGTGCAAGTAATGATGGCTTTCAAATAGTCATTATGTGGTTCCAAGTAACGAAAACCGTTACAATTACCTATATTGATGGTTCTATAGGTATATAAGCCAGAGGTCCCCCACTGCTCAGGTTACTGCTTCATACACCATCTATATTGAGCCTGAGACAAGTGGGAGCCATACTATACAGAAACTCTACAGAAATACACACAATCAAAGGCATCTACAAGACAATCTAAAGGACGCTATGGCTAGAGGTTAGTCTAATTTGGTTATATGCTTACAACAAATTCATAATCTGCCAATAGGTTTCCGATCTGAGGCTGTTGTCAATGCCATTGGGGCCTTCATAGGATCTTTTGTGAAGTCTGATGAAAGGAATTTTGATAGCTCCATGCATTCTACCGAGTCCGTGTCTCCATAGATTTTACGAATTGAAGCCATTAAAAAAACAGATGCGATTAAAGAGAGATAATGGAGCCTGGGTTGTTGTTGACTTTCGCTATGAACGTCTCCCCACATTCTGTTTTTTCTGCGGGGTGTTGGGCCATGGAGATAAATACTGTCATAAGGTGCTAAGGGGTGTGGATCCAGCCTTGGAAATGCCATATGGTTCTTGGCTTCGAGCGGGGATGAGAAGGACTACAACCCCTGCTAGGCGTAGGTGGGTGGCTTCGGCTTCTAATGTGGAGAGAAAGTCCTGGAATGCACCGGCCTTTGAGAGTTAGGAAACTATGCTAAAAAATGTGAGGGGTGAACAAGGGCCTAGTGTCGGTGTCTCATCAGACGAGGGTAAACAGATTGTGCTCCCTGGTATACCAACTTCCAGACACAGTATATGCATTGAACAGAAAAAACAGAGATTTGGTGACGAGGACGTGGGCATGGGTACGACAGTCACAATTATGGATTATGAAGCTGTGGGTTCAAAAAACGTGGAGACGGCGGGTTTGGCTCTTCAAACCCGCCACGAATCATGAGTGTTATAGCTTGGAATTGCCGGGGGCTTGGCAACCAGACGACAGTTCGTGTTCTTACGGACTTGGTTCGCACTAAGAGGCCAAGTTTGTTATTTCTTATGGAGACGTTCCTTAATAAGCACAAAATGGAATTTGTTCGCAGCCAGCTGGGATATAAGCATATGCTGGTGGTCGGTTCTTAGGGGCATAGAGGTGGTTTAGCTCTATTATGGGTTGATAATATGGAGGTTGAAGTTGCTAGCTATTCGCACAATCATATTGATGCTACAGTTATATTAGATGTTGGCAGTCCATAGTGGCGCTTCACTGGGTTTTATGGCTTTCCAGAAAGACAATGCAAGCGTGAACCCTGGAATTTACTACGCACCCTAGCTGGTTTAAGTACTTTACCTTGGGCAGTCATGAGTGACTATAATGATTTGTTACATCATAATGAGAAAAGAGGTAGATTACCACATCCAGAGTGGTTATTGCATGGTTTTCAAGAGACAGTAGCAGATTGTGGACTCCATGATTTCCCATTCATGGGTTATCAATATACGTGGGTGCGATCACGGGGTTCGACATCGATGAGTCGATGGTGGAGGAAAAATTGGACAGGATACTTGTCACGGATACCTGGCTATCTTTGTTTGAAGGGGCTTCTGCGAGCTCAATCACATGTCCATACAGTGATCACTTGCCCATTCTGCTAACTCCCAAGGTAATAGTACATGCCCCTCGACGTAAGAGGTTTTGTTTTGATAATATGTGGCTGCGTGAGGAGGTTTGTCGCAAAATTGTTGAGCAGAGCTGGGGTAAAACTATGGGATTGGATATTCTGGAGAGAGTAGATGTTTGTAGTCAGGACTTAGGAGGTGGGGACGCAACTACAATAAAGACTTCCTTAAGAGGATTGATCAATGCAAAAATCAACTGGACCTTCTTCGAGATAAGAGGGATGTTGTGAGTTTCGCTGAATATGATGGTGTGGAGAAGCAGCTGCTCACACTTCTTGAGCAGCAACATATGTTTTGGAAACAAAGAGCGAAAGAGCACTAGTGGAGAGGAGGAGATTTGAATACTAAATTCTTCCACAATATGGAGAAAAGTTTTTATGATTGAGTGAGATAATTGATGATGATGATGTGAAAGTTGAAATTCAAAAAAAACTAGACAAAAAACTTCAACTATTGAGGAAGGCGGCCTTCTCCAATAGTTAGAAATTTGGTATAGTTTTTGAGCAGATTTTATAAGTGCGATTAGGAAAGAGAAAATGAAGTGAAAGAAAAAAAAAGAAATGAAAAAAATACAAAATAAAATCTAACCAAAGAAAATTTTAAAAAAAAAATTAAAAATAGTATTACGCACCCGCCTGGACGTGAATCTGTGCCCCCACACACATCGGGCGCAGTTATGCTCTCATTTGGTGGGCCCTATTTTGAACTGACAATTTTTTTTTTCTTGCAGGAGAAAAAAGCGCAAATTATATCGTGGACCGCGGTCCCAAAACGACGTCGTTTTGATTAATGAAAACAGACGAATGAATTCGCGCCACTCACTTTCTTTTCATATATACTGCACTTTCTTTTCATATATACTGCAGTTACATTTCAACACAACTGCAGTTACCTTTCAACACAACTGCAGTTACTTTTTGATATAACTACAGTTTCATTCGATAATATAAAAACACAAAAGTGAAACTGTTATTCAGTATCTGTTCATATACATTGCAGTTACATTTCAACACAACTACAGTTACATTTTGATATAACTACAGTTTCATTCGATAATATCAAACACAAATGTGAAACTGTTATTCAGTATCTTTTCATATACACTGCACTTTCTTTTCAACACAACTACAGTTACTTTTTTATATAACTACAGTTTCATTCGATAATATCAAAACAAATGTAAGACAGTATCTTTTGGAATGAACTGTAGTTTCAATTACGGGGCTCCGTCTCCCACTTACTAAAACGACGTCGTTTTGGGACCGCGATCCACGGTATAAGAAATGGTCACCTTATTTCCATCACCCCATTTGCTAACAAAATTACTTCTAAGATTTTATTTCTTAAACTTTTGTGCCAACACCCACGATTGGAGAGGACCTTAATAATTACGATAAGTTTAACAAGTAAACTACGATGTGTCTGTGTGTTATTAATTGGTCATCGGCTTCCAGTTTCTGGAGCTACTCATACTCCGTAAATTCAGGTGGAGTGCCCTATAAATCTTCCCCACGTGTTTCCTGGAGCTGAAAAAGCGCAATGCCGATGTGCAACTCGTCGTCGCCGCCGTCGTCGAGCTCGACGAAATCGTGGCTCGTTCACGCTCTGGTGGCCGGATCTGCCGTGGCCGTTGCTTTCGGCGCTCACAGATACTTTCTTAGATCTGGGAAGTTCCGGAGTCGGGTCATTGGAATCATACCCGCCCGTTTCGCTTCCACTCGGTTCCTCGGTAAACCGCTCGTAGATATCCTCGGCAAGCCCATGATCCAGGTACTATCGCGAATCACCTGCTTTTGCTTCTTCTCTGATCTTTGTATGAAGTGCAGTCAATTATGAGATATTCGGGGCATCTGCATTTATTAGTAAAATTCTTACAGAACTCAAAATTTAAGTGCGTATAGAAATTTTTGTGTATGGCTTATAGAAAATGAGAGGTGTTAGACGGAATCTAGTGGAGCGAAATTCACATAGAGTAGAGTAATTTTGTACATGTACCATGTTTAGAGTTACATATAGATATGTTGCTTGTAACGTTATGTTTCATTATCACAATTAATAGCTACGGTGGGGTTGGCACATGTCAAATCATGTAAATCTTGTATTTTTACTTTCTATCATAATTATTGATCATTGTTCTGGTTAATCTAAAAAAAAAGTGGAAGATTATAGCTTAAGAGTCGCCATTAGCCTGTTGCTGATATCTGAATTGCAGAGAACATGGGAAAAGGGCGAAATTAGCTAGGGCATTGGATCAAGTTGGTATGTGCTTCATTTGATTTTTTGGGGATTTCAATTTTCAATACACTGTTTATGAGGAATTGTTAATGTATTGTTCTTTGTTTGATAGTTGTGGCGACGGATGATGAAAAGATTGCTGAATGTTGTAGGGGGTTTGGTGCTGAAGTCATTATGACTTCTGAATCATGTAGAAATGGTAAAATCACTTCAATTGGTACTAATCTGTGGAGATTTGACTTTGCTTAATGCCTTAATAACTGTATTTACTGATAGTTAGTTGTTGATTTCTAGGAACTGAGCGATGTAATGAGGCTCTTCAAAAGCTCAAGAAGAAGTATGACATTGTTGTTAATATTCAAGGAGATCAACCACTTATTGAACACGAAATAATAGACGGTATTGTGGAAGCCCTTCAGGTAAACTTTGTCCTGATGATGAAAACTACCTTGGATTTGTCTTGATACCCCAGCCCCACTTATCTAGTAAAGCAATACCCCATTCCCATTATGCCCAATATCTCATTCGTTTTTTCTTGATATGAGTTTCCTCATTTATGTTATACTATTATCCCGTAACAGTTGTTATTTATACTCGGTTTAATGCATTGATGTTCATGTCGTTTTTCAGGTGATTAAAGTGGATCATGAGGCTCATGGTGTTGATGCCCCAGAAGACGTAGACAAGATAGTGGAATTCATGCGTGAACGAAACTTGTCCTAGTAAAACTTCACCAAACCGGCTATTTGTGGAGTTACACCATTACATACAGGTTAAGAGCATGCGTTTCACTGTATATCAGACTTATCAGTATATCTTCTCAAGCAAAGAGTGAACTTCCCTTGTATAATCAGTACATCAATGTTTTTGAGTTCTTGTGTTGCAGTGATGTCTGTCTTTTACTTTTTATTATATATTATTTATTTATTTATTTATTTATTTTTGAGATTGCCCATTTGGGTAATCCTAGAATTGGACCAAAATAAGGTTTCTGTTTATAAAATTAAAGATAAATTTTATTTTGTTTTCCTTCTCTGTTGCCTTGAGGAAGAGGTTTTTGCATTTTGGAGTTAGAACGGCTTAGGATTTAGGAGTTTGAAGCAAAGAGAGGTGCATAAGGGGTGGTTTGGGAGAAGCTTTTTGTATGTAATACTATGATGTTTGTCTTGGTGTTTTAACTCTTCAACTTCATCTTAATCCATTTCTATGTCTGTCTTGCCAAGTCATAAAAGAGACCTTAGAGTAAATGAGTAATATTACGGGTGTGTTTGGTTCGCAATGGGTATGAGTATCAAATACTTGGTAAGAGTAATGAGTTTTGGTGAAAGTATTTTGCATGTTTGATAGTAGGGTGGAATGAGAATGATTATTAATAGTTGGGAAAGAAAGGAGGAAGGAAAATGAAATCCTTATTTAATAAGAGTATGAGTTTTTCAATTAATGGAGTATTCCAAACTCATAGTTGTATTCTAAGGGTGTTCCAAACTCATAATAGTATTCTAAGGGTGTGTTTGGTTGTTGGGTTTAGGCATAAGGTATGAGTATCAAAGTGATTGTTATTGTTTGGTTGATAGGTTTTTAGAAGACTGGAATACCCCATTAATTAGAAAACTCATACCCTAATAAAATAAGGGTTTCATTTCCCTTCTTCATTTCTTCCCCAACTATTAATAATCATTCCCATTTTATCCTATTATTAAACATGTAAAATACTTTCACCAAAACCCATTACCCTTACCCAAATATTTAAAATCTTCACAGTTTTTAAATTAAGATGTCAATCAGGCTAGCCTGTTCAGTTTCAAGCGGACCATATTGGGTTATCAACTTATCGATTCAGATTAATCAATGTTTTTTGTTTTTGTTTTTGTTTTAATTTTTTTTGTTGCGTTTAAAATTTTTAGTCCTAAAAAGTTATGTTGTCAGACTCGACAACTTATCGGGTGGCTCAACAGAATTTTTGACATTTTCACATTAACATTCTAAAAGAAACACTAAAGATAAACTTACATATAAACTTGAATACCCTTAAATGGCTTAGGCTATCGGGCTAGCTCACTAAATTTTGAGTTAAAATTTTGAGACAAATTTGTCGGTCTTATCATGTCAACTTATCAGTTTTGGACTAAGATTGGCATCCCTACCTATTGTAGAGTAACTTTAGACACTTATCAAGTATTGGATGCATTTTAATTTGTTCATCCTTGTTGGGTAGCGTAACAATTCATCTTATATATTTTCCTTTTAGCTGCTCTTCTCCAATTCATCTCTTATCCTTTTAATCGCTAAAGCTCTTCACATGCATTTCTTTCATTCATCATGAAGTAGTGTGGGCTATTTTGTGGTGAAGTTGCATGAATGAAAGCTAAGTGTAGTGAAAATTATATTATATTGCGGCTGTGGGTGTTGTGAGTGATGAAACATGGAAGTCGCTGACACAGCTGTTCTGGTGGAGTTTTGGGCTCCGTGGTGTGGTCCATGCCGCATGATTCATCCGGTGATTGATGAACTGGCAAAGGAATATGCAGGCCGGGAAGCTGAAATCCCCTATATGAAGAATTTGTTTCCGGATGATCAATTTGCATTGTTTACTTCTTTTTCTTTTTTCACTTCCGGATGAATGTTTTTTAGGCAACATTGGTATAAAAAAATATTAAAAATCGATCTTAACATAAAAAAAGGAACAAAAGCAGGCACTTATATGAATCAATCAATCTGAATTAAGTATTTGAGTGGTTGGTGTGGCGTAGCGCGACTGACCACCCTTATACTCCTAGGTAGCTGGGCGGCGTGAGCGATGAGTATGCAACAACGTCTCTTTCAGTCTTTGTGAGTTCAGTTCTCGACTTCTAAAAATAATTAATCCTATTTTTTAATATATATATATATATACTAGTATTTGTACGCGCGATGCGCGAAAGTTCATGCCCAATATTAAAACATTAATAAATATAAATAATTAAAATTTTTATTACTAATTATATATACAAATATAGTATAGGTATTTTATACACATATATGATTTAGCATGCATAGAAATTTAATTAAAATATAATCAACCACTAAATTAATTATATAATGATTTTACTAAAATGATAATTAAGGAATAGGAAAATGATATGATAGATATAGGTGTATGATAATAATGATGGAGTTAAAAACTAACGGTGTTATAACGGTGTAAGGGTAGTTTTGTATAACAACAATGTAGTAGGGACAATTTTGTCTAATAACATTGAAGTGTACAACATTTAAAGTAAAATGTACAAATTTATTAGCATATAGAAAGAGGGACATAAATCAAGGATATAACCTTGATTGAGACTTATTAAGTTTTTAGATAATAAGTAATATTATATATATATATATATATATATATATATATATATATATATATATTACTCATATATCTTATGGTCTATGGGCCCCCTATAGAGATGGGCCCTGGGCAGGTGCCCACCCTGAACCCCCTCAGGGCCGGCCCTGGCTACAAGGTGAACACATACGCTAGCCCTACGATTACAACCAACTATGGGATTCGAAGCATCCCAACCGTCATGATTTTCAAGAATGGGGAGAAGAAGGAGGCCATCATCGGTGCAGTTTCCAAATCCACATTGTGCACCTGCATAGACAAGTTCTGTTAGATCACTGACTGAAGTACGTACAGTTCTCATCTTGCCCTTCCTTCTGCTGCTGTATTGGACACGGGTAAATCTCTCCCATAATCCTGCATAGTTGAATACCACTGCTGCATGCATGTCCTGTTAGTTGCCTTGCTTTAATTTACTGTCTTATATATTTGGTGGAATTGTATAGTATCTCGTGTTTGAAATGTTCAAAAGAGAGTACAATTCTATCAAATATATAACACAATGTTCGTAAGGCAATGTACAATTATATGTTTCTTTCTTCACAATTCAACTTAAGATTTGCCATTACAATTAAAGCAAATTTCATTATTTATTGCAGCCTTTTAGAACTGTAATTTAATTTAAAAATAAAAATATCAAATACGTCATTGAACTTTATACGAAAAAAGTAATTAGATATCTAAATATTAAACAGTTGCAATTAAATACATCAACTTGCTGATGCAATTAAACCAAATAGTAGACGGATCGGAGAAGCCAGTCGGCTTTCCCATCAACCAAATAATAGACGGAGAAGCCAGTCGGCTTTCCTATCCCACTGTTTCTTCATCAAAATGATGGCAAAGCGCAGGGGAAGACGGAGAGGCAACCATCTTCTCGGGCGACCATTATTTTTAATTTTTTTATTAAAAAACAAAAAAGAATGTGAGCGAGTTTTTAACTATATGTTTAAGACTATTTGAATTAATTGTAACTATTTAACAAGTGATTAGTTCAATTGCATCAAATCAACAAGTTGATATGTTTAATTGTAATTTTTAAAAAATTCGAGGGTTTATTTTTGTATAAAGAAGGCATATTTGATCATTTTTCTGAGAGAGAGAGTCTTTAATTTTTGTATAAAGAAGGCATATGCGTCAAGTTGCCTTACTGTGATCAATGGCATGGCTTCCCCCCGGGGGGACTTCTTAGGCAATTGAAGGGGCATAAGTGCATAACATCCCTGAATTCGTCCAACCCAACTACTACTTTGTGACATCTTGAAAGATTCCTTCCCTGATCTCCAATTAACATCACAACATGGTATATTTTCCAAATCGTGTTTCATCCCACCTTTGAGTTGATGGTGTTCCCTTCTTTCCCTTTGCTTTCTCTTGATTAACATATCGTCCTTTCTCAAAGGACGGGCACTTTGGGCCATTGATAAAAAATCCCCCAACATAAGGGATAACTAAGCTTTGCCAACTAACAGAAACTCGTTCCCAAAATTAAATTGAAGTCATCAAGGGGCATCACAGCTAAACTACACGAGCGTTGAAGTAGCCTGTAACACTCGTTGCCAAAGCATTCACAGTTTTGATCTTTGAATTATTTCCCTCCAACTTCAATTTCAACCTGCCCACTTCATGCTCAACCACTGGCCTCAATTTTAACACCTCATCATTCTCTCTAACACTCTACGTATCATATGCTTTAGGAACACCAGAGTCTTTTCTAGAAGAAAATAATGTATTTTCATCAAAAAGTGATATCTCGACTCAAAATGATTTTTTGAGAATCGAAAAATCATAGACGTTACCCGTTTTGACTCAAAGGCATAATTAAGGAAAATGCATTTGATAGCACTAGGGTTTAATTTACCCGTACTGGAATGAGCGTATGCAGGACATCCAAAAACTCTTAAGATAGAGTAATCAACATCATTACCTGGCCAAACTTCCTTTGGAATTTTGAAATCAAGAGATGAATGCAGAGATCTTTTAACCAACTAACATGCAGTAAAAGTGACCTCGGCTTAAATATCATGTCATTTCCATAACCCAACATTAAAATGCAGATTGATATGAATACCCATGAAGGATGGGATTGCTTGGCGATGAGAGGAGAATATATGAGGCATTTTGCGTTGTTCATTGGAAGTGAGAATGGGAAGTGGAGGTCGTCTCTTCTCTTATCTTCTCCATTTTCTCTACTCTTTCTGAATCTGTACAGAGATCAATATCTATAGCATACGTTAATATACATAATATAGGTGGGTGCATCAAAGGATTGTCTACTTAGTCAAATATTATTTCCGCCATTTAATTCACGAAAAAGGATTTATAAAATTTTGTGAAAATGAAAATTGTTTCCTGTTTCAATTAAAATAGAAAATAATATTTTAATTACCATAATAATTTTTATGGTAATTAAGGAATTAATTACACAAATATTAGTATAATTATTAATAATTTTTATGATAATTAAGTTAATAATAATTATATGGATATTAATATAATTACAATTAAATATAGGTTGTTGATTTTTTTTTTCTATTATAATTAATCATTCAGATATGGAGAGGGAGGAAAAAAGTAAAGGTAGGTGGTGAAAAATAATATACTTAGGTATAGCATTAAATTATAAGTAGAATATAAATTATTATTGACATTCTTCAATGTAATTATTATGGTAATTTTGTGGTAACCTTTATCTCTCCACCCCCCCCCCTCTCTCTCTCTCTCTCTATATATATATATATATATATAATTGCATAATATGTCAATATTAATATAATTGCCTAATAATTTTTCCCTTTCAAACATATTTATTTTACAACAAAAATTTACATAAATCAATTATGGGAACAAAACAGTTTTAAATCATGTAATTTTAAAAAACATTAAATAAAGTTTGATTCCAATTTATTTTCATCTTAATGCATTTTTAAATTATTTTCCCGTTTTCTCATATTTATTTTAGTAATTATATAAATCATATTACATGTCAAATTTTCCAAGATAATTACATACAAATGTGTCATATATTATTTAATTAATTGAGTGATATTTTTACACTAATCATATAATCAAATAAATTTACATTTTCAAATATTAAAATTATTTATAATTTAATCTTTAATTTTATTATCTAAATAAAAATATATAATAATAAAAAGTTTTATCCGTGCGATGCAGGGGTAATATACTAGTTCCAAATATAATAATAATGTACAGAGGCAAAGAATTACTAAAACACCATTACACATTTTTTTGAATACTACTAAAACACCATTACACATTAAATTCTAGCGCTAAACCCAACAAAAAAAAATCAAATCTGGACCTTTTACAAAAAATAATAAATGGATGAGATCTGATCTCACAATCTCATATAAATAAGGTGATCTCACCTGATCCAATCTCTATATAGACAAAGATTCGATCTGCCTCACGGATTGAGACACGTGAGACGGTCTAACACAAGTATTACACATAACACAATTACTTGCACCAAAGTTCGAATTATTTACAAAAATGTCACCACATTTTTTTAAAATTACATTTGATTCATCTATCTAAGTTCATGAATGACTACGAAGTGTTCTCATTTTCTTTTGTTCTCATTTTCTTTTCTCTTTTCTCAACGATGATTCGCATATGAGCGCGGCCTTATATATTTACACAGAGTGCAGTTTTGCTGCAAGTTATGGGAGATTCATAAATTAAAAGGCAAATGTTAATGCACCATGTTTACGCGGATTACGCCCAAAAAAATAAAAACAAAAAATAAAAAACATTTTCCTTAATACATACGGTAACGGTACCCTTGGTTTCATCCCGTTTTCTTCTTCTTCTTCTCCTCTGTTAGTCTCCCCCAATCCTTAATCTCCTCCACTGTCTCCGCCGCGTTCTCTCACTGTCCAAATTATTACTCCCTCTCTCTCTCTAGATTTGCCATTTATATCTCCTTCCTCTGAAGAGTCACCGACGGAGTTTCGAACGCCCTGATTTTTCCCTACTGGTGCTTTTCTCAATTGATTTCGCGTAGCGGTAAGTTCTTCAATTCTTCTCTTATTTTTCCTCTAATGCGTCATATGTTATTTCTTTTGGCATTGAATTTCTAGAGCTTTATCTTAAAGAGGGAGCAAGCGCGTGCATAACAAGTAGTGAACTGCTGAAAAACTAGCTCGATGGTTTTCACGAAGATGGGACAGTAATTGCGTTTAGACTTGCATCCTACACCACTGCTAGAGAGCATGATTAGACAAGTAGTTGGCAGGTTTGTGAAAGCCAAGCATCCTTTTCTGTTATAAACTCCGCGAGAGAGACGTATAGCTGAGCTGTGATTGTGGTCGACGACGGAGAAGCTAACATCATCGACAGACAAGCTGGATTCTCACACACAGTGACACAGGGATCACAATTGGAAGCTTGGAGAGTTGGCTCATGTGTTTAACTAAAATGGTTTTGTAATTGTATGTTCAATACTCAAACTCTGTCTGATCAGCCAGTTACCATCTGTTTGTGGGGGGACTACTACTACTAGGCATGGATTGTTGTGGTAGTTATACAGTCCCAAGTCATTTCCTTTTGACCCTGCTTTTGTCGGGGCTTTGATTTTTACTGTAATGGCATATTTCGTTCCGTCTTCAATTCTTCATGATCTTTGATTTTTACTGTAAATCGCTGAATTGGTGACCATCACTGCCAGCCGCCAGGTGCCAAGTACTCCACTACTCTTTATTCTTGTTGTTTCTATTCCCTTATGATGCTATTTGTAGTTTTGTTATGGTTTTATGAGTGTACATGTTTATAAGATTGATAAAGTTTCAGTAGTACCGAGTA
>CP025649.1:11567667-11578704 GCA_003576665.1 Ipomoea trifida
TGAGTATTATGGCTAACCGGCAATGGCTTATTTGTATCCAACAAGGCAAACAACTGAACAAGCCATATTTTGGGAAGAGCAAAAGGTTTCTGGAGTTGCCATAGTTATTAATTTTGGGATGTTAAAAGGGTGAAGTTGTAATATTTAATTAGCCATAATGTTTAAATGTCTTTCTAGAATTTGCTTTTAAAGATTTCTTGGGAATGTTGAAAATTTCACTGTTATAATTTATTTCAAACTGGAATGTAAACATCATTTAGTGAATATAACTCGAACTGAACTATCTGAACCCGATGCATATTAGTGTAATTTCGATTCGGCTTCGGGTATTAAAATATAGCACCCGAAATTTAACGAATCGAACCCGAATCCGAACCGTCCAACCCTATAAGTAGCAATACCATAAATCATGAGCACATTGCATTGTGTTATGGCTTTTTACACCATAAATAGATAAATAAGAGGAAAATTTTATCTATTATTTATTCGTTTTTTTACCATTAATATTTTTAACTTTATAATTATAATTTACTATTTTTGATTTAAAATAAAAATAAAATAAACTCAAAATTTTAAAATAATTTCAATTTTAAATTTCAAATATAAATTTAAAAACATCACTACAAAATATTTTTAAAAAACACTCAACGGTCAAAAATTGTGACCGTTGAGTGCATGACTGAAATTTCAACCGTGGAAGCTGATTTATCTTTCTTTTTTTTTTTTAATTATTTTTAAATAGTAAAATAGAGGGTTGTTGTCCCCTACCATCTGATTCAACTGGAAGCTGATTTATCTTTCTTTTTTTTAAAAAATTATTTTTAAATAGTAAAATAGAGGGTGGGGGTTGTTGTCCCCTACCATCTGAGCATCATCTATGCGTAAAATGACGATTGTGTTAGTTTTCCCTGGAAAGAATTGTCTTTCCGAATAAAACATTATTCTTAATTTTTTCTCCCCTCCTTTCTCCCTTGAAATTTTAACATTGGATATATCTTTCTACTTCCTCACTTTTACTTATTTGACAAACAATGATGGACTATTTTCATCATGTTAGTACTCAAAAAAAAAAAAAAAAAAAAAAAAAAAAAAAAAAAAAGAAAGCATTGCCATTTTGGTCACTGACTATAGGGGTCCTATTAATTTCCATCCACGATTTTCAAAAGTGTTAATTGCATACCATGACTTTTTAATTTGTATCTATTTTGGCACGAAAAATTCAAAACCCTAAATAAGAAGGGTATTTTAGTCATTTCACATATGTTATCTTCTTCTCCGGGGACCTACTCTGCTTCTTTCACTAATTATGGGTCCCGCGTACCTGCTCTGCTCTTCTTCTCCGGTGGACCTACTCTGCTTCTTTCACTAATTATGGGTCCCTACCTGCTCTGCTCTTCTTCTCCAAAGCACCACAGTGCAGTGCCGCCGACTCTTTCATAAATTACACAGTCGACGTGAACCTCCCTGTTGACTCCTTCAAGCGGTACAGCCGAGATTCCTCCAACTACGCCACTGGCGGCAACGTCATCGCATCGACCAAAGCTTCCACACCAACATTTTTTTCTTTCTGTTAGAACCCTAACTTTATTGGTGACGGACGGACGTTCGCTCCGGAGCCACGGGACTGGCCCAGGGGAATCGTCACTTGTGGGAATTGAACCCGGGTTCTCCCGAAATTCCTCCCCACAAAGAGAGCTCACTTGCCACTTGAGCTACCCCACTGGGTTATAGAGATGAATGTGATGTGTTGTTGGTGAATTTACCGATATTGCTTCGGATAATTGGGGTGCTTTCGTTGCTTTTGCCTTTCCTTTTTCTGAGTTTAGTGAATGTTCGAAATTAGATATAAATATTTGAGCTAAATGGCATGTACAATTGTAACATGTTTTTAATTTCTTTAAATTATGGCTAACCGGCAATGGCTTATTTGTATCCAACAAGGCAAACAACTGAACAAGCCATATTTTGGGAAGAGCAAAAGGTTTCTGGAGTTGCCATAGTTATTAATTTTGGGATGTTAAAAGGGTGAACTTGTAATATTTAATTACCCCATAATGTTTAAATGTCTTTCTAGAATTTGCTTTTAAAGATTTCTTGGGAATGTTGAAAATTTCATTGTTATAATTTATTTCAAACTGGGAATGTAAACATCATTTAGTGTAATAAACTCGAACTGAACTATCCGAACCCGATGCATATTAGTGTAATTTCGATTCGGCTTCGGGTATTAAAATACAGCACCCGAAATTTAACGCGAATCGAACCCGAATCCGAACCGTCCAACCCTATAAGTAGCAATACCATAAATCATGAGCACATTGCATTGTGTTATGGCTTTTTTACACCATAAATAGATAAATAAGAGGAAAATTTTATCTATTATTTTATTCGTTTTTTTACCATTAATATTTTTAACTTTATAATTATAAATTTATAATTTCTATTTTTGATTTAAAATAAAAATAAAATAAACTCAAAATTTTAAAATAATTTCAATTTTAAATTTCAAATATAAATTTAAAAACATCACTACAAAATATTTTTAAAAAAACACTCAACGGTCAAAAAATTGTGACCGTTGAGTGCATTAATTTCTTTTTCCAGCCGCAACGACTGAAATTTCAACCGTGGAAGCTGATTTATCTTTCTTTTTTTTTTTTTAATTATTTTTAAATAGTAAAATAGAGGGTGGGGGTTGTTGTCCCCTACCATCCAGCCGCAACGACTGAAATTTCAACCGTGGAAGCTGATTTATCTTTCTTTTTTTTAAAAAAAAATTATTTTTAAATAGTAAAATAGAGGGTGGGGGTTGTTGTCCCCTACCATCTGAGCATCATCTATGCGTAAAATGACGATTGTGTTAGTTTTCCCTGGAAAGAATTGTCTTTCCGAATAAAACATTATTCTTAATTTTTTCTCCCCTCCTTTCTCCCTTGAAATTTTAACATTGGATATATCTTTCTACTTCCTCACTTTTACTTAATTTGACAAACAATGATGGACTATTTTCATCATGTTAGTACTCAAAAAAAAAAAAAAAAAAAAAAAAAAAGAAAGCAAATTGCCATTTTGGTACACTGACTATAGGGGTCCTATTAATTTCCATCCACGATTTTCAAAAGTGTTAATTGCATACCATGACTTTTTAATTTGTATCTATTTTGGCCACGAAAAATTCAAAACCCTAAAATAAGAAGGGTATTTTAGTCATTTCACATATGTTATCTTCTTCTCCGGTGGACCTACTCTGCTTCTTTCACTAATTATGGGTCCCGCGTACCTGCTCTGCTCTTCTTCTCCGGTGGACCTACTCTGCTTCTTTCACTAATTATGGGTCCCTACCTGCTCTGCTCTTCTTCTCCAAAGCACCACAGTGCAGTGCCGCCGACTCTTTCATAAATTACACAGTCGACGTGAACCTCCCTGTTGACTCCTTCAAGCGGTACAGCCGAGATTCCTCCAACTACGCCACTGGCGGCAACGTCATCGCATCGACCAAAGCTTCCACACCAACATTTTTTTCTTTCTGTTAGAACCCTAACTTTATTGGTGACGGACGGACGTTCGCTCCGGGAGGCACGGGAACTGGCCCAGGGGGAATCGTCACTTGTGGGAATTGAACCCGGGTTCTCCCGAAATTCCTCCCCACAAAGAGAGCTCACTTGCCACTTGAGCTACCCCACTGGGTTATAGAGATTAATTAGTAAGTTAAAAGTTAACGGAATATTCTGTTACTAAAGTTTATATTAACGGAATGTGCGGTTATTTAAGGAAAGAAAATAATATAATAGAGGGTAAAGAAGGAAAATCATAAAAAAAAAATTACTAAAATAAAAGGAAAAAGTGTCAAATAGGCCACTGAACTTATTGCTTTTGTGCAATTGGGCCATTGAACTTAAAAAGTGTGCAATTCAACCATCAAACAAGTAAATTTTGTGCAATTGGACCATTTTTATAAAAATTTTCTAGTAAAATCCAATTATATTACTAACATATACTACCTCCGTTCCAAAACGGTTGTCTGGTTCGTTTAACGATGCCTGACTGAAGTAAATTTTAATCCAATTTTTCATAATATTAAGTTTAGCATTAATATATAAAATTTATATATTTAGAAACTATATTAAAGGTACTATTAAACACAAAAAATTAAATTTAAAAATAATAAAAAAATTACTAAAGAAAATAAGCAAAGAAGAAAGAGTTGGTTTGACCAATGAATAGTAAATATGACAGGTAAAATGAGACAGAGGGAGTATGTATTAAGAGTGACATTTTCTTCTATCATACTAGTTGGGAGTAAATATTGAAATGTTTTTAACTCAAATTGAATTAAAATTTTTTGTAAAAATGGTCCAATTGCACAAATTTTTCTTGTTTGATGGTTGAATTGCACACTTTTTAAGTTCAATGGCCCAATTGCACAAAAACGATAAGTTCAGTGGCCTATTTGACACTTTTTCCAAAATAAAATAATATGGACTATTCGTTTAGGTAAATAATTATCACCAACATCTTTTTCTTCCCGTTAGAACCCTAACTTTATTGGTTCTTATTAAAATTGTAGAAATAATATAGACCATTCATTTAGGTAAATAATTACCACCAACATTTTTTTTCTTCCCGTTACAACCTTAACTTTATTGATTCTTATTAAAATGTGGATATAGATGTAGATTGTAGATTAAAATTGTAGATATGGTAGATTAGAATTCTTAGAATTTTATTGATTCACAATTTCTATATTGTTATATATAATTTATATATATACTTTTGCTAATGCAAATTCTGCCTAGTATATTGGATGTGTGTATATGTTAAATTTTTTACAATACTGTAGTTGCTATAGAATAACATTATTTAAAAATTTTATGTAATAATAATAATAATAATAATAATAATAATAATAATAATAATAATAATAATAATAATAATAATAATAATAATAATAATAATAATAAAAATAATAATAATAATAGTAATAATAATCTATCTATATTTATATTTATATAATAATAGAAGTGCATGATCAGGTTTTTTCGCCAAACTCAAGGTTATTTTAGTAATATTAAACATCCATATATTATTTTATTAAGAATAATATATACTCCTTAATTACCATTTAGTAATCATAATAAAACGACCTCATTTTTATTGGAATTAATGATATTTCATCATTAATTTTATTATTTAAATATATAATAAAAAACTTATCCGTCTATAGCACGGATAATTTACTAGTAATAATAATAATAATACATTTTTATCCACATGAGCAGCTCAATTGGTCACATGGATAAAGTTTGGGCTCAATCTCACCGGCGACAGTGTGGAGACTACCTCTCAAAGTAAGGACTCCTTGTACGCGGTGAACAAAAGTCGTTGAGTTACCATGATTTAAATTCTCCCAGATACTTTATCGGAGTAGAGCCTGAGGGACCATTGAGATTAGGTGATATGGAATAAATCCCTATATACTCTGTGTGTATAATGATGTATGTAGAGGTAGATCAAACAAAGAATTTAGCCCCCCAAATTCCATCCTTTATTCATTGTTCTTCAATAAAATATAGAGAGGAGGGAGAGCATGTTTGGTGTTGTAGAGAGAGAGAGTCCAGGGAGGCCAAAAGTCCTTTACATGATAGGCCAAGGTCCCTTAAATAGGGCCAAGCTAATACCCGTATTCATACTCGTATACGCATGAAATACGTAACACGCAGGGGAGTATATCCGCGGTATATTCCCTATCAAGTAGCCCCCCCAGTCCGAGCCTTGACGTCGAGTCAACAAGGAAGGGGTCAGGTTGGAAGACTGGCCTTATGGTCCGCGACTTGCGCTAGTTGCCTCGTTAAAAACCTTGGGCTAAGAAAAAACCCAACGGGAAAAAATCCTAGTCAAGGAAAAAGAGTACAACCTTAAGCATAGTCTTTCTAGACTACAAGGGTCGTCCGAACTCAACCGATCGAGGGATTGGATTTACTGATATAGGGATCGGGTTTCACCAATCGGGAGATTGGATTTGCCCGGGGCGGACTACCGACCTGGCGGGCTGAATTGCCTACCTCGTAGGGCTTAAAGCCGGGAACTGGTCCCGAGCTAACTGTGCCGATGGTGGCTAGGCCGACCTAATCGGGTTTATAGCGCCGGTGGTGGTAATGCCAACCTAACCGCGCTTAGCACATATGTACAATTTACAAAGAAAAGCAAACGAGGGTAATTCTTCCTCGTTAGTGCAAAAAGTGTAGTTTTTTCTGACTTTTCGGTCGTAGCGTTTTTTCCGACCGCCGTCGTGATAGATCGGTTCGAGGACCGAGCGGGCACCTTACTCCCGTAGTTTTTTCCGACTTTTCGGTCGTAGCGTTTTTTCCGACCGCCGTCGTAATAGATCAGTTCGAGGACCGAGCGGGCACCTTACTCCCGTAGTTTTTTCTGACTTTTCGGTCGTAGCGTTTTTTCCGACAGCCGTCGTAATAGATCGGTTCGAGGACCGAACGGGTACCTTACTCCCGTAGTGGGCACCTTACTCCCACAAAAATCGGTCCGAGAACCATAAACGGGCACCTTACTCCCGTAGTGGGCACCTTACTCCCACAAAGATCGGTCCGAGGACCATAAACGGGCACCTTGCTCCCGTAGTGGGCACCTTACTCCCACAAAAATCGGTCCAAGGACCGTAAACGGGCACCTTGCTCCCGTTGCGTTTTTTTCGACCGCCGCCGTAGCGTTTTTTTCGACCGCCGTCGTGATTCTTTATACCGAGATCTGACCTCGGGATTACAATGCCGGTGGTGGATGAACCGACCTAACCGGGCTTATTACATATAATTTTCCTATTACAAATTTCTAATAGCAAAATTACAAGGCTTTGCTAAATACGGGCACCAAGTAAACCGGAAAATACGATCGTATATAACAAGGATCAAAACCCGGTTACAAAGCAAAAAGTGCTCAAAGGGCTCGGCGGGTCGGCAGTGGGCTTTCCTACTGTCCGAGCTCTCTTTAAGTCTTAGTCTAATAACGGCTGAAAGATCCTCTCTCTCCTCATAAATGCGCTATTTATAAGAGGGAAAAGTGCGGTTGCCGGTCCTCCGGCATGACGGGAACGTGGCGGACATGCGCTTACCTCCTTCTACGCCCAAGCGGGGAAAGGTACGTGGCGGCTGCTGGTGCGTTGCGTCGGGGCCCATCAGGGTACTGTTCGGTCCGTGACGTCCGGCTTTCCAGCCGACCGCTCTCCGAGGGTCCGACCTCCCGACCGTAAGCTTTTGGACCGAGCCCGAGGTGTAGCTGACTGGTTTCGGAGTATATACACTATCACATAGCCCCCTCACCTCGAAGTGCGATGAGTAAAACACGAGGGAGCCCTTCGGGGTGAACAAACCGAAGTCTAGCCGATCACTCTGCCTCGGGCCGACTTGATCCTCGTGCAGGTGTACCGGAACTCAATGAGGGCTCACTCACGGCGGAAAAACGCTTTCGGCGGGAAAACCCTCGAAACCCGAACCGTTGCAGGACATACGCCTATAAATAGATGTTCCACTACCGTGCCACCACTTTCGCCTTCAGCTATCCGGAGATCAGAGCCTCCCGAGCATAAACGAAGGAAACACGCCGCGTCACGTTACAGAGTATTTCTTCTCCTCCGATCTTCATACTCGGTAAGGTTTCCATTTCCTTCCCTTTTTAGCATGATAGGATCCCGTAGTTTAGGTCGGCTACGCCTCCCAAGCTGAACCCCAATCCCTTCGCTTAAATAGGAGTTAGGATGTCGGACTCGGACAGCCAAAACGCATCAGCCCGGGACTACGACGAAGGCGACGAGGCGATTAGCAACAGCTCTTCTCCTTCGACCGGGGGCTCTACCTTCAATCAGATCGACGAAGTGGAGCGCGTTTCGCCTTTCCCCGAGGAAAAGGACGGGTCGGCTCGGCCCGCTGCCTCCTCTGAAGATGTAAGCTCGGCAGGCCCGGGCAAGTCGCCCCGGGTCGTGCTTTCGAAGATGTTTCCCCAACTCACCCCTCACGAAGCAGAGCAAATTGGCGCCGGCCTTCCTCAAAAGGCCATCCCTCGAGAGTTGCGATATGGTCGGCAAAATCCAGCCCTCGGGGCCTCGTCCCGACCTCGCACGCTTCCGGCATCGGGTGAAGCAAGTTCTTCCGTGCCTGACCCCCGACTATCATCAACGTCGTCTGCACCGGTGGCCACTAGCTCGTCAGACCCGAACGCGCCCGAGGCCGACCAAAACGCCGACGGGGTGCCCACGACCCGAAAGAAGATGGTCTTCTTAAACAGCGAGGTCGTTCAGCAGCAAAAATGTCTTCTCACCCGGGCGGAGGTAGATGAGATCCACGCGTTATTACGCGGTCGGATCCCTTATAAGGTCAGCCGGTCGCTCGGCAACGTGATCGACCGTCACATCGGCGACTGGCTCGGGATCCACCTGGATTCCTTGAAGGCGCCTCTGACCTTCCCCTTCTCTCCTTTTCTCCTTGCCTTCTTGAGGTACTACGAGGTGCTTCCCGGGCAGATCATTCCGAACGCTCATCGGATGATCGCGTGCTTTCCCCAGATCTGCACTCGGCACGGGCTGATGTGCACGATGGAGCTGTTCAACTTCCTCTACGACGTCAGGCCTCTCGCGCCCAAGCATGGAGGGGGTTATCTGATGCTCCAGTCCCGAGGGCACCACTGCACTCTCACCAATGTGCCCGACAGCAACAAGGGGTGGAAGAACCGGATACTCTCGGTCGAATACAAGTGGAGATTACCAGTCCCCCGAGTATGGTCTACGCACGTTACCGAGCATCAGTTTCCCAAGCGGACCCGAGCTCTCACCGATGCAGCCGCGAAGATCTCCTCGGAGGTGTACGATTACCGCATCTTCCGCACCCCGGAAAGCTACAAGAGCGCCGACCTCGAGCCCCCAGATTATGGTCGTGAAGAGAAGTACGAGCCGGTGTCGCTCGCCGTTCCAGCCACCGGGGAAACCGCCGCCGAACCGAGTCAAGGTCGGCGAGACCCAAGCAGGATTCTTATAACTTAGCCAGATCGGCCTTTTAGCCCGGCTGTTCATACTAACCCATTGTTATTTGTGCAGGTATGTCGCCCGAGCGAGCGTTCATTGCCCCGGCCGCCGCCCCTCGCCCCAAGACGAAGGTGGCCCTGGGCGCGAAGAAGGCTGCCAGCAAGCCGGCTGCCGATCCCCCAGTCGTCAACGTCCCCGACACCACCCCCATTGACGGCTCGGCTAGTGGAGGCGCAGCCCCCGACCTACAGGTGGCCCTTGGCCCGAGTCGGCGAGGGAAAGAGAAACGCCAAGAGACGGAGGTCGAGGAGGTCCTCACCTTGAAGCGCACCAAGTGCTCAGCCAACACCCGACCGGCCGAACTCCACGAGGGCCTACGGGAGAGGGACGCGCTGGCCTCCACCCTCGTTGACCAGATAAGGGACAAGGTCCCTGATAAGTGCTCATTTATCTATATTTTTCTCCCTTTCACTAATTCATTTTGTTTATAGATCATTCCAATTTCCATGAGAATTAGTGCTTGTTTGTGTTATTTTGCAAGGAGTATGAGTTGGAAAGCATTGGAAGCCAATACGGCGATTTTCATGCATTTTGGATGCATTTAGAGTCAATGGGAGTCAAGGAGAAGCTATGAAGATGAGTGCAACACTTCCAATGGAGCCTAAGACTTGTATTTGCAATGGTATTGGTCATTTGGGCAAACTAAAGCAAAAGAGAAGCAAAAGATCAAGGTGTTGAAGTTTCTGCACATTGACATCTTAGTAATTGGATCATATCTCAGCCTAGGAATGTCCAAATTATGTAATCTTTGGACCATTGGAAAGAAGACTTCAAGGGCTACAACTTTGCTAGAAATACACATTTCGTAATTCTGAACGGAAAATGGTGAAAAACAGCCTAGAAGTCAAAGAAGCTGCACAGAGTTTGAAAATGCAATTTCTGGAGAGGAGGGACACGGCCCGGGACACGGCCGTGTCCATGGGCGTTTGATTTATGCAGAATTCCAGTGCCAAAATGCAGTTTTTGAAGAGGGGGCAAATGGCCACTGACACGGCCGTTTGGGAGGCCGTTTGGGACCTGCTCTGCTCACTATTTAAGCTCGTTTTGAGCATTTTGAACACGGTTTTGACCCATGGTTGAACCCTAAACACTCCCATTCACTCTCTTTCATATTTTTAGGTTAGATTAGGCTTAGATATATGTATTTTAACACTTTTGGAGCTTGTAATCTTGGCCCACGACCCCGACGCAACGCACCAGCAGCCGCCACGTACCTTTCCCCGCTTGGGCGTAGAAGGAGGTAAGCACATGTCCGCCACGTTCCCGTCATGCCGGAGGACCGGCAACCGCACTTTTCCCTCTTATAAATAGCGCATTTATGAGGAGAGAGAGGATCTTTCAGCCGTTATTAGACTAAGTGCAAAATAAAGAAAAAGGACTCAAGCTAGGGGAATTACCATCTAGATGCTTTAACACTTAAGTTTGGGGGAAGAACATTTTACCTAGGTTCTAGAGGCTAGCACTAAGGAATCCAAGTTTCCACAAGGATTAGAACAAAGATTGCCACATTTCCATGGTGTATCAACCTAAGTTCTTGAAGGACAAAAGCTATTTAAGCCCCAAATCTACCCCTATTTCCATAGAAGAGAAAATGGGTTTGAGATTGGGTTGGCTCAAGTCTCCCATCCAATTCCCATTGTGATGGAAGGCTTTCCAAAGACAAACAACAATCATTGCGCAACTAATCATTGAAAGATAAAATCAAAATCCAACTCAAACTCAAGAACCCTAGGTTGGGGTTCTTCCCCTTTTTCACAATAATCACAACTTAAGCATCCAAATAGATAATACAACCCTAACTCAAGCCCATAAACTAACTACTCATGATTAAATAGCATCAAGAACACAAAAACACAAGTAATAAACATAAATCTTGCAAAAGAAAAGAGATAAAGGAAAGAAAACTTCTCTATTGAAATGGAGGAAGAATCTTGAAATCCAAGCTTCAAATC
>CP025649.1:11579149-11636649 GCA_003576665.1 Ipomoea trifida
AAAAAATAATATTTAAATTACTTACACATAATAAAATACTCTCCCTGTCTCATTTTATCTGCCATACTCTCCCTGTCTCCCTGTCCCCTGACTCTTTCTTATTTGTTTATTTTTTTAATTATTTTTTACTTATTTTTAAATTTAATTTTTTGTGTTTAATAGTACTTTTAGTATAATTTCTTAATATATAAATTTTGTATACTAATACTTTACTTATTATTATGAAAAATTGAGTTAAATTTAATTTCACACTACAAGAAATATCGCGAATCACGACATAATTTTTCTGTCGTGAAACTCGATCTTTGCGGGGTGGATTCGTGTGGATATCCGCGGGGCGAAATAAAATTGTCATCCCTAGTTTGAATACACAACCTGAGTTATCGATGCACGACATTCAATATAGGAATACACAGCTTCTAATAAGACGTTTACCTCCTAACAGTATAATTTCTAATATTTTAAAGAGATTTGTTTTCTTAATTCGTACAATTTGTTCCTTTTAATCTCAATCGTGCATCATTCTGATTTAATGGTCTAGATTAGTTCTCACGTTTTCAATTAAGGGTGGTTCTAATGGGAGCGCGAGTAAAAACATGAGAACTAATCTGGTACATTAAAAAAGACAATTTATGAATGAGATTAATTTGAAGATTAAAAACGTACGTGTACATATGGAGCGTCAATTCTCCTAATTATTTTTACGCGGGGGAGTGGTTCTGGTTCTCGTACGTGTACATATGGAGCGTCAATTCTCCAAATTATTTTTACGCGGGGGAGTGGTTCTGGTTCTCGTAAAAATGGGGAGTGGTTCTCATATATATAATTTTTTTTTAACTAAATCAAGTTGTTTTTCAACGGTTTTGATTTCTTTTCTGTTTTTTATTTGTTATTCTATCTTTTAAATTTTTATATTAAAATTTATTTTTACAATTTTTAATTTTATTAATTGTTGGTATATACATATTATTCAAAATTTGATTCTGAATTCTTTATTTTGTTATTTAAATTTATTTTTATTTAAAATCAAAATTAAAATTATTATAATTATTAGATAAGTGAATAAAAATAATGGATAATGTGTGTAGAAGATAGCCTACAGAAAAGGAAAAGAAAAGGGAGAATAATTGAAGAAGGATTGGTGATGTCCTAACTCCTAAGACAGCCTTTGTCTCGGATGGAAACAAAGCCACTCTCTGAGACAACCCCATCTCAGGTTTCTTTGAGATGGTGTAGTGGTTGGCAAGAAAGAAAGAAAATAAAATTCTGCAAATTTTTTTTTAACAAACAAATTATACATAAAATAACACAGGATAACTCATCATCCATAAACGTCTTAGACCAGCTTTTTAATCCCTAGAAAACATCCTTTCTCTATCTGTGAGAAGATGATAGAGATCATTTCTCCAACCAATCACAAAAACCAGAACACTAGGCACTTAGTAAGCTTTTCAGTTTTCACAAATTTTTTTTAGTAACTTCTGAACATTTCATAATGTTTTATATGTACTCCCAACTTTTACACTTCCTAAGTTCCTATGGTAACTAGTAGTAATTTAGAAAAGTGCAAACAAAAAGCATAGTGACAGACGAGAAACCATGACACAATATGCAAGGAGAAAGCGAGTGCAGAATACCAGCAAGTGGGTGAAGAGCCAGAGACCTACACTCCATCCTCTGTTCTTGATATCATTCTTTGTGCCAACTTCTCCACAATCATCTTAAGTGCAGGGGCGCTTGCCCGGCACGTGTTATCTGTAAAGCAAGACCTCCCTTCTTCCGCTGCTTTACAGAGCTGAGGGTCCATTGGGACTGCACCAAGGAATGGGACACTCACTTCGTTGCACATTTTAGCCGCCCCTCCGCCACTTGTGTCGAACACTTCACTATAGGCAAATAAATTTAGCAATTCCGGTGCCTTCTCTCTCATATATGCTATGGCCCAGTCTGTAATTTCTACCTGCTCGCCATTCTCTGTAGGTTTCATGAATTTAAACTGTGATAATGGTTGGCAGAGACCACTCATATTCTCGACAACACCAAGAACCTGCAGCCCAACTTTCTTGCAAAAGCTTATTTCTTTCCTTACGTCAATCAGAGATACTTGTTGTGGGGTGGTGACAATAACAGCACCATCTATTCCAGTTGATTGGAGGAACTGGACGATTGAAATATGCTCGTCTGAGGTCCCGGGTGGAGCATCAACCACTAGAAAGTCAAGCTCCCCCCAATAGACATCCTTTAGGAACTGCTTAATTAAACCATTCTTGCGAGGGCCCCTCCATATGACGGCCTCATCTGGGTTAGGGAGCATGAATCCAATTACATGACACCGAGATTAGACTCAACATAAACTGGAGACCATCCTAGGTTGCTCTGGTGAATCTCTTGCCCTTCTAGACCAAGCATCTTCGGAATGCTTGGACCACAGATATCGATATCAAGGAGACCAACCTGGAAATCCATGGCAGCTAGTGCAAATGCAAGCTGAGCTGAGAATGTACTCTTACCAACCCCTCCCTTTCCAGATAGAACCAGTATCTTGTGCTTCACTGTTGCCATTCTTTCTACAATAGCAACCAAATCTGCAAGGAATGAATAAAAATCAGAAAAGTAATATAGTGAAATAAGCATAAAGTTCCAAGTAAGAGATGATTCTCAACTTTTACAGAAATCCATATACAGATAAAATAAAAAATAAAAAAAAAATTCTATACTAGCCCAAATATACAATTGTGAATCTGGACAAAGAAAAAATGTCCCAAACTTTTTAAATGTAAGCAACCTAAGATGGTATTTATGTAAAAGCATAAACATATGGTCAGCAGCGACTCTCAGAATAATTGCAAAACGAAGGCCTTTTACCCCATTTCATTTGGAAAAGAAAGGCCCAGCTAGTAGGCTTTTTGTTCCTTAATTAGATAAGTGAAATGCAAGAAACTAATTATTAGAACTCTAAAATCCTACTTAGTAGTGTCTGGCCAATAACTAGTTGTAGTTGGGCAATTCTTTGGCCACAAATACATGAAAGGGACAAGGACTGCGCAAAACACAAATATAAAAAATACTCCTGGTGGGATAATGTAGTGCACAGTTCATTCACAGCATATACATGAAATGGTAAAAGATTATACAAAAGGCACGGACTTAGGATGTTTGAGGACAGCATTTATTGAAACATCAAAATACCACTAAGTACTGAAAGGCTAACAGATTCTTGCAATGGGCAATTCTGTCATCGAGCATTACATGAAATGGTCAAAGATTATGCAAAAGACTTGAACTTTAAGAAGCATGTGGACAGAACGCATCACGATTTTGACACCCCCTACAAGGACAAGTAAAAACCTAAAAAACTTCAAAAAGTTGCAAATTTCAACCAAGTAGTACCAGAAACGAACCTGGGTCAGGGCCTTTAGGAGCAGTTGCACAAATCTGCTGATTGGGGCAACCTTCGCATGCATCAGATTTACCTGCAGCTTCTGATTGTGGACCCGGACAATCTGAAAAGGGAAATCAAAAAGTGAAACACAATTACACACCAAAAACTTAGAGAATCTATAATGGTCAAAACTCTAGCCACTGGCATTTTAAGCACAGAATAATTTGCTTACGTTCAGGGGCATTCTCAGGAATTTCATTGTATCCTCCTCCGTTCTCCATATTGTTCTCCTTAGCTTTAGGGTCCAAGTACAAAGTTTTGTCCTTCACTTCTTATTTGTGCAACAAAGCAAGACGAATATGAAACTACTTGTTCTTGTATTACCTGGCAATTTCAGTATATCATATATAAAATTGTACATTAAAAAATAATTAAAAAAATAAACAAATAAGAAAGAGTCAGGGGACAGGGAGACAGGGAGAGTATGGCAGATAAAATGAGACAGGGAGAGTATTTTATTATGTGTAAGTAATTTAAATATTATTTTTTAAAAAAAATAAGTTGATAAGTGGTGGGTACCCGTAGTGGGCAACCGCACCCGGTGGGGTAGGGATAGGTTTTGAAAAAGTTCACCCGATGTGGGTTGGGTGGAGAAAATGAAAGGTGGGTCGGGTGATGGATGTAGCTCTCCCCGACCCATTGTCATCCCTAATTCAAACACTGCCAAAAAAATCCTGCGGTGGACATCCCGATGTCCTACGATGCACCGCGCTAAGTGCACTAATGCACAACTCACCAGCCTACAATGCACAACTCACAACACTAAGGCGCACAAACAGCACACCAGAATACACAATCGTACTACCCAGACTGTAGGAAAATAGTCTCGAAAATCCCAAAAAAAAATAGAGAAAATGCAAACCCACGAAAGGTAAATAAATTAGTAAATAACCTACGAAAGGTTAAGATAAAACCTGGAAACATAAGGGGATGAATGAGGATGATCTCGGGTAGGTTGGAAGCACGAGTCGAGTTGCCTCTCTCCTTAAAATCATATTTACCGCCTCCCGGGGTGCTAGGAGCGTTGTAGTCTAGGTTTCCCAGGATAAAAGGTACTACGGTTTCAATGTTTGAGCACTCAAACTTGGAACCCGGCGAACGAGAACGCGTGATGAACACAGGTGGCTGGCTTGAACGAAGGAAGGACAGAGTTTCGAAAGGAGAAAACAAGTGTTTATGTTGTGTGTTTTGTGCTTGTTGTGTTCAAAATCAGCTGCTCAACCTGGAACTATATAGTGGAGGAAAGGATAAATAACATTAATCATGACATTCATGACTTGGTTTAATAACCAATGTGTAACCTTCGAAACTGCCGTCCACTAACAAAGATTAACACTTCCACTAACCAAAAATTAACTCTTGAATAATGTTGTGTTCTAATCCTTGTGGAAACTTGGATTCCTTAGTGCTAGCCTCTAGAACCTAGGTAAAATGTTCTTCCCCCAAACTTAAGTGTTAAAGCATCTAGATGGTAATTCCCCTAGCTTGAGTCCTTTTTCTTTATTTTGCACTTATCTATTGTTTATATGTGTTTGTTCTACCTTGTTATTGTTTGCTTAGCTTCTTGTTGATTTCCTTGTGCTAGTGCCTAGTTTTGTGATTGCATATTGCGTGCCATAACCCCCAATCCTCAGCGGAACGACATTTCACACCCGTACACTCACCATCACTCATTTTTGCTACACATCAGTCCCCGACCTAGAGACCATCATGGGGTGGTCGTGCAACCGGCTCGGCGAGCAAATCGCCGAGGACATCCTCCGGGTAAGTGTCTTCCTCTATGTTAACCAACTCTGACCGGTGCAGTAGTCCTGATCTGTTTTCTCTTTCGCAGCTCTCCCACACGACGACCGAGCTTTTCAGTAGGGCTCGGGCACTAGAGGGCATCTGAGAGAAGGAGGTTGTGCCTCTTCAGAAGCAGACCTCCGCGGCCGAGCGTAGAATTCAAGAGCTGGAGAAGGAGCTCGCAGCCGCCGAGGACCGAGCTGAAAAGGCCGAGAAGAAACTCGGCGAGGCGGAGGCCCGAGCTGACAAGGCAGAGAAGGCCGAGCAAGAGGCCATGGACAAGATGAAGGACGCCAGCAGCGTTGCTCGGTTCATCTGCACCGACGAGGCCATAGCCAGGGAGTTCCTCACCGCCTTCATTAACACGGAGGTCGGGGACAAGCTGACCTGGGTGTACGGTCAGTGTGCCTTCTCTTCGGGCTGCCAGGCCATCGAGGAAAAGGTCCACACGGCCCTGGTCGAGGGCCTCGAGGAGTCCGACTTCCCCGCCGTGATGGCCTTGCTCCCTGACAAGGTTGCCGATCCCGGCCCTAGACCGTACTCCAAGCCGGGTCCCTCGGAGTGAGCGGCTGAAGCGGGGTCTCTTTGGTTTTGAGGACGCGGAGCTCGGCCCGCTATGTGCCGAGCTCCGCTATGTGCCGAGCATCTTTAAACAGATCTTAATAAAACTCTTTTGTCAAAACTCTGCGCGCACTTGGTCCAGCACCCCCCGGGCCAAGCCTCGGCTCGTTCCCGCATGGCGATCCTTCTTCGACTTCGCATACGAAGAGCTCGTCTCGCTGGAGTGGCTGGTCGAAGAGATGCTCATTGACTGAGGCCCCCGGGCTACGCGTCCTCGGGGTCGGAGGTAATCACCATCCATCCTATCAAAAACGGTGGTTCGCGTTCGCGAGGTCTCCGTCTCTTCCGTCTCTTCCTGCGGTGTAGATGGCACCCCCCTAGGCCGGTCCGACGTGCTGAGCCGAGACAATGCTGGCCTCCGAGCCGGTGCCGCGGGGTTATTGTCTGCCCCGCGGGATCGTCGCTCGGATTGGGAACGGTGCAGTACAGGCGGGACAACAGGAATCGTCTCAGCAGTCGTCGCGTCCGGCCTAACGGGCATGGTCGGATACATAGGCTGCATAGGCGGGTAACCATACGGCTGCGGGTAAAACCTCGGACTATTGGGCCACCACTGCATGGTCGGGTCGATCGGGTATTGATACGGCATCGGTCCACCGGGCATAGGGTACGGATAGGGTCCCGAGCCCCCAGCCATAGGAAAAGGAACGTCCTGGTGGATAGCGTTTACCGCCTCGGGGGGCGGCACCCCGGCCATGTTGTTGGGTTCCACTCGGGAACTCAGGTGGGAGCGAAGATCGTAGTTCCCTTCGGCTTCTTGGTCATTATAGTTGTTGAAGAAATCCATGTTTGGATACATGATGGATCGGCTGTCACTAAAATATAGCTTTTCAGTCGCGATCCCCACGGACGGCGCCAAAATGATATTGCTAAATACGGGCACCAAGTAAACCGGAAAATACGATCGTATATAACAAGGATCAAAACCCGGTTACAAAGCAAAAAGTGCTCAAAGGGCTCGGCGGGTCGGCAGTGGGCTTTCCTACTGTCCGAGCTCTCTTTAAGTCTTAGTCTAATAACGGCTGAAAGATCCTCTCTCTCCTCATAAATGCGCTATTTATAAGAGGGAAAAGTGCGGTTGCCGGTCCTCCGGCATGACGGGAACGTGGCGGACATGCGCTTACCTCCTTCTACGCCCAAGCGGGGAAAGGTACGTGGCGGCTGCTGGTGCGTTGCGTCGGGGCCCATCGGGGTACTGTTCGGTCCGTGACGTCCGGCTTTCCAGCCGACCGCTCTCCGAGGGTCCGACCTCCCGACCGTAAGCTTTTGGACCGAGCCCGAGGTGTAGCCGACCGGTTACGGAGTATATACACTATCATTAGGGATTCAATCTTTTGAGAAAAAAATAATAATACATTTTTTGTATAAATGTATTTATATCTTTTAAACACATTCCATTTCTATTTTTTAAAATCTATTCTTTATATAACTAGTATTATACCCGTGCGATGCACGGACTGAGATTTAGACACGAAAAGCAAAGTTATTTGAATATGAACGTAGGTAATAAATATTAAGATCATTGATTCTTTATGTGTATTTAAATTATACGTATTCTTGAACAACCGACTTTTTATTGTTTTAGATTAATGACTTGCACAGAAATTTGTGACAAAACATAATAATCATTAATCAACATATGAAATTTACAAATTATTAAATACTTCATAGTACACAACATTGGTAGTTGAAGTACTACTTTCTCTAACTTCGTTTGCAATCAATATTCTTAACAGCTCTTAGGATTGTTAACCCTTGAGGCAGCAACGTATAGTTGACCATGAACAAACACTGATTTTCTTAACAGCAAGCCTACATGGGTTAATGTCTGTCCTTGACTCTTGTTTATAGTCATTGCGTACGAAAGCATTAAAGGAAATTGTCTTCTTTGAAATTTAAATGATTAGGAATACCATATGCTCTCAAGCCGTTGAGGGATTCCAGAGTGTTCACATGTGTCCACATCTGAGAGGATACCATTACTTGAATCAGACTTACTGGTTATGTGGCTGCTATATCCTACAATTTCTTTGCAAGCATTGATATTTATTATTTATATTTTAGAACCAATAATGCTATCCAATTAATTTTTTTTTTTTTGAAAGGTGCTATCCAATTAATTAATATTAAGAATATTCTTGGACCACCATTAATAAAATGTAATATAATAAATCTTAGATTAGTATACCAATTAATTATTACTAATACAGAAATCTTATTATATACTATAATTATATTAAATTAGATTAATATGAATATATTAACGCCTCCCTTCTCCCACTGCACTTTCATTGTAGATTAGCAATAGCATCATGCATCCGATTCCAAAAGGTTCACTCCACCGCCAAATTGCTCGCAATTTTCAATTCCATTTCTATGTTCCATCACTTGTGTAGTGGGAGATAACGAAGGACGAACATCAATATTGGAGATAACGAAGGACGAACATCTCATAGAAATGATTGAGTTTCCAAATGCAATTCATAAACATCACAGCCTCCAAAACAAACATTGGAATGCTTTGTCATTAATATTTTCTACATAAATAAAGTATAATAAATAAAACATATTAAATAATATAATTTAATTAACATATCATTCTTAATTTACATTTCCACTATAAATCAAACAAAAAATAACAAAAATCCTAACAAAAATAAATTCAAATCAAAAGTGCTGATTAAAAAAAAAAAAAAAACAATCAGTATTTATGGTCCAAAGCCCACTACTACAGCCCAAACCCAATCCACAAACCCAACATATATAAGCCACAGATTGGTCCAAAGGCCACTACTACAGCCCAAACCCGATCCACAAACCCAACATATATAAGCCACAGAATCTGGATCAAACCCAACCCCTATCCTATTTTCCCGTCGTCTTCTTCGCCTCTCTGCCCGTAACTAGAGCCGTCAAAACGGGCTTAGCCCGCCGGGCCGCCCCGCCCCGCCCCCTACTTAGGTAGGGGGTGGGTTTCGGAAATTGAAGCCCGCCAAAGGGCGGGCTTTTTTGGCCCGCCCCGTTTAGGCCCGCGGGCTTGACGGGGCGGGCTTGGCGGGCCGCGGGCTTAGCCCGTTTTTTTAAATAATAATAATAATAATAATAATAATAATAATATATATAATATATATAATTAATATAATATATATAATTAATATTAGTATACTTTTTGAATTTTGACTTCAGGTCCAGTCGTCCATAGCCCTAATTTCCCTAAATCACTTACGCAAATACGCACGTCCAGAGCGGCAGTCGATAGAGCCCTAATTTCCCATTCCCATTCGGCCATTCCAATTCGGCAGAGCGGCAGAGCCCGAATTGCGATTCACCGCCAGTCCGCCACCGAGCAGTCGAGGCGTCGAGCACCCATCGCCCGTCACGGGAATCGCCGACGCTTCTACGAGTTCCAGCAGCGCCGCCTCCCACAGCGCACTCCGCGGCTCCACCAGCAGCGCCGCCGCCCTCCCAGGCTCCTACTCCGGACTCCGGTTGCCGACGCCGTCCGCAGACCCCGTAGGCCGCAGGTATTTCAGTTCCAGATTTCCAGTATATGTATTTATTTATTAATTTATATATATGCTTTATATTACAGATTTACATATTTATTTATATGCTTTATATTAATTTATATTACAGATTATTAACTGTATATATATATTTTATGATAGTATTATTAACATTAGTATTACAGATTTATAGATTAGTATGAAACAGATTAGTATGATTATTAACTTTATATTACAGATTAGTATGAATGTATGAATTATGATGTATTACATATTTACATATTAGTATTATTTATGAATGTATGATGTATTATATATTTATTAATTTATATATATTTATATAGTATTATAGTATGAATGTATGATGTATGATTATTAACTTTATATTACAGATTAGTATGAATGTATGAATTATGATGTATTACAGATTTACAGATTACTATTATTTATGAATGTATGATGGGATTGATGGAATAAACAAACAAAACAAAAAAAAAAAAAAAAAAAATCGGGGGCCCGCCAAGCCCGCGGGCCTTAGGCGGGGCGGACTGGGCCTGGGATTTCCAGGCCCGCCAAAGGGCGGGCTTTTTTGGCCCGCCCCGTTTAGGCCCGCGGCCCGCAGGGCTTTGGCCCGCCCCGCCCCGCGGGCCCGTATTGACAGCTCTACCCGTAACCCCTTGGCCCTTACTACCTCCCTCTACAGAAATGAAAAGCATGCCAAAATCATCCACCTAAAACCTCTACCTCTCTTCCCCAACAGCAAAACTCCTAATCGTCTACAAATTCCACTTTTGAACACCGCAAATCGAATAATCAAAATCTGCAAAACATTGTATCTATAACTTCTTCGATTTCCAGATATCACAGACGAAGCCTTCGGAGCAAAGATGGTATACTATAAGGTAAGGTTTATTTCAATTATCAAATTTATAAATTCTTTTAATTTATTAGATACGTCAACCTCTGCATGCATTCTCAATTATTCATTATGCTTTTTTTTTTCTTTTTTTTTTTTTTACATTTGCCAGCTCTGTCAAACTCTCTCCCTTCTTTTCCCTGTCTAAAACCACAATTTTGAGCATCAGCTAATCTTCCGGAGGGACGCGGAGATCTTAAAAGGTGAGCCCGATCGACCATTTCGAAGATTGTTCAGATCTCTCGTGAATTGATTGTTTGTTTCGATTTTATCTTGTTTGGAATACTGCTGCCTTTTTTGATCCCGTGTCTGTTTGTTGTTAATATCTAGCTAAATTTCTAAATTCATACTCTGTTTGGGTGTTTAAAATTAGGGTTAACTCTGTGTGTTTGAATTAGGTGTTAGGGGTCCCTAATGGTAAAAAAAGGCAGCAACTTCTTTATGTATCTAAGTATGATGCTTTTACTCGGAGAAATTCAGATTTTTTCTAAGTAATCATCTGAAAGATATGATGCTTATGTATGTCCATTTTACACTCAATATAGATACTTTTTCTGTACTTTATTTATTCTTATTCTGTTCATGCTAATGATGTTTTATCTTAGACCTAATAGTAATCTTAGACCGAATGGTAACTAAAGGTGTATAAAGTCCCTTTTATATAGATTACCACATGTTGGCGTGTTTACCTAGGAATTTTTAGGAGAGATATGTTCTGAAAATGTATAGAGTCCCTTTAATACTTGACTGTTTGAGTCTCATATTTCGAGAAGAATTTATAGAGTTTCTTGATAACTGATAAAGCACTGATTAAATATATCTCCTTCATTATAAATCGTGGAATATTCATGTTCCTCTCTTTTTCCTACACTTTATATCTCAATATTATAAACTGTATAGCTCTTTATTTTAAATTCTAATCTGCTTTAATTAAGTTTTTCAGATGTGTTTGAATTAGAAGCATTGTGATTAGAATGTCAATTTTAGTTTTGACAGGCTCTTAATCATGAATTTCACAGAACATGTTCTATTCAAAAAAAGATAATTAACCTTTGTTATCTGATCTGCTTTTCCTCTTCTGGCTATGAAGTATTCTAGTAAAAAGATTGTTTCAAACAAAAGAATGTAGACTTGAATTTCCATTATATGAAAAGATTACATAAATTAATTTGCACTTAAAAAGTATGCTAGGAAAAAAAATACAACTTCAAACTGCACTATCCTTAATTTGCCTTTAGTCTTTACATAGTACACTGCATCTCCAACAGTCTACATAATTTACCTGAAAAAAAAAATTTAAGAAGACTGCAGTTAGGTATTATTTCATGTCACATTTATCTTCAACAGTGTGCTTTCTCCAACCCAAAATAGTAATTGACCCCTTCTCAAACACTTTGCTATAGTTAGGTTACCCAGATCCTTGCAATATTAAAAACAAAATGACAGATTCAAAGCAGATCAATCTAGAATACAATTATTGTAAACTTACATATCCTTATGTCAGTTCAAGAATACAATACTACAAAAAGAACTATATGTTTAATATGACTTTCTCTTTTTTCCCACAGGAAGGCACTACATCAAAATAAGTTTAAAACAACAGTATCAGGTATATTTACATTGTACCTTTATTTTCAGCAGTAAACTACCTCTTAGTTCCAATAATAATTGATCCCTTCAACTTCTTCATCCTCTGTTGGTACTTTTCAGAATGAACTTGAAATAGAAAAAGAAAAAGAAGCATACAATATATGTATGATTTGGTTAACATATGATCAAGATGGGTGAAATATTACTTAACCATTGTTCATACCTTTTTTTCTAATTTTAAATCATGAGGATGGATTTAGAAGGCAGCCACCCCAAAAACAAAAAAAAATTAAAGCCATGGATATTACCTGGATCTACTTTGCTTTGCTTCAAAATGAATAGGACCTGAGATAAAGAATCAACAGACATTTGTTTTAAAAATACCAGAAATAACAATTAGTTAGAAGATATCTCTGTTCAGTAATTATAGGCCTCTTACCATGATAATAGTCTCCTTGACTTAAACAGCTACATGTGGTTTTGAAATATGAGCATATTTCACAGTGCCCTCCTACACAGTAAAAATAACATGGTTTTCTATTTAGAATCATCTCTAAAATCGTACATACAACACAACCCTAAAAATATACAGATGTAGTTTTGATAAACTTCACAATTACTTCTAGTACACATTTTATGAGCTAAATTCCATTCATTGGCTAGTCTTCCTTCAGTAGAATGTAAACCTAGAATATGCTTCCACCTCTACCCACAGCTATGTATCCTAACTTGATCCCCGCAAACAATATCACAGACAACTACACAAATAACATGTAAGAATCCCTCCAGTACATTATTGTTCATGACTATAGTGCACAAACAATAAAACAAAAGTTCAAAATCTCAAGTTTGTCAGATCAATTGTTCAGAAAATCCATTACAGAATTCAATTCATCATCAACCCCACCCTAATGTATCTTTTGAACTTCTGACAACAGTTTCTTTTATTTTCTTCTATTCCTTGGTCGAGGAAAACTCATCCAGCAAAGACCTCTTGGCAGGGCCTTCACTAACCTCATGTGGTGTGGTCATTCCAAGAGTTGCACTGGACTGTCTGCCTCATCACTTAGGAAACCCTAAATTTTCAACCATAATTGAAAAAAACCTGTCAGTTTGTTGTCATCACCAAGATAATGTATATGATGTTTTCCTTGATTCTCGAATCGTTTGGGATGATTCGGTTTCCTAAGAAAGGAAAATCATTTCTTTTATACGCCATAAATATCTACTTTTAATTAATGTTGTTGCCTTTGAGACTTCTACTATAGCCGTAATTGTTAAAGCTGATTAGTAAATGTCCTCTATTATATCCCTAAAACGTCGCCGTTTTTTCGTGGGCGGGAACTGCATTTACTGCTCTTCTTCTGGCTTTTTTATTATAGAAGATTCTTATTTTCTTTTCTTCCTACTTAGCTTATAAATTCTCTCTCCTGTACCCTCGTCCCACCCCCATCAGTTTTTCGCCCCAGCCCCCAGCCGCCTTTCCCCTTCGCCCCTTCACCCCTTCACGCAATCAAGCAGCCGGAAGCCAGCACCTGCGGCGACGTCGGCTTCACGCTCCTCACCGGCGACGGACTCAGGACGTCACGCGTCAGACTGCCGGAGTAAGTCCACCATCTATCCATTCCTTCTCTGGTTTATTTTCNTGGTTCTCGTACGTGTACATATGGAGCGTCAATTCTCCAAATTATTTTTAGCGGCGGGGGAGTGGTTCTGGTTCTCGTAAAAAATGGGGAGTGGTTCTCATATATATAATTTTTTTAACTAAATCAAGTTGTTTTTCAACGGTTTTGATTTCTTTTCTGTTTTTTATTTGTTATTCTATCTTTTAAATTTTTATATTAAAATTTATTTTTACAATTTTTAATTTTATTAATTGTTGGTATATACATATTATTCAAAATTTGATTCTGAATTCTTTATTTTGTTATTTAAATTTATTTTTATTTAAAATCAAAATTAAAATTATTATAATTATTAGATAAGTGAATAAAAATAATGGATAATGTGTGTAGAAGATAGCCTACAGAAAAGGAAAAGAAAAGGGAGAATAATTGAAGAAGGATTGGTGATGTCCTAACTCCTAAGACAGCCTTTGTCTCGGATGGAAACAAAGCCACTCTCTGAGACAACCCCATCTCAGGTTTCTTTGAGATGGTGTAGTGGTTGGCAAGAAAGAAAGAAAATAAAATTCTGCAAATTTTTTTTAACAAACAAATTATACATAAAATAACACAGGATAACTCATCATCCATAAACGTCTTAGACCAGCTTTTTAATCCCTAGAAAACATCCTTTCTCTATCTGTGAGAAGATGATAGAGATCATTTCTCCAACCAATCACAAAAACCAGAACACTAGGCACTTAGTAAGCTTTCAGTTTTCACAAATTTTTTTTAGTAACTTCTGAACATTTCATAATGTTTATATGTACTCCCAACTTTTACACTTCCTAAGTTCCTATGGTAACTAGTAGTAATTTAGAAAAGTGCAAACAAAAAGCATAGTGACAGACGAGAAACCATGACACAATATGCAAGGAGAAAGCGAGTGCAGAATACCAGCAAGTGGGTGAAGAGCCAGAGACCTACACTCCATCCTCTGTTCTTGATATCATTCTTTGTGCCAACTTCTCCACAATCATCTTAAGTGCAGGGGCGCTTGCCCGGCACGTGTTATCTGTAAAGCAAGACCTCCCTTCTTCCGCTGCTTTACAGAGCTGAGGGTCCATTGGGACTGCACCAAGGAATGGGACACTCACTTCGTTGCACATTTTAGCCGCCCCTCCGCCACTTGTGTCGAACACTTCACTATAGGCAAATAAATTTAGCAATTCCGGTGCCTTCTCTCTCATATATGCTATGGCCCAGTCTGTAATTTCTACCTGCTCGCCATTCTCTGTAGGTTTCATGAATTTAAACTGTGATAATGGTTGGCAGAGACCACTCATATTCTCGACAACACCAAGAACCTGCAGCCCAACTTTCTTGCAAAAGCTTATTTCTTTCCTTACGTCAATCAGAGATACTTGTTGTGGGGTGGTGACAATAACAGCACCATCTATTCCAGTTGATTGGAGGAACTGGACGATTGAAATATGCTCGTCTGAGGTCCCGGGTGGAGCATCAACCACTAGAAAGTCAAGCTCCCCCCAATAGACATCCTTTAGGAACTGCTTAATTAAACCATTCTTGCGAGGGCCCCTCCATATGACGGCCTCATCTGGGTTAGGGAGCATGAATCCAATTGACATGACACCGAGATTAGACTCAACATAAACTGGAGACCATCCTAGGTTGCTCTGGTGAATCTCTTGCCCTTCTAGACCAAGCATCTTCGGAATGCTTGGACCACAGATATCGATATCAAGGAGACCAACCTGGAAATCCATGGCAGCTAGTGCAAATGCAAGCTGAGCTGAGAATGTACTCTTACCAACCCTCCCTTTCCAGATAGAACCAGTATCTTGTGCTTCACTGTTGCCATTCTTTCTACAATAGCAACCAAATCTGCAAGGAATGAATAAAAATCAGAAAAGTAATATAGTGAAATAAGCATAAAGTTCCAAGTAAGAGATGATTCTCAACTTTTACAGAAATCCATATACAGATAAAATAAAAAATAAAAAAAAAAATTCTATACTAGCCCAAATATACAATTGTGAATCTGGACAAAGAAAAAATGTCCCAAACTTTTTAAATGTAAGCAACCTAAGATGGTATTTATGTAAAAGCATAAACATATGGTCAGCAGCGACTCTCAGAATAATTGCAAAACGAAGGCCTTTTACCCCATTTCATTTGGAAAAGAAAGGCCCAGCTAGTAGGCTTTTTGTTCCTTAATTAGATAAGTGAAATGCAAGAAACTAATTATTAGAACTCTAAAATCCTACTTAGTAGTGTCTGGCCAATAACTAGTTGTAGTTGGGCAATTCTTTGGCCACAAATACATGAAAGGGACAAGGACTGCGCAAAACACAAATATAAAAAAATACTCCTGGTGGGATAATGTAGTGCACAGTTCATTCACAGCATATACATGAAATGGTAAAAGATTATACAAAAGGCACGGACTTAGGATGTTTGAGGACAGCATTTATTGAAACATCAAAATACCACTAAGTACTGAAAGGCTAACAGATTCTTGCAATGGGCAATTCTGTCATCGAGCATTACATGAAATGGTCAAAGATTATGCAAAAGACTTGAACTTTAAGAAGCATGTGGACAGAACGCATCACGATTTTGACACCCCCTACAAGGACAAGTAAAAACCTAAAAAACTTCAAAAAGTTGCAAATTTCAACCAAGTAGTACCAGAAACGAACCTGGGTCAGGGCCTTTAGGAGCAGTTGCACAAATCTGCTGATTGGGGCAACCTTCGCATGCATCAGATTTACCTGCAGCTTCTGATTGTGGACCCGGACAATCTGAAAAGGGAAATCAAAAAGTGAAACACAATTACACACCAAAAACTTAGAGAATCTATAATGGTCAAAACTCTAGCCACTGGCATTTTAAGCACAGAATAATTTGCTTACGTTCAGGGGCATTCTCAGGAATTTCATTGTATCCTCCTCCGTTCTCCATATTGTTCTCCTTAGCTTTAGGGTCCAAGTACAAAGTTTTGTCCTTCACTTCTTATTTGTGCAACAAAGCAAGACGAATATGAAACTACTTGTTCTTGTATTACCTGGCAATTTCAGTATATCATATATAAAATTGTACATAATTAAAAGTTTAAAACATCAAATAAATTTAAAACAATTAAAGAGTTAAAATATCACATTTAACAAGTTCACCAACAAAAGCATAATACAATTACAAATCATAATTTATTCCATTAATACATAGAAAATCCATACAATCCAATTCTTCAAAACAATGGCCTTGAAATATCTTATATCTCCAAACCTTCAAGTAATTAAGTAAACAAGTCTTATCATTGTTCCATTTCAAGGTTAAAGTGTTAATTAAATTGATTAACATCTGACAGCATAGCTATGAAAAACACTTACATATACATCATAACTCACAAAAACATTCCTAAGCAACCACAGAATACGAAGGGAAATTAAATAGTTACAGCAACCACAACCGAAAATTAAATATTTACAGAAAAATATTCCTATTATGGATTAGGAAACAAGGGAATAACAATAAGAAGATTGGGATTCACTGAAGAAAATAAACCAGAGAAGGAATGGATAGATGGTGGACTTACTCCGGCAGTCTGACGCGTGACGTCCTGAGTCCGTCGCCGGTGAGGAGCGTGAAGCCGACGTCGCCGCAGGTGCTGGCTTCCGGCTGCTTGATATGATATTAATTCCGTAATGTGAAGAGTTAATCTCTTGAACGGTCACAAAGGAAGTGAATCGACTGCCCAGAGGATAGCCTGCGAGAGGTTACTTTAATTACGCACGGAAGATCGAATTTGCGAGAGGTCACTTCCTTTGTTATGAAAGATCATCTTTGCGAAAGATCAGTTTCATCCGTAGCCGCGACCTTTCGCGAGACGTAACTTCCTCAGCCGCGAGAGATAGTTTACCTCTTGCAGACAATAGTCACGAGTTGTATGAATTGTAGAGAGTGAAGCCATTGCTTCTTTCATCCACGATACACTTAGGGCATTTCCCTTGCCTCTATGCATAAGACTTCTGAGTTTCTCTGCCAATGATTCCTCGAAAGCATTCAACAGAGCAAGAAGCCTCGGAGACAGGTGTGAGCCCTTAGGTAATGTTATCGAAAAGGGATTCTTAAATGGCAAATAGGGGTGTTGAGGATCTTGTGGGCGACTCATTTTATAATATAACGAAACTGCATAGAAATTGAGAAACCACAAGTGAGAACAAAAATCATATTGGACCGCTACATTTTCAATTACATATCAGGAAGTAACAAGTGGTATTAAAAATCATCTTTGATTATCGGTATCACTTCTCCATAAGGGTTCCACTAATTGCTCAACCGGATAAAAGATCAAATCACTAATTGAATGGGGGCAAGAAAATTAACAAAACTACATAAAATAAACAGAGTACCATATGACAGTAAATTGCCAAAAACTCTTAATAAAGCTCAGTTAGTGAGATGACTGCAATCTGCATTAAATAATCCACTTTCAGTATGTTTGGCAAAGATTATGAAGTATAAATCGTAAAACACTTTTTAACTTATTAAAACCAACAACCATAACTAACTTAGGAATTAGTTTATTGATTATTCACAATCCACACACGAGACCACAACTAGAATTTATGTTATGTGCTGTAAGAGCTACATAGACATGTTACAACTCTAAAGATCTCCCACTCAGGAAAGGGAATTTCGGAGAGACAAACTTAACATCAACCGAGCCCGGCTTCGGGTGGTTGAGGAAGAAGCTCAGAATTTCGGAGAGAGAAACTTGATATTTTGACTTGAAGTTCGAAGAGGGACCAAAAGTGCATTTTTTTACCATGTGAAATTCCAAATTTACCCATGGTCTAAACGGAGGTCATGGTTGTTAACTGACAGAAGGACTAAATTGACTAACGGGTCAATAACTGAGGGATCAAAAGTGTTCAAATTGAAAGATAATGACAACATTGCAAAAATGGTACTAATTGGGGGACCAAAAGTGAGATTTCCCCTATAAAAAATCAAGGCCTTTCTCTGCTGCTCAACTTCGGCTTCCACCGCCGGCCTCCGGCCGGAGCTCTAATGGAGCTTTGAGCCGGCGGTTTTGGTCACATTCTACTTTTTCTCTCGCTCTTCTTCTGTCCCGACCACCGTCGCAGCTCCGTCCGCCTCCGACCACCGCCGCAGATCTGGCCAATCTTCGTCCCGCCGTCGCTGCTCTCTTCCTTCTCCTATTGCCGTGCTGCCACCGCCCTTTTTCGGCCAACAGCCAACGCGTCCCACCACCACCACCACTGTAGCCGGTCACCACCACCTCCCTCCTTCGCAGCCAGACCCCCGCCTCCCACCACCGCTCCCCGCCGCACAAGTTTCTTCGTCCCTCCTTTCGTTTTCTTTCCCTTTGAATAAAATAATAGTAGGTAGGTTTTGGGATTTGTGTTGGTAGTCTTGAACTCCCAACCCTACTTTGACTTTACCTATTTTTTATTTTCTCTATTATTGTGTTTTCCTCTAGTTAATTTCACGAGCATTTTCCTCTCGTTACTTTCGCGAGCTTTTCATTTTCATTAGCATAAATCATTTAGTTTGGTTTCGGCAAGTGTTGATCTTATCTTGGGCAACGAGCAAAAAAGAATGATGACGAAGACCTAGATCTTTGATGAAGCTTTGAGCTCCTTGAAGGAACATAGCTTCCTAGTTATGAAACAGTCTGCGATTCAAGTTTTCTATAGCATAGTTAGAAAAGTTGTTTCTATGTCTGACTGTAAGAAATGGTTTACCATTTCATTGATCGTTGATGTAAACGTTTTATGTTATGAATTAATAGAATAGCTATGTTTACTTTAAAAAAAAAAAAAAATTAAGGCAATTGATATACTAATATAATGATATCCAAAGCATCAATATGAATAAAAAATCAGAATAAAAATATGAGGGATGTAGTGAGGAGGCGACAGATCGAGGAGGTGACAGATGAGGATGGATAAGATAAGATGGAATGATACCAATTTTTTATTAGGGAAAGAAGTTTTTAATTGGAGGGATAATCAGATCACATAGTTATGTTTTAAAAAGTTGTCAACTAAATAAGGAATAAGGGCCAAATTGGCCACTGAACGTAACGCGAAAGTGCAATCAGGCCACCCGACCAAAAAAAAGTGCAATTACATCCCTAAACAGCGAAAATCCATCCAAATTTACCTGCTAGCCGGTTTCTACCCATTGTTTCCGGTTGTTTGCTGCTTGTTTGCTGACAGGGCGCTGACATGGCAATTTTTTACTTAATTCCTTTTTTTCCTTTTGTCTCATATTTCCCAGGAGCCGCCATGAAAGCATCCTAGAAGAAGCTCAAAGAAGTATTGTCCATCCTTGATTCCATTATTGAAACCCAAAGCTTCAAGGGAAAATGGTCTCTCAAGAGAACGAAGCTCTTCAAACTCATATCCCTGAGCTCTCCTCCGCGACGGCTAATGGCAACCCTCTCTCGGTGGACCTTCTTCGGTCGCTCTCCGCCCGCTCTCCGACGGGCTATCTCTCGGCTCGCTGCCATAACCCTAACCTTCACGGCGGGAAGTTCAAAGACGCTGAACGACATCAACTCTATGTCCGCGAAAATCGATAGCCTTTAGCAGAGACCTCGAGGTTTTGATAATGAGCGGGGTTCTCTGCGAAAACGGCGCCGTTTCGGTGAGTAGTTATTCGAAGAGGGAGACGATTAGGGCGGAGACGAGGAATCTGATCACTCGGCTCCAGATCGGGACCAGTGAGTCGAAGAACTCGGTGCTGGACTCGTTCCTACTGCTCTTGCAGTAAGAAGATAAGAACGTGTTGATTGCGGTGGCGTAGGAAACTTCAAAGACATGGAGCAGAACGAAGCTGGCATCCAACTCCCGTCCTTTGCGTCAACAACTGCGGGTTCTTTGGAACCGTAGCTACCATGAACATGTGTTCTAAATGCTACAAGGACACAGTCTTGAAGCAAGAGCAGGCTAGGCTCGCCGCTTCATCCATCGAGAGTATCATGAACGGCAGTGGGAAGTCTGTCGATGTTGTCGTAGTAAGCTCCCACGACGGTTCTGCAGAGTCCAGCGCAGTAACCGCCCAAGACTCTAGACTCTCGCACACAACCCGAGAACAGTGGCGGTGAGAACACGAAGGACGGTCCGAAGAGGTGCAGCGCCTGCAGGAAGCGAGTGGGGCTAACGGGTTTCAGCTGTCGGTGCGGGAATCTCTTCTGCGCGGTTCATCACTACTCTGACAAACACGAATGCCAGTTCGATTATCAGAAGGCAGCTCAGGATTCCATATCCAAAGCCAACTTGGTTGTTAAGGCTAAAAAGCTCGACAAAATCTAGGGAGGGGGATGAAAGAGAGGCCTGATATGGCATCTATTCAAGAAATCAAGGTTTTCAATTTCTTGTTATCAGTTTAGGCAGAAGAGGAATTTCATCTATTTCTTGTTATCAGTTTAGGCAGAAGAGGAATTTCATCTTTGCTACAAATTTGTCAAACCCACGCCGCCAATTGCCAAGAATGGTTATTCCGGCACCATGTCTGCTCAGGAGAACGTAATCGGATGTTTATTCGAAAAAAAAAAGTGAAAATTGCCAAGTAATCAGCCATGTCAGCGCCCTGTCAGCAAACAACCGGAAACAATGGGTAGAAACCGGCTAGTAGGTAAATTTGGATGGATTTTCGCTGTTTAGGGATGTAATTGCACTTTTTTTTGGTTGGGTGGCCTGATTGCACTTTCGCGTTACGTTCAGTGGCCAATTTGGCCCTTATTCCACTAAATAATAACTATGATTTTGATTCCTATCTTTGGTGTATAAACTCATGAACCAAACGCACCCTTATTGTATTATACAATTTTAACTTATATTCAATAAAATAATTAAATTATATAAGTTTTGTTGGATAATTTAATTGTATTTGACCATTTCTTGCATTGATTCAATGATAGAGTTAGAGTAGAAGTTGTGGTCCCGCTGCTTTTAAGCTCATCGACGCAACTGACCGCACTATTACCACCTGCCTCTCCCTTTAAATATCCAACCCTACTACATACAACATACTACTCATCTTCGTCAGAGACTCTCACTTCACTCCATTCAATTCGATTCTATTCCATTCGCGAGAATTCATAATCATAATCATGGCCAAGATCAAGATTGGAATCAACGGTACGGTATTTCTGCTGCTGCTTTAATTTTTGTGTTTTGTTTTTTTTTTTTTATCTATCTATCTGTTGTTGTTTTGAAGATGATGAATGATTATGTACAGGCTTCGGAAGGATCGGGCGCTTGGTGGCCAGGGTCGCACTCCTCAGTGACGATGTTGAGCTCGTTGCCGTCAATGATCCCTTCATCACCACCGACTACATGGTAAAAAACACACTGTTTTGTTTGTTTTTATCTGAATTCGCTGCATGGATGCATGTATCAATAATAATTATAGATGTGTTTTGTTGGAATTTCGATTTTAATTTTGGTAGATATACATACTTTGTCATATGAACTTGTAATTTTATCTCCTCGATCGTGGATAATTACATTACATTATATTGCATTTTGATTTGAATAATCAGTTTCGTTTCGATGTTGTATGTGCATGCAGACCTACATGTTTAAGTATGATACTGTTCATGGGCAATGGAAAAAGAATGAACTCAAAGTAAAAGATTCTAAAACTCTTCTCTTTGGTGACCACCCTGTTGCAGTTTATGGCATGAGGTACATTACTAAACCAAATCCCCTTTTGTTTTTTCTCATTTATTTCATTTATTTATTTATTTATTGCAATTCCTTTTGATGATATGATAGGAATCCAGAGGAGATTCCATGGGGTGAGGCTGGAGCAGAGTATGTTGTTGAATCTACTGGAGTGTTCACTGATCAGGATAAAGCTGCTGCCCACATGAAGGTAATCTTCCCTTCTCATCCATCTATTATTGGTATATGTTTGAATTTATCTTATCTTATGTTCATATTTTCTTATCACTAGGGAGGTGCAAAGAAGGTTGTGATTTCTGCCCCCAGTAAAGATGCTCCCATGTTTGTTATGGGCGTCAACCATAAGGACTACAAGAAAGACATTGATATTGTTTCAAATGCTAGTTGCACCACCAACTGTCTTGCTCCCTTGGCAAAGGTTGCTTTCTACTCTTAACTCTACTAACTTCTATTTCATTTGAAACTTACTTTTATCTGATTTTATTATTACATCGATCTGCAGGTTATTAATGATAAGTTTGGTATTGTTGAGGGTCTTATGACCACTGTCCATGCTATGACTGGTAAGTAGATTTTGTTATTTTCTTTTCATTCTTATTTTGTAATAAATATATAAAATAATACTAATAATTTAATGCGAACAATTCAGCAACCCAAAAGACTGTTGATGGACCATCAATGAATTGAAGGACTGGAGAGGTGGAAGAGCTGCTTCATTTAACATCATTCCTAGCAGCACTGGTGCAGCTAAGGTATTATATATGATCGAATTGAATCATGCGTGGTCTCGGTAGGATACATTTATTGTTTTGATAATTAATTATTGTGTAGGCTGTTGGCAAAGTTTTGCCTGCACTAAATGGAAAGCTGACTGGCATGGCTTTCCGTGTTCCAACTGCTGATGTCTCAGTTGTTGATCTTACTGCAAGGATTGAGAAAGCTGCCTCCTATGATGATATTAAAAAGGCTATCAAGTAAGCTAGCTAAGTGATGACATTTAATTTTTTGCTTTCAAATTTAAGGATAACTGGTTCCCTTTTCAAATTCAGGGAGGAATCGGAGGGTGGTATGAAGGGCATTCTTGGCTACACTGAGGATGATGTAGTGTCAACTGATTTCGTGGGTGACAGCAGGTAGGTACAAAACATACATACATACATACATTGTTATATACATTTGATTTGTGCGCTTCTGTTCTGAATAACCTACCTGCTTTGGTCAGGTCAAGCATTTTCGACGCCAAGGCTGGTATTGCTTTGAATGGAAACTTTGTAAAGTTTGTCTCTTGGTATGACAACGAATGGGGATACAGGTGAGTGATTGATTTGGACTGCTGCATATATGTTTTTTTTTTTTAAAAAAAAAATTAATTAATGGTTGGTTTGTTTAAGTTGGATTTATTTTGATTTGTTGTGCAGTAACCGCGTTGTTGATTTGATTCGCCATATGGCATCTGCCTGAGCTATCATGAGACTGAGTATATATCATCATCTCAGCTTGAGCTTGAGTTGAGTTGAGTGAGTAGGATAGGGCCAATAAATAAATAAGAGAGAGAGGTGGGTTTCAGAAACGGTGAAACCACCTGAGTTTAGTATTGTATTACGGATTCACCTGAGTTTAGTATTGTATTACGGATTTTATTGTTTTTTTACTTTAATAATGTTATTTGATTGCTGAATCTTGGCGTCTTTCTTACTGATCATGTATGTTACGGATCTTAATTTGTTGCTTCCCATTCATCTATGCGATTTGAGTTTTAATCTTATCTCATATGATAGAATGGCAACCTCCCCAACTATATATATATATAAATTTAATTTATAATAATGATTAGTTAAAATATTTATTATATCATGAATCATGGTCTAAGTTATACTAAACTAATACTTTAATACATTAAAATAAATATAGTGATAGAATTGTATATATTAATATAATGAATATAATATAGTGATCTAATATAATTGTATGTTAATTTAATACATTAAAATAAAAATATCAATATAGGTGTTATTTAAAATATATATATTCTATTTTTAATTTCATATGTTTTATTTTTTGAATTTTAATTAAAAATTGTTAAAATTAAAATAATAATTTGATTCGAATATATACACACACCCTTTACTTTAATTGAAATATTTTTTAAATCTTTCAATGCACATATTGGGAAACTTTGTTACAAAATAAAAAATAGTATCCCATTGATATTTGGTATTTTTTTTCTTCATATATATGTATGTGTGTGTGTTTATTTATTTATTGCTAAAAAGAGAAAATAATAACTATAATACATATACACATATTGAATCATTGTTATGTCAAAAGTTCCGTTAAAAAAAACATGTCAATTTGTTTACTTCATCTAACTTTTTAAAAATAACTACGATATTGTTACTACTATATATAAAGTTCTCCCTACTTGGTTTTCTACCAATGCTATAAACAAATTTTATAAAATACCATAAATTATAAAAATTTACAAATCTAAAATAATAGTTATTATTTAAATATTATGAGCCCAAAACAAATTAATTTACGTTAATAACATAACTGAAGAAAAACTAACATAAGAATGAATTAATTGAACCAACTTACATTTGCCGGAGTTTGAAAAAAATATAATGTTATCGGGTAAATGTCTCACATTTAAATATAATGTTATTAAGTTAATTGAAATTCACATATTTAAGAATGATGCATCATCTCGGGTTCTATCAATTTAAAATGAAAGAAGATATAATATAACTAAAAGTAATAAACTTTCAATAAATTAGTTAAAAACATACATATCATAGATCTAGAAATATTGAACCACACACTACTACAGAAAGTACATTTAACGTCTTTTTCAAAAAACCGACGTCATATATAGTACATAAAACTCTTGAGTTATAAGGGTTTCTTTATCTTTATGATAGAAGCTCGAATATTGATCTTGAGGAAACTTCATACCAAACAACTTGTAAATTTATGAAGTACACAAGTAAAGCCCGCAAGAGATAAAGCATCTATGCTATACAAGTTAACAAGTCATAAAAGACCCTTGTATATATAGTGGGTGAAATCTTCTTCCCAAACCAATGTGGGACAAAAGGCTTTACTTAAAACTTTTCCCACACAAATTCCATCTCAAATGGGTCACTTTGAGAACCAATTTTCTCATTCACTCATTATTCATTTTAAGCGTATAATATATCGATCTCTTTGTCTTACTACGAAGAATTCGAATCCACTTTGACCCGACCCAAATCAGATATGGACCCTACATATATTTATACCACTTAAAATGCCCTTTATGCCATTTTTTCTAACACTTATGTTGACGTTAATCAAGTGCACAGTAAATGTTACATACTCTTTAATAAATATGCATGGTGCATCCTCATATTGTACGATAGTAGTAGTATTACAACACACACATATATATGCATAAACAACACATAAATAGATAATAACATAGAAAATTAAAACATTGCGTACTAATCAATTCAACATGAAAATCTGAAGCAAAATGGGGACAAAAAATGATAATAGGTCAAAATGATCAGAAATGTAATAAATAGACATAAATAATACCATTAAAGTCAAGCACCTGAAGTGGCATATTAGTTCCTTTTTCGTATAGGAAGTTATGAGTTCGAGCTTCATCAGTGGAGGCGGCTCTTTGTGCTCCAAAAGTATGTTTGCACGAATATTACAATCTAATAGAGTTTTTTGTATTTAAAAAAAATAATACAATTGATATTTTTTACAATACACGTAGTAATTATTTATTAGATTTAATTCCAGCAATGGTCCCCCGACTATGTTGATTTTCCAAAATTGGTCCTTGTCTTTTAATTTGGACGAAAAAAACACTTAACTATTGAATTTGTTCCAACATTAGTCCTTCCGTTTATGATCCGTTAGTGAGGTGTTATATGTGGGGGTAAATGAGTCTTTTCATTTTTTGCCTTCCTCAACTACTACCATTGAACCAATCAGCAAAGCATAATCCAAAAAGAAGCATTTAAACCCTTGTTGGCCTCCATGGACCACCGTGCTCGCCCCTGCCTCACCTTCTCCCTAACCTCATTCAGCACATTCACATCATCCACATTCCCCTCCACCATGAACCCATACATATCCTGGAATTTCACCGTCAGGTTCGCCCTCTTCGCGTGGATACTCGGCTGGAGTGTTGTGATATGCGATCCGTACTCCAAGCCCAACGCTTTTGAGCCACCAATTAAGGTTTAGGAAATAATATTGTAGAATTGGGGATTTACAAATTTCATTCGAATGAGAGAAGGCAATAAACATGCCACCGCCGTCGCGATCTCAAGTCACCGCCGTCGCACTCCAAATCTCACGCCACCGCCGTCGCACGCTCGTATGCTACAGACGTCACGCCACCGCTGTCGCATGCTCGTTTGCTACAGACTTCACGCCACCGCCATCGCCTGCCGAGAATCTGCTTGTCTGCCGGTCACACAACCGCAACCGTCTCACGTCTCCACCGCCACCGTCGCACGTCTCCACCGTCGCCGTCGCACATCTCCACCGCCGACCAATTTCAATGTTTCATAGAAATTAATTCATACATTTTGGTTGTTGATTTGTGTTTTATGAAGTTATTTGAATAAATTTTCTGCTGGGAAAGTTGTTGGAGTTTGGTAGTTTACTCCCTGTGAAAAGCTGAAGAGGAAGAAGATGAAATATAATAGAAAGACCCATTTACCCCCACATATAACACCTCACTAACGGATCATAAACGGAAGGACTAATGTCGGAACAAATTCAATAGTTAAGTGTCTTTTTCGTCCAAATTAAAAAACAAGGATCAATTTTGGAAAATCAACATAGTTGGGGGACTATTGCTGGAATTAACTCTTATTTATTATTCTGAACTTCTTAAAAATAAGGCATAAAATAATTAAAACAACCAGAAGTAGGGACACAAATATGTTTTTGTCCCAAAAAGTGGGGATGCATGTTCAAACATAATTGACTAATCACATCTTAATACACCTAATTAATTGCTGTCTCTCTGTGTGTGTAGTGTGTGTATGTATGTATATATATATATATATATATATATTATGCATAAATAAATGTATTTATTATTTAATTCTAATTATCTAACTAGCTATTCTTTATTTGGATAGTATAGAATCCTTATCTCATTGCTACTCTGGGCTAATTCACATAATAAAATAAGGATTTTTTTTTAGGGTTTTACTTTTGTTTTATTGGTTTGTGTTTTGTTGCTGTTGTTGTTGAATGTCTTGTCTGATTAAGATAATACAGTGGCCTAATTAGTATAATTGAGTGGAGTTTAGCTTTTCTGCGTACACTTCAGCAAAATTAATAAATGAGATTTAGTTTGTTTACCTAACCTTGTTCCATATATCTAATGTACAAAGTAAAATTTTTATATGATCAGTTAAAAGTGTCAAAATTACATTGTGAATATCTTGGGAAACGTTTTTATGTGAGAAATTTACACATATTTGGATTGAATGCGATATAATTTTTAAAGTATATAACTAAGTGCTGGTTTGGGAGAGCTTTTATTAGGACACATGCATTAAGGGTGTGTTTGGTAACCGGGAAAATGATTTTTAGAAATCATTTTTCGGGCTTTTGGTGTTTGGCAGCATCCGAAAAATGTGGTCAACGGAAAACATTTTTCGTTGACCACGGAAAATGAGCTCATTTTTTCGGAAAATGACTTCGGGACAAAAAATCCGGAAGTAATTTTCCAAAAATGGAAAATGGCTTCGTTTGACCTTTTTTTGTAAAAAATAAAAATAAAAAAATATTTCTAATTTCCAATAAATATTATTAGTTTATATATTTTTATATTTAAAATAAAATAATAGAAATATATAATTATACATTTTTTCACTCATTTTCCCGAAAATGAACCAAACACACACAAACAGTTTTTCAGAGTATATTCAAACACCGAAAATGAACTCATTTTCCGGAAAATGACTCATTTTCCAGAAAATATTTTCCAGAAAATATTTTCCAGAAGTCATTTTCCTGCTTTCTAAACACACCCTAATAGAATGCCCGTACTACAGTTTTTTCTCCCTTCTAACACCATACCAGTGAGTCCAATAATCCAACTCAGCCTTCATCCGTTCATATTTTTCATTTTGAAATTTCAACTACAAGGATATAGGACTTTATTATGCTCCGTTTGAAAATAAAATGTTTTTTGGAAAATAATTTTTAGAAAATAATTTTTTTTTGAAAAATATTTTAACTTTCTATTATTTTTAAAAACTATATTTTTATGTTATTATGTGTAATAATAATAATAATAATAATAATAATAATAATAATAATAATAATAATAACAATAATAATAATATGTGATGATGGTAGTGGTGTGGTGTGTGGTGGTGGCCGTAGTTGTGGTGGTAGTGGTGGCCGTGGTGATTGTGGTGGTTGTGGGTGTGGTAATAATAATAATTTAGAAACTAACTTAAAATATAAGAAAGGGAAGAGAGATAGAAAATAAATAATTCGAAAAATGTCTTTCGACTAAAAAATTAAGAAGACATTATTTTTCGTCAAATTGGACCTTTTTTCTGTTGACCAGAATGAATATTTTCCTTTGATTTCAATTTCCTTGAGGAAGTACGTTACCCTAACACATGAAAATTCAGAAAATAACTTCTGAAAGTTATTTTTCAGATTTCCAAACAGACCATTAGCTTAATTATCCGTCCCCTTTCATCACTATCATTTCATCAATATCAAAGTTACAATAACTAATTTTATTGACGTTGCTCAATCTCACCGCAGTCAATGTATTGATAAATCAGAAGTGAAACTAACTTTTGCCAACACCCTTTCAATTAAGTCCATTACAAATGGTCATTTTAGTGTGATTTACTATGCCTTTCTTGTGTGATTCACTGGCTATTATGTAGGAGCGAATGAAATTTATCCAGTGTACACCATCAGGTAAGTACAGACAGGTTTCTCTCATCACTTAAAAAAGTGAAACTAATTTCTAGTTATTTGAAGAGCATCAATACATGAGCTTAATTAACCGTCTCATGGCATTACCAAATATTTGATTTTTAACTATATTATAATGTTCACCCGTAAACTAAGCGTTGCTTTAACCTCCCAATCATGTTTGGAAAAATATAATAATATTTTAAAAAAAAAAGTCAAATTTTTAGACTCGACACTTAGAAGTTGATACATACTTGCCAAACTATCAAATGCCAATTTCCAAGTTAATTTTCTTAAGCAATTGTGATATCAGCCAATGAAACATAGAAAAGTACTGAATAATAAATAAATGGGGAGTAGTTAGGCAGTTCTTATATCGTGGACCGCGGTCCACAATGCATTATGGACCGCGGATCCCCAAAACGACGTCGTTTTGATTAATGAAACATACGGATGAATTCGCGCCACTCACTTTCTTTTCATATATACTGCAGTTTCTTTTCATGTATACTGCAGTTTCTTTTCATATATACTGCAGTTTCTTTTCTATACATACCACTCACTTTCTTTTCAAATATACTGCAGTTTCTTTTCAAATATACTGCAGTTTCTTTTCATATATACTGCACTTTCTTTTCATATATACTGCACTTTCTTTTCAACATAACTACAGTTTCCTTTCAACACAACTGCAGTTACTTTTGGATATAACTATAATTTCATTCGATAATATACAACTGTAGTTTTATATGAAAAGAAACTGCAGTATATATGAAAAGAAACTGCAGTATATATGAAAAGAAACTGAGTGGCGCGAATTCATCCGTCTATTTCATTAATCAAAACGACGCCGTTTTGGGACCGCGGTCCACAATGCATTGTGGACCACGGTCCATGATATAATTTGCGGTAGTTAGGGGCCAATTGTAATTATGTTCCAAAAGCTAGGATTGGGACATAAAAAAAAATGTACTATGTGGTTTCCATTTTGTTGGACAGATTGATACGTATGTGTTGCTTCTACTTTAAAAACATCTACTATGTATTTCATAGTCAAACATTGTATACTGCAAAAATAATAATAACAACAACAACAACAACAGCAACAACAACAACAACAACAACAACAACAACAATAATAATAATAATAATAATAATAATTCAACTACTCCGTATAAACATATTTGTTACCAAGTCATATTTTAATTTAAAAAAATTAGGTCACCAACGACATTCAATCCAAGATAAAATAATGGGAAAAATTCTGCGTAACTTACATTTTTTGTTTTGACGATAACAATAGTGGCATATGATCCTATAAGAATTTTCAAATTAATTCTTTACAAGTAAAATTATAAAAATTAATTTAATTTTTTTTTTAAATATACATGTTTGTAACTCTAAAATGCTAAAGTTCAAAAGCTTGCTCAAAGTAACTTTTTCAATCAGGTTTTTTAAAAAAGAAATTATACCAAACAGTTATCAACTAACAACAAATTTACCAACTCAAACATCTTTCTACAATCAACTATTATTATCAACTAGTCATACCCTCTAACCCAGTCAATTAGCAGATATCAACTAACAGACATTTACCAAACAGGGTCATAAACCACAAGATCAAGTAAGATAAACAGTTCACAATGGTACACAAAGTTCACATGATAGAATACGTTCTCATTCGGAACTAATTCTATGTATGTATGTTCAGGTGAGAGCCACATGCCTCGGAGAGAAATGAGAACTCATCGCAGCAGTACATCTATCTATATCAAACAGATCAAAAATACTTTTAAAAAAATGCAGTGACATTTTTTTTATATAATTTGAACTGTGGAGTGCAAATAAGGGTGCGTTTCGAAAACCTAGATCATTTTTCGGGTTTTCAGTGTTTGGCTAGAGGGGAAAATGGAAGTCAATGGAAAATATGGGTGTAGTCAATGGAAAATAAAGGTGATTTTCCAAAAAATGGCTTCCCCTTTGTTTGGGGGAAGTCATTTTCCGTTTGTAGCAGTGGAGCAGCCCCTCTTTTTGGACCCAAGGCTCGCTCGCGAGCCGATCTGGGCGGAAGACATTGTCAGGTGGGAAGTTTGGCTGGGGCGGCACATATGTTAAAACTTAAAAGATAACGCAGGTGTCCTAAGATGAGCTCAACGAGAAGTCATTTTCTTGCTTTCCAAACACACCCTACATTGTGTTAAAAGTGCAAGTAGCAGTTTCATAGAGTGCACCTATGTGCAAGTAAAATGTATTACAATTATAACAATATAATATACATCGTGCAACAATATTAAGTGCATATAACGTTATCCACCAATGTGAAAAGGTAAATTATTTACACTATTAAGTGAAAATGGTTACACTTTTAAGTGATTTTACTTGCACCAGTTACTTGCAATTTTAACACATGTTACTTGCACCAAAGTACGGGTTATTTACAAAAGTATCACTGCATTTTTTAAATTACATCTAATCCATTAGATCTGAACAGATGGATGACTGTGATTGGTTCTCATTCCTCTACTGGGCACCCATTCTCAACTGAGCGCGACCCAATATATATAGGAAACGGGTCAAATAAGAATGTGAGCCTAGGAGAGAAATATATAGGAACTCAGGGTAGCCGTCCATTTGTATACATAATACATCTAACAGATACAAAAACACTTTTTTTTTTAAATGTAGTGACATTTTTGTAAGTAATAATTGAATTTTAAAGTGCAGGTAAATTGTGTTAGAAGTAAATTACACACACACACACACACACACATACACATATAGGGGCGCGCTCAAGTGTGAACCATCGCCCAGGAGAGAACTGAGAACGCTTCGCAGCCGTCCGCGTGTCCAGATCAACGAATCATATGTAATTTAAAAAAAAAACGATGCGGTGGAATTTTCGTAAATAACTCAAACTTTGGTGCAAGTAATTGTGTTATAAGTGTACTAGTTTCACTTAAAAGTGCACCTAGTTTCATTTACAAGTACAACTAGTTTCACTTGCAAGTGCACATATTTTCGCATTTATTCTCACTTACAAGTGCAAGTAATTTACCTTGTTAAATTCATGCACCTAGGTGCACCCACTTATAACGTTATCTGCAACTAGTTATAACATTAGGTGCACTTAGTATTGAGCTTAGCGTACATTTAACTTGCACATGTAATACATTTTACTTGTAGTTGTGCACATTTTTTTTTACTTGCAAGTGCAAGTAATTTACCTTGTTAACATTCATGCACCTAGGTGGTGCACTTAATTATAACATTAGGTGCACCTAGTTATAACATTAGGTGCACTTAGTATTGATGCTTAGTGTACAGTTTACTTGCACCTGTAATACATTTTACTTACACTTGTGCACCTATTTTCACTTATAAGTGCATGCAAGTAATTTACCTTGTTAACATTCATGCACCTAACTAATGCACCTAGTTATAACGTTAGGTGAAACTATATCTGGACACATGACGTTCTATGAAGCGTTCTCAATTCTCTCCTGGGCGGTGATTCTCACCTGAACGCGATCATATATATATATATATATATATATATATATATATATATATATATATAGGGTTGCACTCTCGTGCGTACTCTCGCTCAGGAGAGAATTGCGGACAAATCAAAGTCGTCCACGTGTCCAGATCAATGAATCAGATGCAATTTTATAAAAATGACGTGGTGGTCCAGTGGCATCAAACCAGTGGCATCAAACCATTCCCTGTATATGGGAGGTTGTGGGTTCGAGCCTCAATGGAGGCGTTGTTGTCTCTTTGTTCTTCAGTTGTTAATATTCATGTACCTATTTTCACAAATATTTTCACTTACAAATGCAAGTAATTTACCTTGTCGTAATAGAGTCAGTAGCATGCTATTCATGCACCTGGTGCAACCTAGGTGTGCACTTAGTATTGATGCTCAGTGTACAATTCACTTGCACCTGTAATACATTTTATTTGCATCTGCAATACATTTTACTTGCACTTGTGCAAGTAATTTACTTTGTTAACATTCATGCAATTGGTGCAACCTATGTGCACCTAGTTATAACATTAGGTGCACTTAGTATTGATGCTCATTGTACAATTTACTTGCACTTGTAATACACTAATACATTTTACTTGCACTTGTGCACCTATTTTCACTTAAAGGTGCAAGTAATTTATCTTGTTAACATTTATGCACGTAGTTATAACATTACGTGCACCTAGTTATAACGTTATGTGCAACTACATTCCGGACACGTGGCGCGCTGTGATTCGTCCGTAGTTCTCTCCTGGGCAGCCAGTACGCACCTGAACGCGATCCTATATATATACATATTTATTTATTTATTTATTTATTTTGGGAATTTTTTTTTCTCATTACTTATTTCAATGGTTGATCTGACTTTGATTTTTAGTGTGGTGTGTGCACTTTTATGCTCAACCATGTGTACTTTGGTATGTTTCAGACGAACGCACACTATTACCATGTGTGCACTTGCGTTGTGCACATATAGGTTGTTTGTACACCACTATGAAATCGGTGCACAAAGAGAAAATATATGTGCACACAATTATGTTCGTTCCAAGGTGTACACATATGACATAATAACTACATACGCTTGAGTGCAATGCATATTTCTAATGATGCGTTGCACAAGTCTTTGTAAAACAATACACACTATGCACACCAACAGTGCCACGATCCTTAAGTCAGTTGCGTAACACACATCTGAACATGCACAAGAAACCACATCAGTACACGAAAATACCGAAAATACTACTCCTAAAATCATGCATAACTCCCAGAAAATAAAAGTCAGAGTAAAAAATATTAAGTGAACTCAAAATTACCAACTCACTCCTACATAAATAAGTAAGCAATAAAGACAAAAACAAATAGCCACCATCCGCACACACAAAATCAAAGTACCACGATTAGTTCTCATCTGTTCATAGGAAAAGAGGTTCTCATATGATTACTTGTGTGTTTGTGCACGCGTGTGTGTGTCTATATATATATATATATATATATATATATATATATATATATATATATATATATATAAATTTTTTTTGTGGGGATGGCTACTTATTATAAAATAACAAATAAAAAATAGCATAGGATTACTTTAACCACGATCAAGTTTAGTTAATGGTAATACACTAATACCTAGTATTGAATATGTTAACGGTGATGAGTATACGATCCACAAAATACCCATTTGTCTTGTGCTTCCAAAACATGATTCCCTTTGTACCCAAGCTTCCATTGCATTCTAATCTCCAACAGACCCAACATTCTTAAATTATATAATTATTAAAGAATTTTAGAAGTATTGATCAACAGTGTTGTCATATTTTTGTTAATACAAATACATAGGGCTAACATGTTTATTTAAAATTGCATCCGATTTGTTGATCTGGACACGTGGACGGCTGTGGATCGTTCTTATTTCACTCTTGGGCACCCGTTCTCATTAGAGCGCGCCCATATATATATATATATATATATATATATATATATATATATATATATATATATATATATATATATATATATATATATATATATATATATATATATATGAGAAGTGAAAGACAATTGCGTGACGGAATGGTAATGAATGGGGGGCAAATATGTTTCCAAATTTGTGAAGTCTACTTTTAATGCATAGCCTAAAATGGGTTGCTAGCTCCACCAAATTGCCATCTAACAACGACTATTTCACGGGTCATTTTTATGCACATTTTCTTCATTTTCCTCCCCATCTCATTCCTAATTCGCCACATTTTTTGCATGACACCAATTGATATTTGAATATCCATTTGTTCAATTTGTTTGTGGACAAGATTCTTGTTAGACATGTATGTTTTAGGGTACAACATTTATTATTTTTGACGTTGTATTATAATTGAATTAATATAATAAATAAATATTTTATTTATTTTATTATTGCTTTACTAATATTTGATATTATTCAATACAATTTTCATAATCATAACTCTTCACTCTTAAGAATTAAGAATTTGAGTGATGAAAATTTTATTATTAAAGTATTATAAAATGTTCATGATCACATGAATTCTAATTGTGCATTAAAATCCAAATAAGATTAGTACATCGTCTTAGTTATGGTGAGTCTCATGTCATTACGTATGAAATATGGAGGTTACACATGTGAATGCTTGTTAGAAAACGAGTCATTGAACGATAACTGACTACAACATATCGCATGATGTTTACTTATACGTAATCAGTTTGTTGAATGTTACAAGTATGCAATAGTCCTTTGGCTTGAGACGACATGATTGTCTCATACATACATATGATGGACTAGTGTTTCCCAATATATGTGTTTTTGTTCCCTCATGGGGCTATAAGTATACTTGGTGGCTTAGTTTAGCTTCGTACAGAGACATGTGTACATACAATGAAGGATCAATCGCCTTGAGGTAACAAACACTAGTACAAAAAAAAAAAAAAATCATACGCTACACCTGTAAAAGTGTTTTCACTACACCTATACAGGTGTAGCGTATGGTGGTGACACTGAAAGCATAGGTTTTCCAAGGGTGCATCGGAAAGCTTATAAATTTAATTTTTTTAATTAAATACTTTCCGCGGCACCCATAGTTGGGCGGGTGCCGCGGAAAGTACATAATTAATAATAAAAAAATAACTTTCCACTACACCCGCTAGCGGAAATTATTTAAAAAAAAAAGAATTTAGTATATATATATATATATATATATATATATATATATATATATATATATATATATATATATATATATATATATATATATAAATCAACAAAAATTGAAAAAAATTAAATACTCCCTCCGTCCCATTTTACCTGTCCTACTTACTATTCATTGGTCAAATCAACTCTTTCTTCTTTGTTTATTTTCTTTAGTAATTTTTACTCATTTTTAAATTTGATTTTTTGTGTTTAATAGTACTTTTAGTGTAGTTTCTAAATATATAAATTTTGTATATTAATACTAAACTTAATATTATGAAAAATTGAATTAAAAATAACTTCAGTCAAGTCTCGTTAACCAAACCAGACACAAAAAATGGGACGGAGGTAGTATAAAATAAATAAATAAATTTACCGGTAGTGGGGAGGAATCGGCAGTTCCAGGGTGGTGGCGGTCGCGAGTGACACAACTCTGGCAGGAGAAGGGCGGCTGAGGCTTGGCGGTGGCGTCGGATGGCAGCTTCGACAAAGGAACGGCGGCGGCGGCTGAACGTTGGCGCCGTCGGCTGTGGCTTCAGATCTGTTGGCGGCAAAAATGGAGACGAAATGGCGGTCGGCTGTGGTTTCAGACTTGGAGGAGAGGAAATGGAGAGGAGTGGCGACGACAGATATGAAGGAATAGATAAGTATGGTCGCGATGAAGAAGCTCGCAATAGCTAAGCTCGCAGAATGCAGATCTAGTTCTCCTCAAACGGCGTGGGGGCGTTGGCGGCGGCAGCTAAATACATATTTGGTTTTCGCGAAGGTGATGAAGACGAAAATGTCTAAGTATGGTGAGTCTGTTTTCGCAGAGGTGATGAAGACGAAAATGATGAAAATGGTGAGTCTCCCTCAGATCTGGTTTTCGCGTAGCGTATAGGGAGAAAGTGGGTTGACTTTAAGCGGCACCCACCCAAACCGGGTGCCACGGGTTGTAAATTATTAAAATAATAATTTACTTTTCGCGTCACCCACCGGGGGTGGGTGCCGCTAAAAATTATTTAATATTTTAATAATTTACTTTTCGCGACACTCGATCTCGGTGGGTGCCGCGGAAAGTAGTATTTTTTTTTTTTTTTTTGGGAATCCACTACACATTTTTTAATAGGTGTAGTGTAAAGTTATGCTTATATGATCAATTTTGTAGTAGTGAAGATTGCTCTAGTCTATTCAATAATTTTACAAAGAATATCTGGTAAGATTATAATGAAGTTGGACTTTGATTAATTATTGAATAGACATTTTAAACTAGGTTTATAGGTTTAACCATGACCATGACCTAGTTTAGAATAAGTCACTACTAGAAAACTACCCTTATAGCGACGGACAAACATTGCGACTGACAAATCCGTCGCAATAGAGGACTTTTCGCGACATAAATAGCGACAAACATGCGACAAACCTATCGCTCTTGTAAAATATTAGATTTAAAACTATTGCGACGATATTTATGATGATATTGCGACAAACGTACGACGCAATTGAGATGTTGTCGAAAAATCCAACAAAAATGTCTTAGCGGGAAATATATTTTTGGCGGAAAAACTTGCGACATACAATATTCCGTCGTAGTTACTTTGGTGGGAAATTATTTTTTCATTGGTAGCTTTGCGACATACTAATTTCGTCGCAATTGTTTCGATGTAATATTATTTAGTTTAGTAAATTCTATAGATGAGTAATTACGACAAACATTTCGACGAACTTGCGACATACATAAATAATAAATTTTAATTTCTATTATTATTAATTAATTCAAAATGTATAAACAAAGATATATATATATATATATATATATATATTTATTTATTTATTTATTTATTTATTTATTTATTTATTCATATATTAAGTATGTTTGTATATATTTTATTTACAAAAAAAAAAAAAAAAAAAAAAAGGCGCCATACCCAAATTTTCGCCCCAAAATTTCACTAAGTGGCGCCTCTCCCTTAATTCATCATCCCTCCTCCGGTCCTCACTCCCGCCTCCTTCACCCTAGCCATTTCTAATTTCTTCCTCCATCACAAAGCACATTTCTTCTCTCCAAGCCTCCAACCTTACCATTTCCTCTCCGTTTTCACCGCCGACGCTTCCCTTCCTCCGCCGAAGATACCGTCGACGCCAAACGCCACTGCCGAAAATTGAAACACAGATCAGATCTCAGCCGACGTCCTCCTCGTCTCATCTTCGTCGATCTCCTCCATCCCTCAGCCGACGCCGACCGCAAGCCTCCGCCGATCCAACAAGCAGGTAAATCCATTTTCCCATTTTGTATTTATTTATTTCGAATTTTACTTTATTTGTGTAGTTTATTTAATTTATCATATGTGTGGGCTGCTTCTCCAATTTTGAAGGATAATGATGCAGATTTGATAAAGGTTGGAGCAGTATAATTGCTTTATGTTTCACAAAATTGGGTTCTTTAAATCTAAATCTGTTTATTAGGTTGTAATTTTCTTCTCTGTTGTAGTTGAATTATTGCGTATGTATCACTTCTGCAGTTTTGCTGGCGTGACTATTAATGACTAGTCCTTCCTAGGTCTTTATATTTCATTTATTTGGTGTTATGCTTTGATTCAATAAGTGCTAGTATCCAGAGCAATTAACTGTACAACTGAGGAACAAAGATTAATTGTTGTTTGATAAAAAAAAAAGATTTATTGTTGCCTTTGTTTTCCCCTAAAGTGATGGATGGTAAGTTTCTTATGCAACATTCTAAAGAGCTGTATCCTTTCCTGGATGCAGTATGTTATGTTGATAACATGGGTCAGTATTTATCTAACCATTTCTCTGTGCACCTTTGTTTTTTTATCGAAGCAACAATGTACCTAAGACAAGAAAGGTCCAAGGAAACCAACTATGTGCACCTTTGTTTTTGTGATGAGAAGAAGGATGGTAAGAAGGTCGAGAAGAAAGATGAGAAAAAAGATGTTGTTTGTTCTCTTCCCAGTACTACTTATCAGAGATGTCATGTTTGGTATGTGTTAGGGGAAGATCACTATAGTCATTGTAACAACTTATGATCAAAGTTTCTTATATTTTTCTGTTTATAAATCTCCCATCTATGGCTATTTGTGATCTGAATCTAGTTGCTCTAGTTGGAAGCTATTGTCTCTGGCTAAAATTACTGCTTGTGAAATTGCTGCATTTAGTTTCATGATATTGCTCTTGTTTACAATTTGATGGTGACACAATAATAGTTTATATAATGCAGCAATCTCTGATTTTGTGATCATTGACTTCTGATGATGGATTTTATTACCTAATTGACTGTTTGTGTCAGTGTTTCTTTAACACACATACCCTACTTCTTATGGCATGAATAATGAATATTAAGGTATTCATTATTGGTCTAAATTTGTATAGTTGAATTTGTAGTAAGAGAAGCTAATAAGCAGCAAAAAAGTGTAGTGGGGTGTTAATTGAGATTTAGATTAGCAAATGGAATGGTGAATGTCTGTTAGGTGGTACTTCTTGTCACATTCACTTTCCTATATGATTTGTGTAGTAAGGAGCTGGCATTCTTTATTTTGAACCTCTGGATTTTATTCTGTAAAAAAAAGGGAAGAAAAGATAAGATTCAGGTCATCAATTGCATCCTTAGTTTGGAATTATGGCTACATGAGCCTTCATGAGTTCAGTTTTAGATACCTAATTTCTTCTCACGAGTATAGGTGATTATTTCTCAGGCGCTTTTAGGGTGTGCATACTATTTCTGCATTAAAATTCCTGGATATTTTAAACTTCAGTTTTACCTTTATTATTTATTACAGTTGATTAAGTTTTGTGTGGCAGCTCAGTATTTTCTTTTGTTTCAGATAATATTGAAACAAACCAAGTAAGATAATTCAAAAAGTTCAAATCCTAAGCCTCATAGTGATGCTTTGCTGAAGCAGGTTTGTAATGTGCTTTCATGTTTTCTGCAAGTGTTATTGTTGCATTTTTCTTTAGTCTGTGAAGGTACATTTCCATATACTTCGTTGGATTATGCAAAGTATGGTCTTAAAGTTGCATTATGTTACCATGAAGTTAAGCCTATGCATATATTCTCCTTAATCTGAGAATTTCAACATGCTATCTTTTCTAATGTCTTCAGGACTTTGCTACAAATATTCAGAGGGAATTTTGAGCTAATATTTGATGAGTTGGATGATACCTGAGACTTAAAGGCGCCAACATTTGTTATTAATTTTGTTGTTATTTTCAAATAGAGTGTGGGTTGTATATATGGGTGTGAAAATGTTTGAGTAACAGTTTGAATAATGAAATATTATATATGCATCTTCTATAAATGTAACTTCTTAGATGCATTATACTTGTTTAATATTTGTTTTGTAGCTCAACTTGGTCAGTTTTATTATGTGTTTTCCTTGCTATTTGTTTTGAAATTTGAGCGTTTCTTGCATACACAATTTGTGACATAATACACCGACAAAATTGCGATTTACATTTCGACAAAAGATTAGATATGGTGATGAATATGAACAAGTATTTGCAATGGTTGTAAAATCAATTGCGATAACAAATTAATACAAATGACAAACTAATAAGTTTAATTGCGACGAACAAAAGTATTATTTGCGACACCTTGCTACAAACTAATGCGACTGATTTTGATTACAAATTGCGACAAAATTAAAATATATTGCGACAAAAAAATGTTCGTCGGTGGTAATAATTAATTGCGACAAACAGTCGCAACTGAGCAATTGCGATTCAACCTGATGCGACGATCACGTTCTGTCGCAAAGTATGTCGCAATTTCTCTTTTGCGTCGAAATTGTGACTAATTGCGACGGAACTTGTCCGTCACTATAGCCATGTTTTTTAGTAGTGAGTATTGTGGGAATGATATTATTGCATGATATTTGTAATTGAAATGTTTATTATAATATATTTTATTGTCAACTAGGTACTTATAACATACTAGTAAAGTGGAGAAGGGAAGAAAGTTTAATATCAAAATGTGGTAAAGTATAAAATATAGGGCGTCATAACACGTACAAAACTTAAAAAACGGGAGAGCTTAATTCGAGAAAACAAGTGATGGGGATGAGCATCCTCCATTCGATTTAAGAATGGAAATAACGTAGGCGGGCTCTTTATGCGCAGTAAACTAAATAAAGATTTAGCCTCTGTGTTTAGTTGAGTTACCATAACCTTTTAGGAGCAAAGAATAGAAATAACGTAACCTAGTACGTACCTCGATCAAACATCTGACCTTTTACATCTCGAAACCTCGGCCGATTGCTTTTAATTTAATTTTCTCCTTTTCCTCCCTTCAATCAAATTTGATGGAAGGCACTGTCTCAACGTAGTACAGTACAAGCTGGTTTTTGTTGTGTCACAACTCACATGCAATGTTAAACACGTTTTTCAATTTTAACATACTAATAATGTTACTGGGAACAACATCAATGTGCTTTTCAGTGTTGTGTTTGTGTGAGAGACCGAGAGCTAGCAAAGTTTAGCTTTATTAACTGCCATTTGACCATGGAACTTGAATTGCCAGCGAACATCTTAAATCCCTGTACGAAGCTGAGGTATTTTTTTTAATGCTACTAACTCTATTATATTGTAGTATGTGTTCACATATACTTTCTCAACTTATTGAAGCACAAAAAGTCAACAACGCTTTCATTAAGGCTCGATCTCATGACCTCCCATATGGGAGAGTCACTACGTACATGCCATCTGAGTACAAGATACTTGGCAATAATTGAGTTATATACTATAGCGAAAAAGATCAAATAGAGCTTTGAACTTTACTCAAAAGTACAATTACGCCCTTGAACTTTAAAAAAATGTAATTAAACACTCAAACTTGTGATTTTGAGGCATCTAAACCCAATAGCCAATTATTCAGATCACCTGAAATAACCGGTCATTTAAAATTCCGGTGATATTTCGGCGAATAAAAAATTCCGGTGACAATAAAAATAAAATAAAATAATCAGGTCCTTCTCAACCGAAGAAGACGACTGGTCGGTCGTCTTCTCCACTGGAGAAGGCAATTGTTGGAGAGGACGACTAGTCCGGTCGTCTTCTCCTAGAGACGACGATCGGACGTCATCTTTTCCGGGAGAAGACGGCCAGAAATACAATTTTCGGTGGATTTTTTTTAGCGGCGGTCAACCGTGATTAGCGGCAGTCAACGTCAATAATTTACTGGTAACCTGATGGTTGTAGGTAAATTAGACTTATTTGACTCAAAATGACAAATTAAGTGTTTAATTGCACTTTTTAAAATTCAAGGGCCTAATTGTATTTTTAAGTAAAGTTCAAAGGTGTATTTGATTCTTTTCCCTATACTATATAGTCAATTGTTGAATCCAACGATACATAAATAAATGGTACAAAGATTATTCGGGGGTGAAACTTATATACATGGAGTAGTGAATAACATTAAGTTCAGTTTATTCCATCACTTTCATTTTTAAAACAAAAAAAATCAAAAAAAATATATTAATAGTGATTTAGAAGAAGACATTTCTTTACTTTTTTTTTTGAATAAAGACATTTCTTTACTTACTTTTAGTAGTTTAATTTTATAGAATCAGAATATGGCTCTGTTTGGCAGAGCTTATTTAGGAGCTTATAGCTTATTTTAAGCTACTAATAAGCTATAAGCCCTGTCTGGTAATGTTCCTAAAATAAGCTAGTAGCTTAAAATAAGAGCTTATTTTTGAACGCTGCCTAAGATAGCGTTTCAAAATAAGCTAGTAGCTCCCTAACTTTTTTTCTATCTTTAACCTTATTATTTTAAAGAAATAACATCTTTTACCCTTCCCAATTAAAACCATTTTCTCTCCTTCTTTATTCAACACCATTGTTTCCTTTAGTTTTTTTTTTTTGTTTTTTTTTTTAATTTTTTGATATATGTATTAAAGATATGAAATGGTTTTCAAGTATTCAACCACGGTTTCTTTTTGCTTTATTTATTTATTTATTTTTATTTCTATTCAAATACCAACTACTAATGTTTGTTTAAATTGGATTATTTAAATTATTTGATGTGTTTAGCCTCATTAAATTGAAACTTTAACTTCTTATTATTATTTTTTTTTTTTGAAAATTAACGTATTCTTATTATTATTAGTATTATTATTATTATGAAATGCTAGATCATGATTTGCTAATAGTTTTATTTTTAAATGTTAAATTTTAATATGTAAACAAACCAATTTAAATTAATTTTATGAAGATGCCCTTTTAGTCTTTTTACATTTATCAACTTATCAAAAAGCTAATTTTACCAAACACTTTTAAGCATAAACAGCTAGCTTAACAACTCTTCAGTTTCAGCTCCTAGCTTATAGCTTTTCAGCTTTCAGCTACCTTTTCAGCTAGGTTTGCCAAACATAGCCTATATGTTAATCCTGATAGGATTATAGGGTAGATTTGCTAACTCAATAATATGGATAAACACGGAAGAAGTTACGCACAATATAGTTTACTACTCTTCGTAAACGTGAACAAAGGGATCACTAAGAATTTTGGAGAGGCTGGCCAGAGTTTTTGAGGAATTCTACAGAGAGTATATGATTGAAAATCAAAAATTTTCAGTAGTGGTATATCATTTTGCCAACTACATGTATTTATAGGAGAAGTAGAATTTATTAGCACTAGCTACACTCAAAATTGAATTTCATCACTTTAATCTAAAATAATAGTGGAGGTTACAATAGTTACTGTAAACAAAGAAATTTTGAATATATATATGGGATTCAAAATTTTGTTACATGTATATATCAATATGGGGTGTGGGTACAAGCTCTGGATATATGGTCCTCTGATTCTTCAGTCAATGTCTTAAACGCTCCATTGAAGGGCCTCCGGGTTTCAAGTGGCTTGATCTTCATAGAAGAACTTCCGGGTTTCAAGTGGCTTGATCTTCATAGAAGAACTTATATGCTTGTTCTTCTGAAGGGCCTCCGGGTTCAAATGGCTTGATCTTCAATGTGGGTTTTGGATCAACATGATAGGCATGAGAATCAAGGAGGAACTTTTACATTTAGGATCATGGGGCTTTTATTTTCATGATCATGATATCTAATTCTCTAACTAGACTTCAAAGCTATTTCTATGATTTTTCGTAGGATGAATACATAGAAATAAAATGTTCTATTTATAGTTGTAGGATAAAGAGTTTTGATAGGTTCAAACTCTTTTGATATTATCTAATTAAAAAATTAGATAATATCAATATTATCCAAATACATTTAAATATACTAATATTGATAAATAACAATATTTAGCAAATTTTCATTGTCAACAGTTACAATCGTTAAACGATTAAAGTCTCAGTTTAAATATTGAAATTAAACATTATAACTCTTGAAACTGACGAGAATTTAATCACTCTCAATTAATTTCAACATGGAAGAGGTTACATGTCATAGGTAGAGGCTATTGTTTTCAGCAAACATGAGTATATAATATTGGTTTTGAGTGTATAATATCGTACACTCTATTTTCTCAACTCAAATGTGTACACTTTGAAAATTAAATTTTCATTTATTCATTATTTATTTTGAGTGTATAATATATCAAATTTAGCCTCTCACTTAAGAGAATTTCAATTTACTTTGACTCAACTCAAATTGAAAGTGAATCACACTCAAAATTATCTTAAAATTATCATTTTATATGTCTTTTTAGTTACTTTTCCAACCCTAAACACCCTTAATTTTTGTACCTATATAACCTTACTATCTATGGAGTGAGTATATCTCAAGATTCCATTGTACTATGATTAGTCAATTTAATTTTATGTATTACAACGGATAAGTTAAAAAAAATTACCTGATTGTTTGCCTTGTCAACAATGCAGTGGAGGGAGGAAATAAATTAAAAACTACTTTAGTATTTACCACACTTTATTGGAAACAAAATTATTACGTTTTGGGTCATTAACTCTTTTTACATAAGCCATTTAAATTTTGACACATCAAATTAAAGTGCCTGTATAACCCTTTTCACATGTGAATTTATCCATGGCCTATTTCAACCCAAGCATTTCATGGTGGCTTTGACGTTTGGTGGGCATTGCATGCCCTATTTTGGAAATAAATCATGCACGTTGTCCTACGTCTTACGCGGTTGCTTAGACAAGACAGTTATAGTGTTTGTAAATCGCATATTTTTTTTTTGAGAACATTGTAAATCGCATTATACCCTCAATCTCATGCATTCACCCCCAAAAATTTATAAACTTTTGCTCATCTCTATATCGTCTAAGAACTCCAATCCCATATCAAATTGGTGAAATTTAAATATATATCTGCTCGTTCACTACACCACTGCTAGAGATGCAGTAGTTATACCGTGGAACATGGTCTACAATGCATTGTGGCATGCACCATGGCTGATATTGCAGGTGTGTTGAACTGATACTGTAGTTGTGTTGAAAGGGAACTGTAGTTGCGCGGAACAGGGATCGTTTCATCCGTCTTGAACTGATACTGCAGTTGTGTTGAATTGATACTGCAATGTGTTGAACAGATGAAACGACATCTGTTCCGCGCAACTGCAATTTTCTTTCAACGCAACTGCAGTATCAGCCATGACCATGGTCCACAATGCATTGTGGTCCATGGTCCACATTATAATTTGCGCTAGAGATGACAATGAGTCAGGAGTGGATTGTGGAAAGCTACATCGATCACCCGATCCATCTTATATTTCTCCACCCACCTCAATACCTAACTCGTATTGGCTGGACTTTTCAAAACCCACCTCCACCCCCATCGGGTGCGGGTGCTCACTACGGGTACCCACCACTTATCATCTTATTATTATTTTTATATTTAAATTACTTACACATAATAAAATAATAAAATTCGTTAGTTATACAAAAATATAAAATAATAGAAATATTTAAATATAATAACTAAATTGTTAATTTTAAAAAATAAACTTACTAATTTAGATATAAAAATAGTAAAAAGTTACACGAAGTTATATAAACTTTTATAAATAACTGCAACTAGTACTTATTTTACTATTATATACACATATACACATGATGGGTCGGGTGGAGTTCTAGCCTTCTAAGCGGGTTTTGTACGTAGAACTCCAACCTAACGGACTGTGAGTTTGCGAAACTTTTTTTAAAATTCACCACCCACTATCACCCAAAAAAGACCAGACACATGTTGGGGTGGATTATGATGAATATCCGCAGGATGGATTGAAATTGTCATCCCTACTTCCACAATGATAATTTTGGTATAGTATATTATGATTAAATTTATGTATAAATTAAATTGAGTCGGACTAAGGTTCCTGTTTACATTATGTATAAAGATAGTAGGGAGTAACTTTATTACTCATTCGTGTACAAATTAAGCACTATAAAGATTAAGCATAGGTGAGGACAGAGAGATCGGACATCTCTGATCAAGTACAATTAGAATAGACAGATGTGAGGTGATGAGGTAATAGATGCCCCAAAGGGTGAAAGTAAAGTATTATGTAGTGGTGATAGATACCCCGACTGGGATACCAGACCCAAGAAGACCGGTATTTGGAGCTCACCGACTGACCAATTTGATGACTGTGTGGCCTTGTTTGTGAAGGCAGTCGGGAGGCGGTGCCCGGCCGGGTGCACCCTAAAAGGCGGCAACAGTGCAGAATTTTGTATCTTGGGCAGAATTCAAGGAATCTTTCCTATTTCAGAATTTGGTAACTTCTATGGCGGCTAGGCAGCTCTGATTACCTTTCCTACAATTATATTTGTTAAGATTACTTCTTATTTCCTTGTGTAGGCCCATTATTCCTGTATAAATACCACTCATGGGCTACATTGTTAGGGTTCCGGTTTAAATGCAAGTATAATTATCCTATAAGTTGTGCTTGTATTTCTTTCTGAGTATTTTCTTTGAGTTCTACTGTGGTGTTGGCCAGCCGAAACAGTTGTCGCGCAGCCATAAAACAAACATTGGCGCCGTCCGTGGGGACCTGATACAAAAGTCTCATCTTTACGCTGTCCACATGGCACAAACCCGATGTAGTCATCATACTAATGCACCTGTGAACGCAAACGCAAACGCCCATGCCACCGCTAATGCGCCTCCGAATGGACACGCTAATGGGAACGTGAACAGGAGTGCTAACGGCAATATGGTCATGATCGCTCCCCAAGAAGTTGACCACGCCTCAATGGGGGACCTACGTCAGCAGTTGAGCCGCCCACCACTTGATTTGCGTCAGCAGCTCAGTCGTCGTAATTCAGCCGAGCGGTTGGTTGCTAACAATGACCAGCCAGTCATGCCTCTGGTGGCGGTGCCAATCGCTATGCCCAATCATCTAACAGCTTCTACGCCGGCCATTGTCGAGGTAATTACCCAAGTAATTGTGGCTTGTGGAAGAGTGGTTATCGGCATGTGCATGATAGGCTAGAACCGAATGGCTATCGGCTGCGAGTACAACCCATTCAAGAAGTGCAAGAACAGTTGCCGCCTCCACCACCTGCGCTAGGGGATAACCCGCAAGTGCTGGATGAGCATGCCCCGAATTGTCGATATCATCGGAACAGCTCGCACTCGACGGAAGACTACGAAGTATTAAAGGCTAAGCCTGAAAAGCTAATCCAATGTGGACAACCAACCATTTAGTGGCGTTGTCCCGGTCTGCCATAACGACAAAACAATGCCCCTCATCAACATGATTGTGGGGGGGCAAGCCTATTATCAACAATAAAGATTGGATGGGCAAACCTGTCATCAACATGATTGTGGGGGGCCTAGAGGGTGGAGATACGGAAGACGCCCAGAAAGCATGGGCCAGACAATTGTACATTGGAGTAGTGGAAACTCAAGAACCTGACAGAAAGAGACCATGCCGAAAACCCATCACGTTCACTAATGATGACTTGTCGCAAGGTCCGACTTTGCACTGTGATGGACGTCCATGGGACGGTGGTCCGAAGGGTACTAGTCGATACAAGCAGCAGTGTGAATGTCATGTATCTAGCTACGCACTAAAAGTTGGGGTCGGCTTAGAATGCGTGCATAATATCATTCTTGGTCGTCCAGACTTATAGGATTTGGGAGCGCTAATCTCAATCGAGCACCTCTGCATGACCAGAAGATGGCTAGAAGTTGTTATTTACAAGCCTGTCAGCGAGTGGAGAAAAGGACTTGCGAATAAATACTATCGCCCACTAGGCAAAGCATAAGTTAGTCGATCACTTGGAACCGGCGGTCAAGATAGAGGAAGTCATTCTAGACTTAGACCGACTAGAGAGGAAAGTGAGAATTAGAGTCGGGCTTCCCGAGGAGATTAGGAAGGCAGTCATTCAAGTGTTGAGAGACTTCAAAGAAATATTAGCTTGGGGACTTGAAGACATGCCAGGAGTTTACCGAGCTATCATTACTCACAGACTGACCGTTGACCTGGGATTAAAGCATGTGGCTCAGAAGAGGTGCTACCTATCGAATGACCGTCGGGACTTCGTTAAAAAGGAGGTCGACATGTTACTAGAGGTCATATACGAGAGGTCAAATGCCTAAGCTGGCTGGCCAATGTAGTATTGGTGCCAAAGCCACCGGCTTGGCAGATGTGCGTCGATTACACGGACCTAAATAAGGCCTGCACCAATCCGTTTCCGTTGCCACGAATCTACTAGCTAGTAGATGAGACAACTGACTGTGCATTGTTAAGTTTCATGGATGCCTTTCGCGAGTACCATCAGATCTTCATACATGCGGAAGATGAAGAGAAAACTGCTTTCGTTACGCCAGATGGGATTTATTTTTACCGAGTAATGCCTTTTGGGCTGAAGAATTCAGGAGCCACCTATACCCACATGGTGGTCAGGCTATTTAAAAGCCTAATCGGTAAATCCATGGTTGCTTATGTGGATGACATGTTGGTCAAAAGTAAGGAGGAAGAGGAACATGTAAATGACCTGATGCTGAACGCGAAGAAGTGTTCCTTCGCAGTCAGAGGAGGAAAATTCTTGGGATACATGGTTACTCGGTGCGAGATTGAGCCCAACCCCAAGAAAGTCAAGGCTATCTTGGGCATGCAACCCCCTAAGAATTTAAAAGAAATGCAGCGCCTGACTGGTCGGCTGGCGACTCTCAGTCGATTCCTGTCTAAGTTAGTCGATCGCTCCATACCATTTTTCGAGGCCATGAAGAGGCGAGAAGGGTTTCAGTGGACGGAAGAATTCGAAACTGCCATTGAGGATTTGAAGTAGTATTTGCTGACCCCTCCCCTGCTATCTAAGCCAAAGGAGGGAGAAACGTTGTTTCTATACTTGGCCGCCTCTTAGTAGGCGGTTGGTTCGGTTTTTGTACGCGAGGAGGAGAAAACGCAGCACCCGGTTTATTATGTGGGGCAGACACTCAAGGGCGCGGAAATTAGGTACTCGCTACTGGAGAAAGTAGTTTTTGCACTAATCGTGACTGTCCGAAAACTGGTGCCTTACTTTCAAGCGTACCATGTCAGAGTTCTGACTGACTAGTCTTTAACTAGTATCCTACGAAGCCCCAACTCGGCTGGAAGGCTAATTAAGTGGCAATCGAGCTCACTCAATACGGACTTGAGTACTTGCCCATGCCTTCCATCAAGGCCCAAGCTTTGACAAATTTTATAGTGGAGTCTCAGCGCAGAATGAGGAGCCCCGCACCGATGAAGAGCCCGATGAAGCAGAATGGTGGGAAATTCATATAGATGGTACTACTAGCACACGCCACTGTGGTGGAGGTGTCATGATCACCACCTAGAAGGCTTTCATCTCTACTATGTCTTGCAATATCAGTTCCGTACCTCGAATAATGAGGCTGAGTATGAAGCAGTCATTGAGGGCATGTGTCTCGTGCAAGCCTTGAAGGCCATGCGAGTAAGGATCAAAACGGACTCCCGTTTAGTAGTTGGCTAATTGACAAATGAGTGCAAGACTCGGGAGGAAAGGTTAAAGATGTACAAAGATGTGACTAAGGGACTCCTAGGGAAGTTGACCGCCTACAAAGTAATCCATGTGCGCCAAACTAAGAATGTGGTGGGAAATTCATGTGCCCTGAGCCTGATGAAGTAGAATGGTGGGAAATTCAGATAGATGGTGCTGCCAGCACACATCACTGTGGTGGAGGGGTCATGATCACCACCCTAGAAGGCTTTCATCTCTACTATGCCTTGCAATATCAGTTCCGCACCTCGAGTAATGAGGCTGAGTGTGAGGTAATCATTGGGGGCCTGCGTCTGCTAGTAATGAACTGCGTCTGCTAGAAGCCTTGAAAGCCATGCGAGTAAGGATCAAAACTTACTCCCGTCTACTAGTTGGCCAATAGATAAATGAGTGCGAGACTCGGGTGGAAAGGTTAAAGATGTACAAAGATGTGACTAAGGGACTCCTAGGGAATTTGACCGCCTACGAAGTAATCTATGTACCCCGAGCTAAGAATGTGAAGGCCGACATTCTGTCAAAGTTGGCCATCAGCGAGTTCTCAGATCACCTATCACAAATTTGCAGGACTAAGATCGTGGAACGACCAAGATTGTATAGAAGAAGTCACGAAGTGCTTGACTTGCCAGGCGTTTGAAAAAAATCGATACCCGACCAGCTTCATTTTACACGACAGTCACGACTGCCATTCCCTTCGCTAAATGTGGAGTGGATCTGCTTGGACCGCTATCGCAGACGTCCGACCGGCACAGATTTTGCATTGCTGCGGTGGATTACTTCACTAAGTGGGCAGAAGCTAGGCCACTGGCCACCATCACAGAGTATCAATGTCGTCGGTTTATTAGGAAGAATTCCATCTGTCGATTTGGACTGCCTGAGCAGATAGTCACCGATAATGGCCGGCAGTTTGACAATCGGGCATTCACGATATTTTGCGTGCAGCACGACATTCGGCACATTAAGGCTTCCATTACATACCCACAGTCGAATGGACAGATAGAGAACCTAAATCGTGTTTTGCTGGATGAGTTAAGGGAAAGATTGGAAGAGTTGGGAGGCACTTGGGTCGAGCAGTTAGAAAATGTCATCTGGACCTACCGAACGATTCCTCGACGGGCGACTACATAAACATCATTTGCTTTAGCCTTTGGGTTCGAGGCTACGGTTCCGACCGAGGTCTAGGTGCCTAGTCAAAGAATAGTGTTGTATAATGATGAAGGCAATGAAGAATGCTTGCAGATTGAAAAAAAAAACTTTTTGGAAGAAAGGTGTGACGTCGTATACGCTAGAATGGTTGAGTACCAGCAGGCAGTCAAGGGGTATCAAGACAAGCAGGCAAAGGTCAAACACCTCCAAGTGTCTCCTCCAAAAGTCCGGGAGCCCGTAGTTCTCAAGATTGAAGCCTTCGTAGCGATTAGTCAAGGCAGCATAGATCGTCTTCTGCATATCCTCCATGCCCCGCTGATAATCTTCATTGCCCATCTCGGCCGAGAACTTCAGTCCCTCTAGGGTAGCCAACCAGCTCTTTGCTATTCGATCTACGCGCTCTTGGGAATATTGCTCGGCATCTCTCCGGAACTCTTCCGGCTCCTTGTAGGCAGTCAACGCAACCAGTGCGGAGTTGCTCGACATCCAGCGCCAACTGCTCATTATGCCACTGCTCGGCTTCCAATGCGGAGTTGATGGTGGCCAACTTGAAATTTATCTCCTCCACCTATTTATCATGATTGGCCCGAGCAGCATGAAGGACTTCCAGCTCAGAAAGGATAGCCTTTTGGCGCCGACGGAGTGCGAGTGAGACATAAACGATTGTAAGTAAAGGAGAAATTAAAAATCGAAGAAAGATGCTAAGTATGAAAAAAGAGAAAGGCTAACCAGATGAAATGAGTACTTGATAAGTGCGATGAGCAGCTCCAAGCAGAAGGTCATCGACATCTAGCCCTTCGACGGAGTCTAGGTCGAGAGGAAAGATGACCTTGTCCAGCCACTCACCCATAGGATATTTTCCCTTGTGGATGGTTTCGCCTTCGTTGACCTCTATTCTCTTGGTAGTCGGAGGTTCGATTACGATTACACTGGGGTGTTTCCTCCCCGATCGACGAGTAAGAGGCGCAGTCAGGGGAGTTGGCTCTTTCCGCCTAGTAGATGCAGCGGCCCAGGTAATAGCAGTCGGGGACCCACTGATGACCAGTGGGACCGGCTGTGTGCGCTTGGGTTTGGTGTGGAGCTAGCAGTTGCCACGCCTTTACCCTTCACAACGGCAGTCAGGCAGGCTAATCCTTGTGCACAAAGAAGTTCTTTGCGGTCAGTCATAGCTGACGAGGCAAGTGGTTTATCGCTCTCTAAGGAAAGAGCGATAGCTTCTTCGGCGGTGGCCACTGTGGTGTGGGAGAGTGGGCGATGAGCGATCAGCTCGTCCGGCTCAGCCTCTTCTTCCACATCACTGGAGGACTGCTCAGTGTCATTGTTGCCTAAAAGAAAGGAAGCGGGAAACATAAAGAGCACGAATAATGGACAAGCAGTTAGGAAAAGGCAGAAAAGAAGACAAACATGTGTTAGTCGTGCCTACGCGCAGTAGTCCGGCCCTTTGCATAGCACTCAGGCGAGACCAGCGACATGCCGAGATGGGTTCCCCCTCAACTAAGGTCCTGACAAGTTGCACAAGGTCAGGCGGGCAAGGCGACATTTTATCAAGGCGATAGTAGGCGACCGCCCATGTGAGAGGAAAATCAAAGGTCGGGTGCGGTGTAGCCGGTCAGACAAAGAAGAACTCCTCTTTCCAGCCCTTGTGAGAAGACTCTAGCTTATCCAAAAACTTGTGAGCATCCCAAGCGCGGAGTTGCGCGTACCTGAGGGCCATTGTACCGACCGCAGTTAGTTAGAAAAACTGGTGGAAGAGAGCTAGAGAAGTCTCTCTTTAAAGGCGATGAAGAACATTGAGGAAACTGACTACTAGGTGATACAAGTTGGGCACCAACCCGTAGTATTTCAAGAGGGTGTTAAGAAAAGGGAAGATGGGGACTCGGAAGCCGTAACGAACCAACTAGTAGTGGATACCAATGACACCACCTACTGGTGGGTCCAAGATTGGTCGTTGGCCATCTTCTTGAGTTTCTGCCGCTGTGCTGAGTAGCCGGCGGGCGTGGTTATAATCGATGGCAGAAAGGGAGGAACGGCGAGGAGTCGGTCGCTCCAAGTCCTCAAAATAGCCAAGTCTCTCTCAATGATTCAGGCGATGGAGGTGGCTTGGGTGACGTCCGCCGAGCGAAGAGAATAAGAGGTTGCTGGGAAAATAGTGTCGCCTTGGCGACGGGTAGAGGAAGAAGCGAACGGAGGAGAGGAAAACAACATTGCAAAGAAAAAAGGGGAAAAAGCACTCAACAAGGGAAGGAAGGAGAAAGAAACTGACATTTGAAGGAAGGAGACGACAAATCGGACAACAAAGGGGAGTGATCGGATGAGGAAAAAGGCAGTCGGAAAAAGCGAGTAGAAAGAAAAAAAAAAGGCCAAAGAGAAGAATAAAAATTGAAAAGAAGAAAGAGGGAAAGCCGGAGGTATTTATAAGGGTGGACGGATGAGCAGATTGTGACACATGTCTTAGATTGAACGGATGGAGAGCCAGCCGTAACGGCTGGCAGACGAGACGTTTATCGTCTCGAAAAGGTAACCGACAAGAATCAAGAAGACGCAATGATTACACCGTATTGATGGTGACCGTTACAGAACCAGTTGGGGAAACGCAATCGATCGGGAAGGGTGAACTTACTAGGCTTTAGCCCGACCGAGAGGCGATGCTGTGTTTAGCTACATTGCAAGATTGACAAGTCAACTGAGTGCTCGTAAGCAGTACGCATGTAGGAATCCACTTGAAGGATTACTTTCCCGAGTCGTTGGCTCTCAAGAGCTCGAGAAAGTGAGGGACTAGTGGTGGATACCCCAACTAGGATACCCAACCCAAGACGACCGGTATTTGGAGTCCGTCGACTGACTAGTCTGATGGATGTGTGGCCTAGTTCATTAAGGCAGCCGGGAAGCGCTGCCCGGTTGGGCATGCCCTAAAAGGCGGTTATTGTGCAGAATTTTGTATCTTGGGTGGAAATCAATGAATTTTTCCTATTTCAAAATTTGTTAACTTCTATGGCGGCTAGGCAGCTCAGATTACGTTTGCCTAAAATTATACTCCGTATTTGTTAAGATTCATATATATATATATATATATATATATCGATTCTCGTGTGGTTGGAGTGTTTAGGTGCGATTGTGCGGTGAGAGGAGAGACATTGATCTTGCCAAAATCAACGTCTAGGATTAACAACGTTTAAAAAAAATGCAGTGGCATTTAGGTCATTTTCCATATGAGTCAAACTTAAGGTGCGTAGGGTTTGTGCTTAAGGTGCGTAGGTCTTGTGCTTAAGGTGCGTAGGTCTTGTGCTTAAGGTGCGTCGTGTGCCTTCTTTAGGTGCGTGGTTTTTGTGCTTCAGTTGCATATGTTTTGTGCTTAATATGCATGGTTTTCTTTCTTAAGGTGCGTGGTTTTGATGCTTAAGGTGCGTCAGGTCTTTAGTTGATAACTTAAGGTGCGTTTTATATTGAAACTTAAGGTGCGTCGGTCTAAATCTTTAGGTGTGTGGTTTTACTTCTTAAGGTGCGTCTTTGTATCACTTAAGGTGCATCGTTATTATAAACTGAAGGTGAGCGATGTTAAGACTTAAGGTGCACCGTTTTAACACTTTTTTCAAAAAAAAAGGTGTGTCATTTTAACACTTAAGGTGCGTTGTTCTAGCACTTAAGGTGAGTCTTTCTATCACTTAAGGTACGCCATTTTAGCTTATGTTTCTTCCTTCAAGATGCGCAATTTTAAAAAAAAAATCTTCATTAACACAAAAAGATGCACCTTAAGCATTAAAATGGCACACCTTAACTACACAAACCAAGCACCTTAAACACACAAACAAAGCACCTTAAGAACATAAACCACGCACCTAAAGTTTTAAAATGGCGTACCTTAAGTACACAAACCACTCACCTTAAGCACACAAATAAAACACCTTAAGAACACAAACCACGCATCTAAAGTTTTAAAATGGAGCACCTTAAGTTTCAACAACTGACGCACCTTAAGCATGCAAATCACGCACCTTAAAAATGATAACAATGCACCTTAAGAAGGAAAACCACGCACCTAAAGCTTTAGGCCGATGCACCTTAAGTTTCAACAAGTGACACATCTTAAGCACACAAATCATGCAGCTTAGCTTTAAATCGACGCACTTAAATTTTCAACACCGTACCTGACACACCTTAAGCCATTGACGTTATCGCTTTGTGAGCGGCAATAAAAAGATTGGGGTTACCTCCGGGTATTATCATTCTCTCAAGGAGGTCAAGTATGAAGTATTGCTTAGCTCTTAGTCAAGGGAATGCCTAGCGTTTTCATCATTCGCCCCATCACGAAAATTCAACGAATGATAGAATTGTTGTTGTGGTTTGAACAAAACAAACAATCATGAGCTAAGCGGCCTAGACGCCTAGGTCGCGACAGACTAGGCGGCATAGGCGAGCATCTAGGCTGCCGGATAGATTTTTTTCGTGTCTTTTTTAAATGGGTTCGCTCAAACAGACACCGTTTTTAGTAAAACAACCCTAAATTGTTCAAATCGGTCGCAAACCCAAAAAATGTAATAAAAATTTCGAAATCAGGTACTATAATATTAATTCTCTGTGAGTTGTGACTTTGTGTTGTTTTTTGATTCGTTAAATCTTTATACAATTTACAATTCTAGATATTTTTTAGATTAATATTTAATATTTTAGTACTAACTATTAAAGTATTAAGTAGTTTATAATTACCAAGTCAAATAACTTTAAAAAAACTTTTAAATAAAATAAAAAATAAAAAAAAAACTCTAAATAAATTAAATAATAATAATAATAAAAACTTTTAAATAAACTATTAAAGTATTAAACAGTTTATAATTACCTAGGCGTCGATTCCTGGGCGCCTAAGGAACGCCTAACAATTTTTGCAACCTTGGTATTAAAAGATTGCACTTGCAAAAATGCGAAACTGCATTGCACTTAGGGTTTCAATTTTAGAGTTTATGATTGAGTTTTTTGTTTTATTTAGTTTATTAGTTGTTCACTTTTTACTACTTAAGGTCTAACATTTACGGTTTAGATTTAAAATTTAGTTTTTTCGTTGATTTTATAAAATTTACCAGGCTTGCATAATTAGTTGTTAAAGATTGCATATTTAAATGTTCAAGTTTGCATAGTGTTTCCCACAAAAAAAAAGTTTGCATTGTGAAGTTGTTGATAATTACGTAAATGCCACTGCATTTTTATAAACTCTGATCAGATCTGTTGAATTTTTACAAATGTAAGACTAAGATTAATTCTTATTTCTCTTTTATATATATATATATATATATATATATATATATATATATAAGCCAATTAAGTTAGGCCTATAACGGGAACTAAAAAATGTCCGTCAAATTATTTGATAAAATGAATGGTTCAGATTATTTTGATTTTAGTATTTTTTTATGATTTTTTATGTTTTACCCTCTATTATATTATTTTCTTACCTTAAATAACCCCACATTCCATTAGTATAAACTTTAGTAACGGAATATTCCATTAACTTTTAAATTTTAACTTACCCATTAATTTCTATAAGAAATGTCTTAGGTTCGAACTCCATCCCAATCAGAGTTGGAATAATTGTTGAGCATATATTACGAATATGTTATGGTATCCCCAATAGTTGCTTTTGGGTTAATTTTGAAACAGTAAAACATTGGTGGGTGGTGTTTTTGTAAATGGGAAGGTAGTGATTTAGGGGAGTTATTTCTCCTGTAAAACCAAGTGTTTTTGCAGGTTTGGTGGGCTGCATTTGGAGGAGTATCACTGCGCCTCACGTGCGTCAGGCGTAGTGACCGCGCCCGCCTGGGCGCGTAATTTATTTTTATTTTTTTCTGTTTTTTTTTTCCTTTTATTTTTTTCCTCCACCCTATTTTCTCTTTCCCAATCACACTTACAAAAACTTCTCAAAATCCACGCCGCGAAGTTTAACTATTGAGGAGGGCCTTAGAGTATATTATTGAAAAGTAAGTATCAACTCTATTACCCTTATTAAATTAAATTAATTAGTAGCTACAATAAAAAAAATGCTTATGCATTTCTTTAATTTAGATTCGATGTCTACAATGCATTTATTTAAAAAAATTATTCATTATCAAAAAATTAAAAAAAAAAGATATAATTTCGTTAGTTATATTGTCTTTATTTTCTACAATACAAAGTTTCATTACCTTCAAAATCATTAGTTCATTATATTTACTACATGACACATTACCAATAAATTTAAAAAAAAAAAAAAAAAAAAAAAAAAAACAAGTACTGAAGATGAAGACAATGATAATACTACGCGAAAAATTAAAAAGACTTAGGGCCCGTTTGGTTCGCGGAAAATATTTTAAGGGAAATGGAATTTAAATTCTATTGAAAATCAATTACTAGAAGATGAATTTCATTATTTTGGTTGGTGGAAAAAAATTAATGGGAATATTAATTATATTGTTTGGTTACATTTGAAATTGCAAGAAATAATGAGTATAAAGACCTATATATCCTTACAAATTAATAAAAGTAATATAATTACGAAAGAAAGTA
>CP025649.1:11641649-11677154 GCA_003576665.1 Ipomoea trifida
ACGTAGAATGGTGTGTTTTAATACGTTTGTTGGTGCATTTTGTACCCTAACATTACATTCCCCCACTTACAATTACCATAAAGCCTCACTTACCTAACACGAATTAAACTTCCTAAATGCTAATATATTCCATCCATCGTCAGATCACCTCAATCCAGTGACATATGTTGGGCCACACAACCACATGTACTGTGAAGGCCACATATGAATAAAATTCTATATATAGTTTATATCACTCAAGGTTAAGAAATGCACCACTCAATGTTAAGAAATGCACCACACAAATATGCACTAGTAGGTACACATCACCAAAAATACACCACTCAATGTTAAGAAATGCACCACAATGAAAATGCATAAAAACACCTCATAACTCCCCTGTTTCTAATTGTGCATTTCTTAACATTGTGTGGTGTATTTTTTTCATACGTAGTGTTGTATTTTTGGTGATGTGTATACAGGGTCAGGTTCAGGTGCGGTCGTGCCTTCCTTTGCGGTCGGTGCGGTTTACACCACTCAATGTTAAGAAATACACCACACAAATATGCACTGTGGTGTGTTTCTTCACATTGTGGTGTGTTTCTCAACTCATCAAATCAACGCGCAATATATATATGTTACAAAACACACCATTCTACGTACTAAAACGCACCAGAGGACTGATAAAACACACCATTCCACACAATATACAAAATGCACTTATTCACTTAAAGTTCATCAATATACTTAATAAAACACATCATTCTACATATTAAAATCTACCACAACTTTTTAAAAAAAAAAAAAAATCTACCACAACGTGCCTCATGTCAGATTATAAGCATACACTATTTACACATATTAGAAAACATGTGCTAAAGTATGCACCATTCTACGTATTAAAAGGCATCACAACGTGTGTTAAAATGCACAATTCTACTTATTAAAAATCCACATCCCCAGATTATAAACATGCACTATTACACTTATTAGAAAACATGTGTTAAAATACACACCATTCAACGTATTAAAATGCACCAGAGGACGGATTAAAACACACCATTCCACAACACACTTTTTAGAAACACGTGTGTTAAAATACACACCATTCAACGTATTAAAATGCACCAGACGATATATTAAAACACACCATTCCACAACACAGTTACACATTATTCTACGTATGAAAATGCACTAGCGGATAGATTAAAACACACCATTCCACAACACAGTTATTGCACCAACATATGTAATAAAACGCACCACAACATGTATTTAAACACACCACACTATGTACTAAAATGCACCATTCCAATTCACGTAATATAAATACTAAAATTACCATAATAACCCCACTTAAACATACGCGAATTTTAGTACATTTTAGTATGACGAACTTTTTTTTTACTACATTTTAGTGTCTTCCAGAGCTTTTAAAAAAAATTGTAGATGACGAAATTTTTTTTAAAAGATCAATTAATCTTGATCAATAATTACTAATTTGAGTTGAATATTGTTTGTTTGTTTATTATTTATGGTCGTTTATGATTTGTGTTGAAGATTCTATATTAAATTTAATTTTTCAATAATTCTTTCACATCTTTGTGCCTCTAGTGCGTATTTTTTGCCTTCTAGTGCACATTTTTGCCTTATAGTACACATTTTTTGCCTTTTAGTACACATTTTTTGCCTTCTAGTGCACATTTTCTCTTCTTTCAATGCACATTCTTATGTTTTACAGTGCACATTTTTTAAGTTCGTAGGTGTCAAATTTTTTCTTGATCTACGGTTGATATTCAATCTCACTTCTCACCTGCGACTTTTATCTCACCCGAATCCTTTCATATATATATATATATATATATATATATATATATATATATATATATATATATATATATATATATATATATATATATATATATATATATATATATATATATATATATATATTACACATCATCTATTATTAAATGATGTGTAATAGTTTAGGATATATAAGGTATGACTAAATAGAATAGAGATTTTATTCTATAATTATTCGAGTTTATTACCAAAATGGTCCCTCGACTATTGCGAAATTACCAATTTGGTCCTCAACAATTTTTCTTGACCAATTAAGTCCCTCGACTTTAAAAATTTTAACCAATTTAGTCCTCCGTTTATTTTTCCGTTAATATCCGTTAAATTAGGACCAAATTGATAATTTTGCTATAGTCAGGGGACCATTTAAGTGATAAATTAAGGGATAAACTACAATAAAGCCATCGTACTATTTGGGAACAAGTAATTAGGTCATCCAACTCAAATAACCTCCAAATAAGGCATTGAACTTAGGAAAATAAAGCAATTGAGCCACTGCAACAAAAAAGAAAAAAACAATTAACCCATTTTTAAAATTTTCAGTGACAAATTCCGACACCGACGATCATTTTCGGCAACCGGCGGTTTCTGGTCGCCCTCTCCTTGGGAAGGCGACCTCGCCTTCCCGGTGAGGGCGCCCTTGCCAGAAATGGCGACCGGCGGCGACCATTGGAAATGATTGTCGGTGCCGAAATTTGTCGCCGGAAATTTTAAAAATGGGTTAATTGCTCCTTTTTTTTTTTTCGGTTTTAGTCGCTCAATTGCTTTATTTTTTTTTGAGTTCAATGGTTTATTTGTGGTTATTTGAGTTGGATGGCCTAATTGCTTGTTTCCAAATAGTACGATGACTTATTTGTATTTTATCCAAAAAATTAATTACCAATTTGGTCCCTTGACTATAGCAAAATTACCAATTTGGTCCTGATTTAACGAATGTTTAACAGAAAAATAAACGGAGGACCAAATTGGTTAAATTTTTCAAAGTCGAGGGACTTAATTGGTCAAGAAAAATTGTTTAGGACCAAATTGGTAATTTCGCAATAGTCGAGGGACCATTTTGGTAATAAACTCTAATTATTCTATATGTGACTATTAAATTGTAACATTATTAAAAAGTTTACCATTATACATATACATATACTGAACAATTGGAGACTAAAATCATTATTTGATCGTAATTTTGCAAATAAAGTTTGCAATTTTCTTGTTTATAAATAACATTATAACCAATAAACATAAACACGTAGTAAAGTATAATTATTTAAGAGAATTAATTTATAATTATTTGTTAATACATCCCATTTAAATTTTAATCGTAAATTATTCATATTGTTATGTAGATATTATTTTATGTATATTAATCATATGCTTTATTTTTATTAGATGTTATTTTTATTTTTATTTACTATTTTATCATATTATGAAAATATATATGGTTAGTCAATAAAATCTATGATTTTTACTAAATTAGTTAAGAGTTTGGTTTTACAAAAATGACCCCTAAATTTTAGGGGGGAAACTTGGCTAGGCACTTCTACTACTACTACTACTATTATTATTATTATTATTATTATTATTATTATTATTATTATTATTATTATTATTATTATTATCATTATTTTATATATATACATATATATATATATATATATATATATATAATATATATATATATATATATATATATATATATATATATATATATATATATATATATATATATATATAGTTACCACCTTTAATTTTTTACTTTTTCATACAAACTTTACTATATTAGTAACTGAATATTCTATTAATAATTTATTATTGTTAATTGTAAATTTATTCATTGCTTTCCATAAGGAAGATCTAAGGTTCGAGTCTCATTCCAATCAAGAATTAGCATATTTGTTAAACAGATATTATGAATAGTTAAGAGTGTATTCTAAAAAAATAAATACTTTTTCATTGTAAAATATTTTCTAACATTTTATTTTATTAATAATAATAATAAAACAACAAAAACAACGATGATATTTTGTTTTTATATTATTAATTTATTATTATAACAATTAAATTAGTTTATACAAAATTGAACTCTTGTTAATTTTTTATTTATTTATTTTTCTATTCTTTTTTCAACTATTTTCTTCTTTGTGGTAAGAATTAAAATTTAATAATATTTACTTAATTTTATTTGTTTCTTTAAACTGTATATATTTATATAAAGTAATTAAGTAAAAGTTATTATCTTTTGAAATTTTCATCCTAAAAGAATATGAATGCCATACTATAATTATTCTAAGAATACATTGCCTTCTATTTAGTTAAATCAAACCTTATTTGCTGTAGCACAAAATTTAATTATCTCAATTTGAATAGTTCACATAATAACAACAGTTGAGGTCTCAATTATATACACAAGGAAAACTTATGAATTCATATGCTATAACTTAATTGCACAAATCTAATTACTATGGAGTATTTGACAACATCAGTAATCATATTATAATCATGTCATTTTTAACAAAAAAAAAAAAATGTTAAGCTTTACAGAATCATTAACATCGCATTAAGAAGACTTAATTTATTTTAATATGAAAATTGTTAGGACATTATTTTTATTCTCGATTATAATTATGCATATCAATACTCATATTCAGTATTACATTTATTACATTGAAAATAGTCATTTGATTATATTCAAAATAATCATTATTATTTTATATTAATTATTAATGTTTAAAAGTTGTACAAAGTATTTACTTATTTTAATTTTCATGTTGGCCATTAATTTAATTGCGCAATGTGTGCATTATAAGAGTGAATGGAGGTTTTTTTTTTTTTTTTTTTTTTTTTTTTTTTTTTTTTTGTAACCTTGGGTTTTCAACGTCGAACACAATGACAGAGTGAATGAAGGTTGATACCCTTCATTTATGTTTGTTTTTATGTTAATTTTTTTTTCATACATGGTATAAGAGTTGTACTATACAAATTATTGGACAAAAATACCTAATACCGTTATACCTTCTGTTATCTTTTCCCATTATTATTAACATGCACATGCATCCACAATATATTTTCTTATATTCTCAAATGATAATAATGTATGTAGACATTATATATTGGAGTAATATAATAAAGGGAGAATAGCGGTTTTTGTCCATTAGTTATATCTAAATTATAGATTTAGTCCATGAATTATTATCCTATACAAAATTTTTCCTTTAACTATGTTGAAAATAGCAATTTCAATCCATTATTTATAAGTTTTGTTAATATTAGCAATTTATTTTAAATTTTCAAATTATTAAAGGGCATATTGGTTATTTCATAAAATTCTCTCAAATTTCATCCATGAATCTTCATATATACGCTATTCTTACCGCAAAATCCTTGCTAAATATTTGTTTGTCTTGATTGAGGAGAAATCTAAGAAGCAAAAATGACAAGCATGCGATTACTTAGGATTGAAGATATACCAAATTGTACGTTTAATATGTTAGTTTATTACAATTTTTCCTTTCGTTGTATGTAAATTACTCTTTCGGATATCTTATTGAATTCATACCTTAATGGGTGATATATGTTGTTTAGCTATTTTAATATGTTAATTGATTGTGTGTAGAGGTTTATACAAAAGATGAATGTAGTGGATTACTATTTTCATCTAAACAGTGTTTTTTGTGTACAATCCTTTTTTCACCATATCATGACATTGGTTTTAGATTTGACAAGAATTTTACAGTAAGAGTAGCGTATATATGAATATTCATGGAGGGAATTTGAGAAAATTTTACGAAATGACCAATATGTCATTTAATAATTTGTAAATTCAAAATAAATTGTTAATATTAACAAAATTTATAACTAATGGATTAAATTTTCCACTTTCAACGTAATAAACAGGAAAAATTTGTATAAGATAATAATTAATGATCTGAGTTTACAATTTATATATAACTAATGGACTAAATCTGTCATTTTTCCTATAATAAATAAATTTGATTTCATTTAAAATTTAATTAATAAGGATTAGTTAGTTATTTCTTAAAATATATATATTAAATTTATAAAAAAAAATGGTTTATATTATTATTATTATTTTTGAGTACTACTGACTTTGTTATTTCTTGGCTTTGAATAATCTTGATCTTCTCGGTTTGAGCAGCACAAGCTTCTCAAATTTAGATAATTCTTTGTAGCTTTGGATCTCTCTCACTGGCCACGAATTGTGAAACTTTTGAATGCTACACTTAACAAATTTTTTTAGATTCACCAGCTTCTTCTTCACTCTTGGAAGAGGGTATTTATAGGCATTTTGAAAAGGATATGTTTGAGGGAAAATCCATTTCAAAAAGTCTATATCCAGTGAGTAAAGACCAGCGTGTAATCCGGATGTTAGATAGACTTGTCAGACTTTCTAGCCGTTAAAGACTTATTTTGCATTGAACATATCTTTTGCTCTGCACAAAATGTCTAGGCATTTTAAGGAAAATCTTCCTTGGGCTCTCGTATTATTTTCTCAATATTTTCTCTAAATTCTAAGGTAGTGTTGGCTAGCCGTAACGGTTGTAGTGCAGCTGTAAAACCAACAGACCACATAGTAGCAAATCAAGTCTTTGCTTTGATTCCAACTCTCTCTCACATTTAAAATTGACCAAACCAACAGATCCTTCAACCAGTGGAGGTTTAAATTATGTATTTTTTTAAAGGTCAAAATAGTTTGCCTGAACCACGAAAAGTAGTTGATAAAGGTAAAGTGCCACAAATGAATAGTCAACTGAATGGTCAGACTACTTGAAAGGTTGTGGAACATTAGAGAAGTAACAACTCGAATGGTAACCAGAGAAGTACTAAAAGTACTATACAGAACAGATCAAGTAGTAGCAGGCCGAATAGCCGACCTACGAAAAGTCAGCATCAAGAAGTAACTCTCCAAGAGGTAAACCAAATAACTACTCAAAGGGCAACAACTCGATGAGATAATTGAATATATCATTGAGAAGTCAACCCAAAAAGTACTAGAAGACCAATGAGGGTGCCAGAAGGTTATTTCCTTCTGATGAGGATTGGCTTATGGTCCATAAACCTATGTCAACAGTTTAATTTAAAAGGTTTTATAGACACAAGCAACAATTCTATTCTAGGGTGCGTAGCAATGTGGTAAAACCCCAATTTCAGAAAATATATGCAACTAAAAAGTGTTGGCGTCGGCCAGGTTGGATGAGTTAAGTCCCTACTCGATTCGAAACGTGGCATTGTGGCTTACTATGGAGGGATGCGGTTAAAACTTTAATGTCTACCTACTTATCACCAATTGGTTAAAAGTAGGATATCGCAACCAAATATCCAAAGAACTCTGTGGTTAAGCATGCTTGACTTACAATAGTAATAGGATAGGTGACCCCCTGGAAAGTGAGCATAGTGCAGCGTTGAGATCCATCAACTAGTATCAGAGCCGAGGTCACGGGTTCGAATCGATAGCGAGGCGAAAGCCAAGTCTAATCCCATATGGGATGTGCGCGTAGGTCGAGCCAAGTTCAATCCAGGAGGGGGATGATGGACGCGTAGGCTAAGGACCGAGTCAGGCATGCTATGCAATTGGGCTTGGTCTTCAAATGACCAAGTTAGGCTTGTTGGGAGTGGCACAACAAACTCAATCATCTCAACTTCATGGCAATTAATAAGCTAGCCAGAAAACAACGGGTAGAAAGTTTACTAAACATGACTTTTAACAAAGATAAGAGTTGTGAAGCTTGGCAAAAGGAGAAACAAATCAAGTCTTCATTTAAGTCTAAATCTATGGATTCATCTACTAGACCTTTGAGTATACTCCATATGGATTTGTTTAAACCAGTTAATCCAGTGAGTCTAAGTTGGATGAAATATACTTTAGTGGTAATAGATAAGTACACTAGGTATTCTTGGACTCTATTTCTCAGAAAGAAAAATGAAACCGAGAAGGTACTTCCAGAGCTCATGACACTGATTTAGAATGAGAAAGGTTCATCTATTGCCAAGATCGAGTCAGATCAAGGAACATAATTTGTTTATTAGGTGATTAAGGACTTTTGTGGTCAATATAGTATTCTTCATCAATTATCAGCAACAAGGACACCTCAACAAAATGGAATCTCCGAAAGAAGAAATCGAACACTTAAGGAAACTACTAGGTCAATGATTTCACTTTCCATATTGCTTAAGAGATTTTGGGCTGAAGTTGTTAACACAAATACACCCAAAATAGGTCCTTAGTTTATAAAGTTCATGTGAAGACACCCTATGAACAACGGAAATGTAAGAAACCAGTTGTGAGCTATGTTAGGAACCCCGAAACATTAGATTTTGATGATACCAATATGCTTAGTGTAGGCCCCCAATTTTTTATCTAAGCCTTTGTATACTAGAACAGGCCGAGTCCATGGCCAAGTTAATGTAATAGATTAGGTCGAGTACTACTCCTAGACTAGGATGTTCAAAAGAAGCACGAGTCATTGAAATCAAAAGACTTGAAGGTCGAAGACATGACAAAGCTGAATGAAGACCTAGAGAACATAGGAGGCCGAATCATGGAAGAGCTCGTCTCTTAATGAACAATAAGGCCGAATAGTTAAGGAATATCATTCGAGGAGTATTTTGGGAGAATAATAAAGTCAATCATTCTTATGAGCATTTAAGGCACGAGTCATTTAATCACTCGTGGGGACAAGCGAGAAGACATTCTCTAAGCTTCCCTCTATTCGAGACGTTAAAGTCGTGGATGATCAACCTTGGACCATCAAGTCCTAGGAACCAATCCCAATAAGCATTTAATGACATGTCCTTTAGTGTAAGACAAAAAGACAAATTGTCTGTACACTTTAGTAGACAAATGACTAAATAGTACTGACATCCACATGGCTCATATAACCGGCGGATATTGCACACTGGATAATAGATTTTGAATTTTTGTCTTCCCTCAACGGACACAAACCTCATACCTATAAATACCCTCACCGTCATTCATTTGGGTTTGCTAGTCCATAAGTGAAAGTGCAACCAAAATTCCCAAGCGATTTAAGTGTGCAAATATTCAAAAAGCTTAAAGTTTTATCTAGCTTTCAAGAAATCTTGTGCAGCTCAAAGTGTTGATCCAAGAACATCAAGGCCAAGATTTCAAGTTAGTGGAAACAAGTATCAAATCAAAAACGACAATCTCTACTTGGTGTATAAGTAGAAAGAGGCGGAGTAAACTTGGAGAAGTTGAAAAACCTAAAAAGCGTGACTGCCCAGCTTTGTGATCAAGGGAACACGTTGAGGAGTTATTGTACTAACAAGGGAGAAATTAGTGCAATCCTTCATAAGTTGTGAAGAAGAGTGGAGTAGGCTTAGTTAACAGCCGAACCACTATAAAATCTCTCTCTCTCTCTCTCTCCCTCTCTCTCTCTTACTTACGCTTATTATCATTTGTGCGCTGCATATCATTTGACCAAGCCTAACGTTTTATAACATTATCAAATCTGTGCAAGGTTAATATTAAAATTTGGATATTATACATTTTTCCGCTGCAAAACACTTTGATCAAGTAAAATCTCGAAAGCGTATTTACTTGTAAAGAAAATTTTCAAAAACCCTAGTGAGTCTAATTCACCCCCCCCCCCCTTCTAGACTCACTTATCAACCTATCGGGACCAACAAGCTACATTCACATATTTGGTAGCAAGTGTTTCATTCACAATAACAGAAAGTCACACCTTAAGACACTTGATGAAAGAGCTGACGAATGACTATTTCTTGGATATTCTACTACTAACAAGGCTTTTAGAGTACTAAACAAGAGAATAATGGTAGTGGAGGAATCAAATCATGTGGTGTTTGATAAAACACACATGAGCCGAGCAGTAGATGGTCTAACTAAAGGAGTCGAAAAGTTAGATATCCAAGCAGTAGATAAGTCAGTTTGAAGAGTTATTTTTGATTAGTTGATTCGAGAAGTTAGCAGCGAACAGTTAGACCGAGTAGTCAACAACGAACAATCGGAGGATAACACTATTCGGACAACAATGAACAATCAGAGGATAACACTATTCAGATACCTGGTCATTCACTATTACTCAAAGAGTCAGATAAAGATGAAGCTACACCAACCAATGTCTATGTAGTAGATGAGAATGCTTCTCCAACAGATTTTCAACCTAATTTGAGGTGTGTACCACACAGTCTCCTCAAAACCGATTCTTTACCTCTTGAGGGTGCTATGAGCATTGTAGTTTCAGTCTTTCCAGGATAAAATAGGTTACAACACTATATTTTAGCACTAAAAAATAATACTATCAGCTAATTAGAACAACATGTGAGCACTTCAATTTGTTAGAAGTGTTGACAAAAATTTTCAAAGAAGAAAGAATGACTTTTGTGTGAAAGAAATGAGTATCAAAGTTTAAACGTTGTAAAATTAGCACTCAAACAATCTGCCCAACACCAAGTGTTTATAGGAGATAATGAAATAAGTAGCAATAAAGAAAGACATTTACATATGATTTAAAATCATATTTGAAACCCTTATAGCATACCATTTAATCTAAAATTTAACACATTGCTTACAATGATTAATTATTAAAATTAAATTAGAATTAATTCATACAAATAAGAATTAACACATTCCAAATAGTTACACCAGAAGGTGACACTAAAAAGAAACATACTGAAAAATTTGTGCCTGAAAAGTCCTTATAGTTTCGGTGCTTAATTTCGTAAAGAGTTTAATCACAAATCACCTTCCAGTGCGTGCGACACTTTTCATGCTTAATTTGACAAGCATCCGAAATGAGCTTAATGATGCTGTGAGTATTTGGTGAGGTGAATGTGGGATGGAAAGTGGTAAAATGAATAGTCAAGACTCCCCGAGTGTCGTGTCTCTCAAGGATGACAAATTAGAACGAATTGGTGTGTTGGCATTTAAGAAGTTGAGAGGGAAGAGTTACGGGAATGGCTAAGGGTAGGATTTATTTGTAAGATAGGGGAAAGGTTGATAATGGTTGAGATAAAAATAAATGGAAAGGCGGAGATTGGGGCTTTAGGTTTCCCTACGTGGTTTATCTTTGTGTGGTTTTGCGAGCAAGAGACGTGGAATAGACTAGGGAGTTCGTGGCACTTTATCAAGTGGCGTCACACTTTGGACTCCCACATCCTCATTCGGTTGGGGCATTTCATCGAACACATTGTCTACCATTCCTCTCGGGCCTCGTCCTTTCGAACTAAGAGCGGAGATGTGGGTGAGTTAGACTCGTGAGTGGCCGCTATCGCGCACACACTCACTTTCTATGGGTTTGCTACCTAATGTGGCCACACTTAGGCACAAAGCTTAAAGAACATCATCCACACAAGTTCATCATCCAACAATCAAGAAACTCACATTTCAACTAGCAATTATATCAAACATCCACATAGTTTAGCTTTGGGGCCACCAATCCCCTTTCTAGTATACTCTAACATGCTAAAGAAACAAGAAGAAGAAATGAAATCTCAAAGAAACAAATATTAGATTAAGATTTGGAGAGAATAGTTACCACCCACAAGAATGACTTCTTTTACACTTTGTTCTTGGAATTCCAATCTTCATCCTTGCCCTTGAATCTAATCTAATCTAGAAGAAAAGGAATTTTCCCCCAAGAGGGGAGAAAACCCTCTACAATTTCAGATCTAAACTATCCTAAAAAGCTCTCTCTAGGTTTAGGGCAAAAGGGATTTATATAGGTGACAAAAACAGACAAATTTCCTGAAATGGCCCTTTGGCCGGGCCACGCATTCCACCACGTGTGGTGGTGGGCGTGGATAGTTACTGGAAAGATTCCACGCCCCTCCACACGCGTGTTGGGCTGCGTGGGAAGATACTGCTTTGCGACTTTGTTTGTCTTTTGCTCTGTTTAGCCTCAAATCCCTTTCCAACCTGTAAAATACTTCAAAACTTTTCCTAGAAGCGATGTTAGAAGATTTTAATCACATCTGAGCTAATATGCACGATATTGTTATGATCGGATGGCAAAACTTTACACTTCTATTCTATTTTAGACCCTTTTTATGTACCATTCTTAGTGCTTATCACTTAATTTCATATACATTATTCCGTTGCTTAATATCTCAAAGCACTAGAATGGTTCTACTTACAAAGCTTAAACTTAATTGCAAGTTTAATTACTAAGTGTTGTTTGAACTTTTAGCATAAAATAACATAAAAAGTGATTATTTGTGATACAAATATATGTGGGGTTCACTTCTAATTTGGATCAGGTCAAAGTTGATTCGCACTCTTCGTAGTGAGACGAAGAAATTGATATATTGTACGCTCAAAACAGATAATGGGTGAATGAGAAATTGATTATTAAAATAAACCCATTTGAGTTGAAAAATAATGTGGAAAAACTTTGTAAAAGAACTTGTCCTAGATTGGTTTGGGAAGTGGGTTTGCGCCACTATACATACAATAGCCTTTTAGAAAGAGATTGAATTGTATAGCATAGACACTCTTTCTCGCACGCAAAGGGCGCATACTCGTGTACGCTGGCACTTGCGAGCACGAATATCGTCTGAAAATTTGCTGGCCTTGCAGGCTAAGTTATGCCAATATTTCGTAGATTTTTCCAACTTAGAGCAATTGTCCGAGTAGTAAATTCGAAGAGTAAAGAGTAAACTATGTCTACCATTCGGATTATTGACTACTAGGTGATGTTAACTATTCTGTTTGACCGAATAGTTGACCATTCGTAACCTTCAAGCAACTATTCGTGGGTACTACTTGAAGTACTTTTCGAAGTACCATTCTGGCAGTATTAATTCAGATTCGTAGGAATTAATTATGAATTAATTCCAATTTAATTTTGAGAATTAAACTCCAGATTAAAGTTATCCGTTATGGGGGTTACATATCTGATTTATTTTAGATGTAAATGTCATGGTTTAATGCTATTAAATTCATCTTATCCTACAAATAGCCTTGTTGGCAGATTTTGCTAGCTGGTTTTCAACTTGAAAAACATTATTTGTTTTCTCTCTTCCTCTCTCAATCTTTTTCTTTCGTAAAACTCTGCCAACACTTCCATAAAAGGTCGAAGTTCTCACATGCTGTTCTAGTTCGCCGGCCTATATGTTTGAGTGCTCAAACACTATAGTCGTAATCTGTTTTATCCTTAAAGACTGACGCTACAACGCTCCTAGCACCCTCGGGAGGTAGTGAATCGGTTTTAAAGAAAGTGTGTGTTACACACGACTCGGATTTCTTTTGATTCTTCTCGTTTCTGGCTGGATTTATTCTGAATATTACAAAATCCTTTTTTCGTTATATATATATATATATATATATATATATCTACTATACTAATAAGAGCCAAAGAGAGTTTGGCCTAAAATGGGTAGAAAAAATGGCGGTCAAATTATTTAATCAAATAGATGATTAAGAGCCAAAGACCTTGTGGTCTAGTGGCACCGTGTCTTGGAAAACACTCTCACATGAATGATGGGAGTGAGTTTGAGCCTTAGTCTCTTTGTGCTTCAGTAGGTTGATAAAGTAGCTATTACCTAATGAAAATATTCTCTTTTCCATTAATATTCCTTTAAATTTTAACTTACCCATTAATTTCTAAAAGAAAAGTCTTAGGTTCGAACCTCATCTCAATCAAATTTGATATAATTAAGTTTCTCACTCTATTTTACTCTTATTAAATTAAATAAATTAGTAGCTACAACAAAAATGATACATATGTATTTCTTTAATTTATAATTATGTGTCTACAATACCTTTATTTGAAAAAATTATTCATTATCAAAAAATTAAATTAAATAAGAGAAATATTTCATTAGTTATATTGTCTTTATTTTCTCTCATGCAAAGATTCTTTACATTCGAATTTATCAATTGATATTCATTACATTGTCCATTATCTTATTTTTACAATATCTTGTAATTAAATATCAAAGTTATAGTACAAAATAATGTTATATATTTATTTACCAAGTATTTTATTAATACTATGAAAAAAAATTAAAATAATTTGAAGCTAATTATATTAACTACTTGGGGATTGGTTGACAAAAAGAGAGTACTCAAATAACCCAACAAATTGAAGCGGAATCACTCTATTTTACTCTTATTGAATTAAATAAATTAGTAGTTACACCAAAAAAATGATACATATGTATTTCTTTAATACCATGAAAAAATGAAAAAGAATAGTTTGAAACTAATCATATTAACTACTTGGGGGATTTGTTGACAATGAAAGTACTCAAATAACCCATTACCCAGCAAATTGAAGCGAGAAACTACCTTTTAATATCTTTGGAATACATAATATTTTAAATTTTCAATTTTTTATTAATTTATTTAATCTTTTTTCTTAAACTAGGGATTTCTTTATTCACAATAACTCATTCAACAATAATGGTTGAACCAAATGAACCCAAGCAGAACACCTAAATGAAAGCTCATAGCTCCTATAACATAATATCATTGCATGACGTTGTCATATATGCTACCAACAATAACCGAATTGCAAATAACACACTACCAACAAAAAGGAAGAGAACAAATAGTAAAGATGAAGACAATGACAATGTTACTCAAAAGAGAATTAATAACACTTAAAAAAATTCAAATTAAAAGTAGTATTTATTTAGACTATCATTTTTAGACCAAATATTTAGACTATTGATTTTACAAGGTTGCAAACATTTATTTTAGTAATAATTATAATGAATTTTCTATATTATCTTGGATTCATATACTTTAAGTTAGATATGTAAATAAAAAAATTCGACATTCAATTACCCATGTGTGTGCAAATACACAATCTCTTTTTGAATACGCAAATACACATGATCTATTTTATGTGTTTCTCACATAATCCTTTTTGTGTGTGTGCGCGCGCAAATACACATGATCTATTTTATGTGTGCGAGCATGTGTGTGTGTTAACTAAATGATACAATGTACTATATACAAATGTATAAAAAAATAATAAATGTAGAATTATACACAATTTTATTTTTAAGTTACATATATACTCTTATTATTTTTTCAGTTTAAAAATGCTATATTTTCACGTATGATATCTATCAAATTTCTATAATATCATAAAATTTCATTTTATTTATCAAATTTTGTGGATGCCATTGTAGTACGGTATGGTTGTATGAAATGAGAGATGTTTACCAAGTTGTTGGGTAAACAATGACCGTAGTCTAAACTTAACCATGGTTAAAAGGAAGAATGGGACCCAACCCCAAACCCCATCTTGCCCTGCCCGTAATTAGCAAGACAGGCCCACTTCCCCGTAAAAGCCACAACAGCTTTACGCTAACGTAGTAGACAAACGGCGTGAGATGCTAACCCAATGGCATCACGGCAGCGCTTAACGCCCGTCAGGAGACGCTCTAATTCCCCGCCTTTATTAGTTGTCCGCTTGTCCCCCCAACGCCTTCTTCTCCACTGGCTACTCCCGGTCGCCGGAAATTCCCACCGGCTACTCCCCGTTGCCAAACGGGGTTAGAATCTTACTGCGGTTGAAAATAATTTTGTTGTGTTTTTACCGTTTTGACCCCTCTGTGTATTGAAAGGGCCTCTCTTTTCTTCTCCCCTGGTCCTAACGCTACAAAGCCCATCCTGTGGGAGACACAGAAAATCGTTGATGTAGAGAGAGAGAGAGAGAGTAGAGTGAGAAAGTGGTTGAATCTTGATTTTCCGTTTGATTGAAGTGATTCTGGCCTTTCTCCGGCTGAGAATCGGTTCTGGAGAAGCTGCGTTTGGAGGATGAGAGATCTGTTGTAGTCTGATAAAGTGTATTTGTGTGTGTTCTGTTCGGAAATGACTACTGCAGAGGTCTCAATCAAAGGTTACGCTGAGCAGAATGATGTCGGAGCTCGCGGCGTCTCCTGCGCCGGAAAAGGTAAATCTAGCGCCTTCTGTTTTGTTTGTTTGTTTATTGTTTTGATGTATATGTTGATTTTAGTTGTGAACTCAATTTACTCTGTTCTTTGGGGTGGTTTAGTGGATGCTGAAACGGCGTTGTACACGGAGCTATGGCGGGCTTGTGCAGGGCCGCTGGTCACTGTGCCACGAGAGGGGGAACTGGTTTACTATTTCCCGCAAGGTCATATTGAACAGGTTTGTTTTACAACTGTGTAAAGCATTTAAACGAGCTCAGGTTCTTTACATCTTCTTCTAATTCTCCTCATACTCTCTTATTTGGCTCCATCACGTTTGGTTTGTGCATTTTATCTCTAGTTTTTGTGTTTATTACTTTTTTCTGTTGTTACTTTTGAGCAATATTCTGAGATTTGTTTTTTTTTTTCGAATTTAATGGGTTTGTTTGGTAGGTTGAGGCATCAACAAATCAAGTAGCAGATCAACAGATGCCTATGTATAATCTTCCTTCGAAGATCCTCTGTCGCGTGGTTAATGTCCACTTGAAGGTAATTGTTAGTCAATATTGATCTATTGGTTTTATCCTAAGGGCATTTATAATTATTGTTTAATTTTGTAAAATTCTAGTTTGTTTTGCTGTGCTATTAAACCCAGTACCTTTTAATTTATGTGTCATATGAAAAATTCATGTTTTTGTGAATGTTCAGGCTGAGCCAGATACTGATGAGGTTTATGCTCAAGTAACTCTGATGCCAGTACCAGATGTAAGTTCATTCATTGTTGAAGGCAGCGGTGTCAATATGTGATATTTGAATGTTGTGTATGGTTATGTTGTAATTGGTGTGATTTAATGGCAGCATGATGAGAATGCAGTGAAGAAGGAAAACATGCCCCCTCCTCCTCCACGCTTTCATGTGCACTCTTTCTGTAAGACGCTTACAGCCTCAGATACTAGCACCCATGGTGGATTTTCTGTGCTGAGGCGACATGCTGATGAATGTCTCCCCCCACTGGTTAGAAGGATTTCTTTATTTTACAATCTTGGTATCTGTATATCTCTCTCAGATGTCAGTGGCTTAAGCTGCTACTCAATCTTTGGTTTGTTATAGGACATGTCCCGGCAGCCTCCAACCCAGGAGTTGGTGGCCAAGGATTTGCATGGAAACGAGTGGCGCTTCAGACATATATTTCGGGGTATAATTCCTTATGTTCTTAATAATCCCTTGCCTGATTGTATGATGTTTGGACTAAGTATGATTGACATCAAACATTTATCATCCATTCAATTAATTCAATCTGGTGCAAACACATCTACTACTAGTGTAAATATGGAAATAGAAATTCTTATCAAGTTGGTTTAAAAGATACCAGGATCACATTAAATGCTAAGTATGGAGTATCATTGAACAGATTTCTTATGTTTGTCTATATACAGAGTACTATGTAGTATATACTAAAAGCTATTTTTGGCTGTCACTTGCAACCTGGTTAGTTCTCTACTTGCCTTTTTAAAACTTAAGCTGCCAACTTAATTCAGGCCAACCACGGAGGCATCTCCTTCAAAGCGGTTGGAGTGTGTTTGTTAGTTCGAAAAGGCTTGTTGCTGGGGATGCTTTCATATTTTTACGGTTAGTGAGCTTTTTTTTTTTATTAATGATTTTATATTTTTTTCCTGTTGCTTTCATAGACCAGGCATCTAATACTATTAACATTTTCTATTTTCAGAGGTGAAAATGGGGAGCTTCGTGTTGGGGTTAGACGTGCCATGAGACATCAGGGCAATGCACCATCTTCTGTTATATCCAGTCATAGCATGCATCTTGGAGTACTTGCAACGGCATGGCATGCCATTCAGACTAAAACCATCTTTACAGTATATTACAAACCTAGGTATGTGATAGAAGATTCCATTTCTTGTTTTTGCAGTTGCATGAACCATGGTTACTAACTAGTGTGCTCATTTGTGAATTGTGTATATGACAGGACAAGTCCTGCTGAATTTATTATTCCATATGACCAGTATATGGAGTCTGAAAAAAGCAACTACACTATAGGGATGAGGTTTAAAATGAGGTTTGAAGGAGAAGAAGCTCCAGAGCAGAGGTATGTGTAATTTTAGGACTATTGCTGGTCAGAGGTTTCTTCTTTCTTTGAATTCTAGACTAATAATTAACTTTTTGTATTATGTGTGGGTAACTCCCAATCTTGTAGGTTTACTGGTACTATTGTTGGTATTGAAGATGGTGATCCACAGAGGTGGCAAGAATCAAAATGGAGATGTCTCAAGGTAATAATATGTCACGTCTTTTGGTGTATTGTTGCTTGTGCCTTTTATTTTTATTCTAAACAAAGTTTATTCTGTGCCTTTACTTTAAGGTGCGTTGGGATGAAACTTCTTCCGTTCCTAGGCCAGACCGAGTCTCACCTTGGAATATAGAGCCAGCTCTTACTCCCCCTGCTCTCAATCCCCTTCCTGTCCCAAGGCCAAAAAGGCCTCGATCAAACAATCTGCCTTCTTCTCCTGATTCATCTGTTCTAACAAGAGAAGGTAGTTTGCTCTTCTATGCACAACCATTTTTTGACATCTCCCTGTTGGCTCTGGATTAATTGAGTTTCATGTACTGTGATTTACTATAGGTTCATCTAAACTATGTGCAGACCCTTCACCTGCCAGTGGGTTCTCAAGGGTCTTGCACGGTCAGGAATTATCGACTTTGAGGGGCACCTTTGCAGAGAGTAATGAGTCAAATTCCTCTGAAAAGCCAATGGTATGGCCACCATCTCTGGAGGATGAAAAGATTGATGTTCTTTCTGAGTCACGTAGATGTGGTTCAGATAAATGGCTACCTTTAGGGAGACCCGAACCATCGTTTACAGATCTATTATCAGGTTTTGGGACACAAATGAATTCTTCCTGTGGCTTCTCTTTACAACCCGGGGATCAAACGTCAGCTACTGTTAGTTTGACAAAGCGACAAAAACAATATCAGGAAGGGAGCTTACTAGGAAAGCCATGGTCTATTGTACCTTCTGGTCTATCGCTTAATTTGATGGATTCGGGCATTAAACCACATGGCCAGGGTTCTGATGCTCCGTATCAAGCTAGGGGAGACTCCAGGTATGGTGGTCACATAGAGTGTTCCATGCCACCTGGTCATAATGTTGACAATCAGCAAGGGAGCTGGTTGGGGCGTCAACCAGTACCATACCTGCAAATGCCTGCTCATGCGCGAGAGAGAATGCTCAACCCAATGCTGATGCAGCAGCATGAGGCTATGAAACCAAAAGAGGGAAACTGCAAACTCTTTGGGATACCCCTCATAAGCAACTCTCCTACCACTGATACTGAAATTTTACACAAAAATACCACAATTGAGTCAGGTCACTTGCATATTGGTATACAATCTCATCACTCCCATGTGGTTGAATCTGATCAAAGGTTGGAGCAATCAAATGGCTCTAAAGTGGTAGATGATGGGGTAACTGGCAATGAAGAGGAAAAACTATTTCATATTCAACCTGCTGATAAAGATAGGGAGAGAAAAGTTCATAGTGGCTCAACAAGGAGTTGCACCAAGGTTCTAAAATGATTTTCTTGCATGTTTTTCCTATTGATATTTCATTGAACTTAAAATAATATATTGAAAAATGTATCTTCTGAGTACAGGTTCATAAGCAGGGCACTGCGCTTGGTAGGTCTGTGGATCTTACCAAGTTCAACAATTATGATGAATTGCTTGCTGAACTGGACAAGCTGTTTGATTTTAATGGTGAACTTAAGGCAATGAATAAGAATTGGATGGTTGTATATACTGATGATGAGGGTGATATGATGCTCGTGGGGGATGATCCATGGCAGTAAGAACTTCTTTCTATATTCTTAAGTACAGAAACTAAGAAAGACAACTTACTTTTCCCTTTGTTGTTTCTTCATTTTAATCTCATTTGTTGTGTTGGAACAGAGAATTCTGCGGAATGGTTCGCAAGATCTACATCTACACGAAGGAAGAGGTACAACGGATGAACCCAGGGACTCTGAATTCAAAAGACGAGGATACATCATCAGTTGCAGAAGGATTGGACACTAGAGAAGTGAAGAATTCACAGATTCCTTCAGCATGCAGTGCCGAGGAATGTTAACTTTTCCTTGGAGCTATATATATTTATAGCCAAATTATAGGTAAAGTATAAGAAGAATATGATTAGTTTATGTCCTGTGCATTTTAATGTTCCCCTTGCCAAGTGTTTAAGAGAATGAATATATGATGATTTAAACAGAAAGTGAAAGATGAAGTTGTCTACAGAAACTGAGTGACTTTGTGTTAATGGACACAGGTTATTTGAAGCAGGGAGAAGACCATTGTCCATACAGCTGTTGATTTTTTTGGGATACTTGAATGTCGTAAGATGCATATGAGAGGTCCCTTTAACTTCAGGTGGCGGGGTGTCTCTCTCAATATAGCACAGTACAGCACGTATTCTATAACTTGCAATTTTGGACCCCTTTCTTGGAGCCGACATATGGTGCACTATTTATATACATAGTATATGCACATATATATATATTATCCACTAGGCATAACCTTGCTTGAAATTTCCACTTTGTACATAGTCTGTTGTTTTCAGCTTGAATGTAGGCAAGTAGTAGTTAATACTTGGGCTTATATTGAATTGATGATGAATGATGATTGATTATGTGTTTGATACTTTGGAAGTTAATGTGTATAGTTATGGGTGAATGCATTATTGTCTTCCCCTTGTGGGTAGGAGGATGCAAGCAAATTGCAAATCTCAACACCACCTGTGATGGTTTTTTCTTGAATGGATTGCTTCTTGAGGTTGAAAATACAAAAGCTGTTGTTCTAATTAACTCAGAATGTTCACAACATAGAATAAGAAATCAACACACTCAGTCTGCAAAACAAATACTTGTTTCTTACAAACGAAATTGAAGCTAAGCAGCGAAGATGAAGTAGATAGGGCAGGCCTAGGGGAAGGGAAAAGGTAAAGTATCTGATTTGTTGTGCAGAAGCAGATAGATAAACATTTCGCAATTGGCTGGCAATCAATCAGGAAGAGCAGAAAACCGTCCTCAACTTGAGCAGCTTAGATCATCCCCTGGAAGCCAGCAGAATCCAGAAGTATAGCTCTGATTCGATCAGGATGGATATCACCTTCCTTGTATTGCTGCATTGCATATTATATACAGTAATGAATTCGGGTCAATTCTCATTCCTCTATGATTGTATCAAACTAAGAAGCAATGATAGGTTGGTTATTCATTCCAGTGAAGTATACAAAAGTTGAAATGAAATCTTCAATAATAACTTGATTGCATTTGCATTTGCAGCAGCTTTATTGTTGGTGGAAAAAGAAATGATATTAATATTAAACAAAGGTATAGGTATAGAATGAATGAATAGGAATACCTGTGCTCGGAAGATATCCATGGTAAAGCCATTGAAGCAGCTGATAACAGCCTGTTGGACATCCAGGCCAAGGTTGTCGAGAGCCCTGATTGTTGAGAGTAAGAGGCCAGGCTTACGACTGCAAAACATATGGATGTTTACAGCTCTTCCTTCTTTTACCCTCACTTCAACCTACAATGCAAGCCATCCATATATATATATAAACAAAAACTTAAAATGAATTTCTGAAGCTAATTAAGGTAAAAATGATTGATAAAAGCATTACTCTTGCAGGGGGTTGTCCAGTTGGACTAGGCAGCGGGCTTGGAAATGAAGTGGGAGAGATTTCTTCTTTGATGCGGGAAGATGCAGCTGTAGTTGGTGTCAAAGGGTAGAAGGGGGTGGTCACCACAGGTGAAGTGGAGGAGTCCAGTTCATTTTGGAGGTCATTGATCTTCTGCACAAGCTCCTTCAAGTATTCAATCGCATCCCCTAAGATTGAAGCCCTGTCCATCTGCCAAAACACACACACACACACACCTCATCTATCTATTTGCATTAACCTACTGTCCTCCACATTCTCTGTCTCTATCACCCATATCACAAAGGATACATTTTTTTTTTTATTAGTGCAAATTAAAGCAGAACCCAGATGCAAGTTAGTAATGCACTTAACTGCCAATTCTTCGTCTCGTCTAAGATGTTATTCTGGTATTCACAGAGTAAATGCCATACCGTGCAAAAGGGCAAATCAGAATAACAAATAGTACAAGAAAGGTTTTGACCTTTTATTAAATGTATGTATTGCAGATAGAGATAGAGAAAAAAAAAAATTGTGCTCAATAATTACTCCGCAATAAATGCGAGTGAAGTGGATAAATTCATAGAGATAGAGATGTGGTTTTACTCTAGTAGCTTTCAATATGTGCCCATGCTCCAAATTTAAGATGCATTTGAAAAATAGTTCATAGACTCCTCGTGAGTGTATTTAATGCTATGCTATCATAAATAAAGGGTTAATAATGAACAATGTGAAGCACAAGCACGCCATTCATTATCACAATAACTAAATTGCAGACGACCTTTGCAAATTAAAGGGAAGGCGGTAAAACATGTATAGAAATTTCATAACATATTATATATAATATGATATGGTTGAATAACTAGTGATTTGCTGCAAATTAAAAGCAAGAAAGTTTGTTGTTGTTACCTTGCTAATCTTGGGGACAACAGACCTGAGCATGTAAAGCCTATCATTGAGCTTCTTGCGACGGCGCCTTTCAGCCATGAGATTCTTAGCAGGAAGCCCCCCCTGCTTCTTCTTCCCTTTCTGATCTCCACTGGTATTGTTGTTCTTAACGCTCTCGTCGTCGTTAGAATTATTATTATTATTCAGCTGCAGCAGCTCATCTGAATCATCATAGTTGAAGTTGGAGGACCTGTCTACTTCATCAACATCCCCATTATTTCCCTTCCTCTTCAAATCAATCATTTCACTCACTTCCACCTGCTTGTTATCAACATTGCTTAAAGTCCTGGTAATTCCCAGAACCTCCAAATTATTACCAAGATTCTTCCTGAGAGCAGCCCTCTTTTGAAAGAGAGTGGGTTGTGCACCAATTGAGGCAAAATTATCAAGTGGTTTTAACAATTTAGACCTATTGAGATTAAGAAACAAAGCATTGCTATTATTGTCATTGAAGAAGGTCTCTCCAAACCCAGTTTGGGGGAACTGCTGCTGTTGCTGTAGCAAATTGGTTGAGCCAAATGCACTGGGATTGTGAGAAGTAAATTCAGCAAACCCACCACCCAAAATCCCTGTCCCTCTGCTCAAACCATGATTTTGAAGAAACCCATTTTCAAAACCACTTTCCAAGGGATTGATGATGCTGCTGTTGGTTTTGGGAGGCAAGAAATAGTGTACCTGAGACTGACACGACTCAAGGCTATTCAAGGCAGAAGATGGAGAACAGGAAGAGGTTGACTCTACTGGGTGCAACAACAGGGCGGCGCTGCTCTGATCAGCGAGGCTATGCATCGGCATGGGCATGGGCATGGGCATGTACCACCCCCCCACATCTTCTCCATCCACCAACGAGACCATTCCCCCATTGTTGTTGTTTTGTGCCCAACAACCCGTGCCTTGTTCATCATCGTTTCCCTCTTTCCTGTCCACCCACACCATGCCATCCAGCATTTTTTTCAATCCCTCGCTTTCTTGATTTCCAACCTGTTTCCCTTCAATTTGCTTTGCTGCGCTCATGTCACAACAAGGATTTGGAGGGAGGGAGGGAAAAAACGAGTTTTGTTGTTTTGTGCTCAAACATATATGGCTTTAATTTATAGGCAGCGTCACACCTTCAACTTCGAACGTTACATCTTTAATTTGCTGCCATTTCATTATTTTTACTTTTTACCGACATATACTAATATTTCAATTTTATTTTTTTTAAATGATAAAATACTTTTTACCCCTCTTAATTTCTCTTCTTGACAGCTTTATAATCATTACGTGCTATAAATTTGCTTATCCCAACAAATTTTAGAAAACTATTAATGTATCCAATAAAAAAAATGTCATGTTAGGCGATCGAATAGTATCTGTGGCTGTCATTAGATGAAATTAATAGAATTTTTTTTAGGGGTGAATAGCATTACTTTTTTATTTACAGAAAAGTCCGCACCCGTTATTTTAAAAGTGCACTCCTTCTAGGTGAAGAATAGAACTTAAAGTCTTGCGGTTACCAAACCAATTCGACCAACTCAGTATATCAAATTCTGAGTTTTGCTTTATCGTGGACATAATTAAATATGAACAAATTACTTAGAAAATAAGATACTATTTACTTCAACCATTAAAATGTCAAGATTTTAAAAATATTAATACCACATTTGATCCTCGAGACAAAATTCAATAAAAAATATCTAAAATGTCTCTGTTGTTACTAAATTTTACCCCTTTTAGATGATGGCGTTTAAGATGTTTTGCGCGAAATTGGATAGATTAAAAGAAAAATTAAGTTAAATTATGTTAGTGTATTTTTTTATAGGGTAAATAACAAATTGGATTTAAATTTTATTTAGATAGTTGTTTTTTTTTTAATGAGTGTGTGACAGCATGAATCTTATTAGTATAATGTGTTAAATCATGTTTTATGAACACATTATTTGTCATGTTTACTGTAGTCTACATCATTACATCCCGTTGTAAAACAACGTTTATTCCAGCGATATCTTAGTAATTAAATTCTTACTACTTGCTTATTTGTTAATTAGTTTTTTTTTAAAATAATTTTTATCTCATTTGAATTAATTCTCAAAAGTTTATTACTTTGTTAATGCATAATTTTTCTGTGTACCCAAAAAAAAAAAAGATTAAAAAAACATTTCTATTTTGTCAAATTTTGTACTTTGACTACAAAAAAAAAAGTTATGTTATTATTTAATAAGAGTATAACATTGTTGTTATTTGATAATTCTAATAATATTAATATTATTGATGTGATGAGCTATATAATATTTGTTTAAAAATTAAGTAATTTACAATTTTGATAATGATTAATAAATAATAAGTTTTTTTAATTGTTGTTCTTTGTCTTTATATATTTATATTTTTTAAGTTTAAAAATAATTATTTAGTTGTCAAAGACGTTGTGGTCGAGCGGCCTCAGTGTGGCCATTGACTTACTCAAAAAGTGTATATATATATATATATATATATATATATATTTAGTTGCTTCAAAAATTTATTTAGTTCTTAGATAGGTCTTTTTTTTTCTTTTTTTTTTGAAAATGTTTTTAGATAGCTATTAGTTGTGCTTATCTTCAAAATTTTTATTGGATTGCAAAAATAAATGTAAGCTATACAATATGAGTACACATTTTACGTGAGATAATCTTATACAAGACTTATTCAAAAAAAATATCACATTTTCACAAAAAGATATTATGAATCTCACATAATTTTTGTGCTAATAAGAAACTTTTTTTTTAATACTCAATTAAACACAAATATCATTTTTCAATATCTACATCAAATTCAACTTGCTTATCTGTATTCAATCAAAGTGCCAATATTATTATTACGAAAAACTGAAGTTAACTTTTATATTTTTAATAAAAATTTAAATTACATTTAAAAAAGAAAGAAATTGGATTAGTTTTTATTTGAAATATTTTATATGTGTCATCATGAATTTTTCAAGCGCATAATTAAATGTTGGGTCATGTTTTATGAGCATGTAACTTATCATGCTTATTATGACATACAACACGGTAAAATGTACGTTTATCTTACGATACTTTAATAATCTATTGCCACATAATTATTAATTTTACCTATTTTGAGTTAATTTTTTGAAATTTAGTACCTTTAAGTAGTTGGCAACTATGATGGGTTATTAATCTTCATCATATCAAATAACATCATCACTCAATGGCATTTATGTACTTGTCAAGATGACACATTGATACTTAAAATTTTCATTGTAACAACACCTTTTACTTTAATGCTTAAAAAGAAAGTAATATAAGAATATATTTTCTTACAAATTAAGAAAAAAATCGGAGAATTTACCCATACATAAATTATATTAATCCAAAAAGGGAAAACAAGTTTCATGTGAAGACTTAAATTCTCTGTTGATAGCGCCAAGTCCCTAGTTATTGTCATAATAATTCGTGTGAGGCCCAATCCCAAATCACAATTTCATGATGGATTTTGCGAAGTATACCATGTATTATAGTCCACCTGTTGCAAAGGAACGTTGATAAATGTTCATATTTACTATTGAAAGTTTATTTTTAATGTATTAAATATTTATTTTTTATTAATCTTCATCATATCAAATAACATCATCACTCAATTGGATTTATGTACTTGTCATGATGACACATTGATACTTTTAATAAGAAATTTTCATTGTAACAACACCTTTTACTTTAATGCTTAAAAAGAAAGTAATATAAGAATATATTTTCTTACAAATTAAGAAAAAAACCGGAGATTTTACCCATATATAAATTATATTAATCCAAAAAGGGAAAACAAGTTTCATGTGAAGACTTAAATTCTCTGTTCAAAGCGCCAAGTCCCTAGTTATTGTCATAATAATCCGTGTGGGGCCCAATCCCAAATCACAATTTCATGACGGATTTTGCGAAATATACCATGTATTATAGTCCACTTGTTGCAAAGGAACGTTGATAAATGTTCATATTTATTATTGAAAGTTTATTTTTAATATATTAAATATTTATTTTTAAATAATATATTAAAATAAATATTTTAAAAATAAATTTTAACAAACTAAAAATGAACATGTATATCAGTGATCTATATTGCAAAATGATATGATGGAATAATTAGGACCGGGTGCGGAGCACGAACAGGGCAAACCGGAATCGGAGCGGACGCGTGGACCCGAGGTCGGCCGCGTGGCTGGGGCCAGCCCTCGGCCATGGGCTGACCACACATGGCTGAGGGGCTCGGCCGAGGCTGACTGCGCTCGGCCTCGGCCGAGCTCGCCACTTAGCCGAGGTTGGCCCTCGGCCTAGTGGCGGGTCTTGAGTCCACGCGTGGACCGGGTTTCGCGGCGGAGGTTGCGGCCCGGACCGTTGGGCGCGCCTTCCTGCGATTTCTCTCGGTCAATTAGGCCTAAAGCTGATATAAAAGCTCACTAGTTTGTCTTGTCAGGACATCTTCACTCACTTTTATCATTCTTGTCTTATTTTTATACGCTCATCCTCTGTAATAACGTTACATATTATTCAATATACATTTACCGTCACGGTATACCTTTGATCCATGAACTTGTCATACACCCTTTTATTTAATTGGATTTAGTAATTCAGACCACCCGGGTTATTAAAATTGATCATTGGTGCTTTCATTGAGAGCTCGACGTACAAGCTTGAGTGTGTTATTCCCTTTTTCCACTAGCTATGGCAAGATCAAGATCCAACTCCGGCAATTTTCACGGTTCACGTGGTAACCGCGCTCCCTCCCGTGCCGATGATCCTAATGGGACGGCGAGTCGTCAAACCCTGCTCGTGAGGTCGGCCGGCGACCTTAGGGACGTAATCAACAACAAGCTGACCCCGCCTCTTCCGCCCCCAGCCCCGGGCCTCCAGGAGGGGAAGGCCGCGCTCCGGCAGGCTACCACTGTGCTGACGCAGATCTTAGATGGACTTCAAGGGAGCCTTGTGGCTCTCCCACCTGGTCCGTCACGACAGGGAGAGGGTCCAAGCACCCGCCGACCTCGCACCCCCGAGCCTCGCGTGGATGGGGAGGTCAATTCGCCTCGGCCCTCGGCAAGAAGGGGAAGGGACGAAGCCCTTCGACGTCGGCCCGCACAACGCGAGACGGTAGCAGCCCGGCCGACCTGGGCTACTAAGTTCGCTTTCGGGCGGTTGAGCACACGGGTCCCAGTCCGTGAACGCCTTGACTTTGGACCCCCCAATGAGGTACCCGCCGAGGGGTCAGCGTTGCGCCGAGCCCGACACGAGCAGGCCTCACAAATGAAGCAATCCGGTGAGACCCAAGGCCGACCCTCGGGCTCACCATAGCGAGATGGAACAGTTACACAGGAGGATGGATGAGCTTCAGCACAAGTTGGACGCGCGGGAGGGGTCGCCGGAGCCCCAAGAGGTGCTGACCTCACCCTTCACAAAGGACGTCATGGTCAAGCCACTACCTAGGGACTTCTGGTTTCCAACCATCAAGCCTTACACGGGGTCGTCTGACCCTCGGGCGCATCTTAATAGGTATCGGGCGGCCATCCTGATGACAAGCGCAAGCGATGCCATTATGTGCCGAGGTTTCTTTGCGACCTTGGACGGGCAAGCCCAGGACTGGTTCACATCTTTGCCTGAGGGGTCCATCTCGACATTTGCGGACCTCTCGGGGCAATTCCAATCGCATTTTGCAAGTAGCATCCCGAAGAAGAAGCAATTCGCCACCATGTGCAAATTGGAGCAATCCGCCACGGAGACCCTGACGGACTACCTGACCGGGTGGAAGAAGGAGGCAAGGTCGGTTGAAAACTTTGACGAGAAGGCGGCCGTGCCAAGTTTCACCAGTAATTTTAGGTCGGGGCCTTTTCACCGCGACCTTGTCCAAAACCCGCCGAAGTCTTATGTGGCATTATTGGATTGAGCAACGAGGTTCGCCGAGGCGGAGGAAGAAGAAAGAGGATAGGGGTCGACGAGACAAGACACCCCAAGAGGACCGCCGGGCTCCAAGGCCCCCGCGCCAAGGACCGCGGCTGGCTCTGTTACGTTGTCTCACGCCCTTGACACACCCACTAAGCGCCATCTTGGAGCACGTAGAGGTCATGGGCATCGTGTCGTGCCCGGCCGAATGTTTGAAGATTTCACCCAACGCCGACCCTAACAAATATTGCCGGTTCCACATGCAGATAGGAAACGACATCGAAGAATACATGGTCCTCAAACAACAAATCGAGGAGCTCATTCAAAGAGGTTACCTCGGCCAGTACGTGAAAAGACCGGGCTAAGGCAGGACTTAAGGACCAGGCAATGTTTGGAAAAAGAAGGGTGGCTCCGAGCCACCCGCCTCCGGGTCACGCAAAATGGAACTCGGCCAGCTCATGGAGGAGGAAGAAAAAAAGTTGGATGATTCCCACCCTCAGAAGAAGCAGATCCACGTCATCTTCGGGGGGCTGAAGGGAGGAGATACGCAGTCAGAAAGGAAGAAGTGGGCCCGTAGCCTCTATGTGGGGGAAGTCGTACGTCAACTACACGAGAAAAAGCAAAGGAGGGAGCCTATCACGTTCACAGACGACGACCTCCCAGACGGCACCCTACCACACCGCGACGCAGTGGTAATCAAGCTCGACATCAAAGACGTCATCGTGCACCGAGTGTTGGTCGACACAGGGAGTTCGGTGAATGTCATGTACCTCGACACGTTCACCCAGCTCGGCCTATCGAGAAAGCAACTAGCGCCAGTCAGAACCCCGTTGGCCAGATTCACGGGGGACTCCATCGAGACTGAGGGCTCCATCCGCTTGGAGGTGGAAATAGGCGACCCACCACACGTCAAGAGGTGGGAAGTCGAGTTTGTGGTCGTGAGGATCGAGGGCGCGCACAACATCATCCTCGGCCGCCCCGCCCTGGAGGACCTCCGATGTGTAATATCCATGGAGCACTTATGCTTGAAGTTTCCTACCCCTACCGGGGTCGGACAGCAAGACGAGATCAGAAGGTCAGCCGGAGCTGCTACTTAAAAGCTTGTCGCCAAATTGGCAATAGGGACCTCCAGGTCCACACCATCGCCGAGAAGGCGCTGCAAGGCGATGAAGGTCGGCCTCGAGTCGAGCCCATAGTTGAGACAGAGGAGGTGGTGTTAGACCTCGGGTGACCCGAGAGGGTCGTAAAGGTTGGGACAGGACTACCGGCTGACCTCTGGAGCCGGATCATTGAGGTCATCCGGCGGTTCAAGGACGTGTTTGCATGGCGCGCCGAGGACATGCAAGGAATCGATAAGGAAGTGATCACTCACAAGTTAGCGGTCGACCCGACAATCAAGCCGGTGCAGCAGAAGAAGAGATACCTCTCGACAGAGAGACGAGAGTTCATGAAAAAAGAGGTTAACACCCTCTTGGAGATCGGGCACATCAAGGAAGTCCTATACCCTGAGTAGCTCGCGAACGTAGTCCTTGCACCCAAACCACCAACATGGAGGATGTGCGTGGACTACACGGATCTTAACAAGGCATGTTCAATGGATCCGTTCCCGCTCCTAAATATCGACCAGTTGGTAGGACGCATTCCTAAATATCCGCGAACGTAGTCCTTGACGCATTTCGCGGCTACCACCAGATATTTATACACGAGGAAGACGAGGAGAAAACAGTTTTCACCACGCTGGAGGGCGTTTTTTGCTATCGGGTGATGGCCTTCGGGCTCAAAAACTCCGGAGCTACATACGCAAGAATGGTCGTCAAGGTCTTTAAAAAGGTGCTCGGCCGGAACCTGCAAGCTTACGTCGACAACATGATCCTGAAGAGCGCCGAGACCGACCTCCTCACGGACGACCTAACAGAGGTATTTTCAATAATGCGTCAGTTTGATTTACACTTGAACCCCAAAAAGTGTACCTTTAGGGTACATCGGGGGAAGTTCTTGGGGTACATGGTCTCCAAGAAAGGCATAGAGCCCAACCCCGACAAGGTCAAGTCCATACTGGAGATGGAGCCTCCGAGGTCCCTCCGCGAGGTCCAGCGCTTCAATGGTCGGCTGGCCGCCCTTGGTCGCTTCCTTTCGATGTCGGCCGAGAGGTCCTTACCTTTTTTCGGGTTCCTAAAAAAAAGCAGCGGGTTTGAGTGGTCGACTGAGTGTCAGAAAGCCTTCGAGGACCTCAAGGCTTATTTGATGTCCGTACCCCCCCTGTCCAAGCCCAAGAAGGGGGAGGCCTTATATTTGTACCTGGGTATCTCGCAAGCCGCGATCAGCTCCGTGTTGGTCCGGGACGACGCGGGAACACAAAGACCCGTGTACTACATGAGCAAGGCCCTCCGGGGTGCGGAGCTCAGGTACTCACTAACGGAAAAGGCCATATTCGCAGTCGACGCCACATCAAAAAAGTTAAACCATTATTTTCAGGCTCACCCAGTGCACGTGCTCACAAACCAACCACTGTAAGCGGTACTATGAGGAGCGGGGTCGGCAAGCCGACTCGTGAAGTGGTCCACGAGGCTCAACCAATTCGACATCCATTTCAAACCTCGACCGACCATCAAAGGACAGGCCCTCGCAGACTTCATAGTCCAGTGCACTGCCCGTGAGACGCCACGAAGCAGGCGAAAAACGAGGAAGAAGAATGGTGGGCCCTATCTACCGATGGGTCCTCGAGTAGCAAAGCATGTGGGGGAGGGGTTGTCTTGGTAACCCTAGAGGGTTTTCGGGCGTATTACGCCCTTCGTTTCCATTTCAAGCTATCAAACAACGAGGCCGAGTACGATGCGCTGCTGTGCGGCCTCCAACTCACGGTGAGCATGAAGGTTGAAAAATTGAAAATCCGATGTGACTCCAAGCTAGTGGTCGACCAAGTGTCCGGCGAGTTCGAATCAAATGGAGAGAGAATGATCCGGTACCGTGACGTAGTACTTCGGGTCTTGGGACAAATAGTCCAACACGAGATTTTGCAAGTACCAAGAGAGCAAAATGCAAAGGCCGACACGCTTTCCAAACTCAGCCAGGGAATCCCGGAATACATCTCCAAAATCGCGCGGATAGTGGACCTCCAAAGGTTTAGCTTAGAGGCATACCTTGTCCTGCCCATACAGAGCCGGCCGCCGTGCTGGCAGGACCACCTTGTGCAGTACAAGAGGACGGGCACCCTAACCCCGGATGAGGCCGACGCTAAGGCGGCCAAGAGACGCACCCCAACATACGAGCTTATTGGGGACGTCCTGTACAAGAGGTCCTATAACGGCGCTCTACTAAGGTGTCTGTACTCGGTAGTCGGGATCGGACGCGCCGGATGACGATTCCTCTTCCTCGACTATATCACCCTTGAAACCCTCGGACTCGCCGGAGGATAACACTAGCACCCGAGGAGCAATGACCTGGGGGGGGGGGGCGAGAGCAGGAGACCCCGCACCCAAACCTATATCGCATAGAGCCTCAAGGGTGACTAAGGGTTTCGTGCAGACCCCGAATTGATTGTTCAGGAAATCGCCCAGGTAGATAGAGAAGTGGGGTATATCGGGGACCTTGGCCTTGGAGAGGTAACCCCCCAGGGGACCTCGAAGGGGAGTACAGGACCGGTGGAGACAAAGACAAACTTGGGTTTCCAATGTTTATTGAACCCCTTAATGTCTTCAAAGAACCTCAGCTTGGCGCGGGCCGAGATTTTCGCGAAACCTTTACTCTAAGCCCCGCCCGAGCTGCTCCCAACCAAGAAGAGCTGCTGAAATAGGCTAAGGGAAGGAGGGACGGATATCTGACGGCATCTGACTAGGAAGGCGGATAATATTCTGTGAGAATTGGGCACTAGCTGCCCTAAGGCTATACGGTGATGGTTGAGGAACTCAATTATGAAGGGGTGCAATGGGAAAGCAAGGCCCATTTGGAGTGAGGTGAGGTACACCTCAAAATGGTGAGGGGAGGGGAGCTCTAGAAGGGTACAACCGGGAGCAAGAACAATGATCTAGGGCGTGGGCCGGACAAGAGATCGCGCAAGGGTGATATCATAGTCGTCCAGGGCTTGGGCCCGGGTGCGACTAAGGATGGAAGGATTGAGCACCGTGTGAATTTTTGCGTCATAATGCTCGAGCAAGGGCATCGGTTCTATCACGTAGGGGGGTGCGGCGTCCATAGGGTTTACAGTGGGCTCGATAAACTCAGTGATCGGGTGGGAGAAGTTGTCAAAAGTAAGAGCTTCTTCACCCGATGACGGTAGCTCGGAGTGGTCAATAGAGTCGAGTAAACTTTCGTACGGATCATACAAAGAAGAGTGCATGCAAGCTAACGGAACCAAGACAATAGAGTGCAAACAAGTGTGGAACGCGGAAAAGAGGGAAATACTACTAACCGACTCTAGGAAGACACGAATGGACGGACGCACTCGGGCGAGGGACATTGACAAAGGCGGCTCGGCCTTAGCGATAGAGCTCGGCCTCGGCGGCGGCGGCTTGTGGCGAACGGCGACGGCAGTTTTCCGGTGAGCGGCAGTGGCGGTCCGGCGGGGCGGCGGTTGGTGGTCGGACGGTGAGGGGTTAGAGAGAGGGAGAGAGTGTTGGTTTATTGTGTGGTATGCGGAAGAATGAGGTGGGTAAAAGGGTTTATATATAGGGTGAAAGGAGGGGAATCGGGGGAGATTTAAAATTTGAAATTTTGGGGTAAAAAGATGATGTGGTGGTAAAAATGTTGGGGTGGTTTGAGGGTATTTATAGCATTGTTATAAGGGTTATGAAGGGGTTGGACTCTTGCGGATAAGGATAACTTCAGAGATAGGATTTCACCCGTGGGTAAGTTTCCAAACGCGGTAGGAACTCTGGCAGGGACGGACTCTGACTCAACCTGGCGCTGAAGCCTATAAATAGTCCGTATTTACTCTCTTTCGTTGTCGAAGTTTGGCAACTCAGAGAGTGGAGGATTGATGATGGAATAATTAGGACCAGGTGCGGAGCACGAACGGGGCGAACCGGAACCGGAGCGGACGCATAGACCCGGGGTCGGCCGCGTAGCCGGGGCCAGCCCTCAACCACGGGCTGACCACACATGGCCGAGGGGCTCGGCCGAGGCTGACCGCGCTAGGCCTCGGCCGAGCCCGCCACTTGGACCGCGCGTGGTCTTGAATCCGCGCGTGGACCAAGTCTCGCGGTGGAGGTTGCGGCCCGGACCGTTGGGCGTGCCTTCCTGCGATTCCTCCAGGTCAGTTAGGCCTAAAGCTGATATAAAAGCTCGCTAGTTTGTCTTGTCAGGACATCTTCACTCACTTTTATCATTCTTGTCTTATTATTGCATACTCATCCTCTGTAATAACGTTACATATTATTCAATATACATCTACCCCAGCGGTATACCTTTGATTCATTAACTTGTCATACCCCCTTTTATTTAATTGGATTTAGTAATTCGGACCACTCGGGTTATTAAAATCCATCATGATATATGAACAATGAATGGTCCATGATAAAATGATTGGATAGATTGCTCATCAAATTCTTCTTACACTTGCCCACTGTTGAAATCGTATACATGATCAACAATGTAATATACGAAGTATTATGATTAAATTAATAAATAAATATACTATAATTAACGATTAAGAAATTAAGGATCAAATGGGCTCCTAAACTTTACTCAAAAAATTAATTAGGCCCTTAAATTTTGAAAAGTTCAAATTAAACCCACGAATATGTTATTTTGGAGCATTGAAGCTCAGAAACCAATTGATGACTTGTAATTACATGTCACTAGTGTTGTGGCGCCTCTCCTGCCAACTCTGGCGAGCCTCTAACCAATTTCTGATGACAAACACTGGTGACCAACAATCGTCAAACCGGCGAAGGGGAAGGCATACCAAATTGTCCACCTTCTCTAGTGAAGTAGAAGTCGATCCAGTTGGTCTGCCTTCTTCTTTGCCAGAGAAGACGAACAACTTGGTTGCCTTTTCCAAATGCGACCAACAATTGTTCCGGTGATCGTTTCGCATGCGTTTGTCGCTGAAAATTGGTTGGGGGTTCACCAGAACCTTAGTGATTTGTAATTATAGGTCATTAACTGATTTTCTAGGCTTAAATGCTCTAAAATAATATCTTTATGTTTTTTAATTGTGACTTTTGAAAGTTTAAGGGTCTAATTGACTTTTTGAGTAAATTAAAGTTCAAGGGCTTATTTGACCATTTTTTCATAAAATAATTATGAACTATTGGATCAATGGTTTGATCGTTAAATGTGGATATATTGATATAGCAGAATTATACATGACCTTAACAAATTGACTTCTCCATAATAAAAGGCAAAAGTTTTAACCCCAAAGGTTTCACACCCTGATCACACAAAATAGTAAATGGATAAATTGCAATGACTTAATGACCTCTTAGATAAGAGAACCAATGCCTTCACAAATTGACTTGAAGAGTGAATATGAGTTGAAGTCATTGACAATACAACCTTTTTCCTTTTTAATTTCCTAGATAATGTTTGTGAAAGAGTGAACAAATGATGGTGAGTCCACTAAATAATAAAAGGGTCATGTGATTAGAATTAGTCCGATCACCTAAGTTTAATTATAAAAAAAAAATAAAAAGTTAAAAAAATCATGCAACATGAGTCTTATGAATTTAAAAGTTATTACAATGCAACTACTCATCACGAATTGATATGGGATATTTTTAGATCATTTCTAAATTCAGTTAAATTAATTAAAAAATCAAATCACTGTTAAATTGCATATGATAAATCTAGTCTCATAGCAGTTAATTCATTTGAAAAATATTATGGGTGGGTAATCACTACATTCATCATTCAACCTACTCTATGCTTGCTTCACATACCCACCTCGTCTCAAGATGGGTAGATATTTCAAAATTCATCCTAATTCCACGAGATATGGTTACTCATACATCATTTTTATCTAATTAAATGAATTTTAAAATATCAAAAATATTTGAACTATTTACCCGCACCGTAGTAAAACTTGTTATCTATATTAAAATAAAAATTAGTAAATTACCCATGCGATGCACGGATATATATATATGTGTGTGTGTGTGTGTGTGTGTATGTATATGTATACATATATATGTACATATATGTACATATATATGTACACATATGTACATTTATACGTGTATATGTATATGTATACGTGTATATGTATATGTACATATATATGTACAT
>CP025649.1:11677308-11693523 GCA_003576665.1 Ipomoea trifida
ATATATATATATATATATATATATATATATATATATATATATATATATATATATATATATATATATATATATATATATATATATATAGGGTTGCATTCACATGCAAACACCTTTAAAATACAAACATATGGATTAATTGTGGCCTTTAGATTAGGTATGATGGACGGATGGGAATTAATGGTAGCAAACTAATATTGGATCTGATTAATAGAATAAAAGGGTAATAATGGCAATTCAGTAGGAAAGAATCCGGGTGTTATAATAGGAAGGCAATTACCGCAAAAAATAAAGTGGTGTAAGTTTGGAAGGATTAGTCTACGTCTTCACTACTCTTTGGTCGCGGAGGACTGTGGAATTTGAACAAGGCTAGAGCGAAACGATGGAAGCAAACGGCGCAGAGATGAGGGAGAACAACTCAGGTTAGTAATAATGATGGATGCATCGTGATTACCAGAAGCCCTTTTGCGGTTGATATGCGTACGTAATTGTTAAGGAACTGACCTAGTATTGTAATATTTATTCATCGGGCGTATGCGTATGTGCATTCATATGTGTATGCGTCTGTAATTGTAAGGGAATAACTCACATGGTGAAGTAGTTTAACAGCATATGGATTAGTTCTGAAAGCAGTAGTACTGTGCATCTATATATTCCAGCTTCTGTTAATAGTAACTGTGTTAGGGTGCATATATATTCCATCGTGTTTGCGTATATATTCCATCGTGTGCATTTATTATTACATGTGTGTGCGTATACATGTGCCCTAGTAGCTACAAAAGCGTATGGGTTAGGGTGTGGGCATTTATCCACCATTGGTCAGACCTCCCAAACCATGAAGCAAACACAAAACCACAGAAAGTATGAAGACCATGCACATTGACAAAAAGAAACGGTAACAATTAAAATATGAGCTAAATTGTAGTAGTTTTAAAACATATGGATTACTTCTGGCCGCAATAGTGATTTGCATATATTCATATGTAGTGTGCGTATACATTCCATGATATGATTGGTAGAAGTGTGGATTTTTCCATCTGACTGTGTGCGTAAATATTTAATCTTGTGTTATTAGTAAATGTGTTAGTGTGAATGTATATTCAACCGTGTGTGCGTATAGTTTCTGGCGTGTGCATTTACTGCTACTTGTGTGTGCATATGCACGTGCAAGAGTAGAACCAAATCGTTTATGTTAGGGTGTGTGCATTTAATATACGCTGTATGGTAAAGCGCAGGTAGTGAAGAAAATGGAGTACAAGAGACAAAGTGCGAAATGGAAATATCATGGAATGGAACCAAACAATGGATATCAACAGCAAATCCCGAAGAAACATCATATACAAGGTAGAAATTTAAGACAGTAGACGAAGGCATTGAGTTTTATAAAGCATATGCAAAGGCCGTAGGATTTGATGTTCGTCACGGCACAATGCGAAAGACAAGAGGGCCTGAAGTGGGAATTAAGTACATGGTCTGTTCACGCGAAGGATTCAAACCAACTGTGAAGGAAAAGAATAGTCAAAAGGGTGTGTGCCCAGAAACTAAGAAGCGAAGGCGGGTATCAAAGAGAGTTGGTTGTAAAGCCCGAATAGTATTAACTAGAACTCCAAATGGTGAGTACAAAATACATGGAGTTGAGGTACGTCACACACACTGCCTATGTTCAACAGTAGCACGGCCATTCCTAAAAATTAACAGGAAGCTAGACAACGCCCACAAAACATTTCTAGCAAACTGGGCAAAAGCGAATATAGGGCTGACGAAAGGTTTTGATTATACAAAGAGATGGTTGGAAGTTTTAGTGCTATAGGAGCCACATGCATTGACTTCTGCAATTTTAGGCGAGACATGTTGGCATATATCGCAGGAGCAGACGCCCAAATGGTAGTTGAGGACTTGTTTAAAAAGAAGGAAATGAATCCAGATTTTTACTTCGATTTTGACCTGGACGACGGGGGAGAACTATGCAGGTTGTTTTGGGCAGATGGAACTTCCCGTTAAAATTTTGCATGCTTTGGAGATGTGATGTCTTTCGACGCTACATACAGGACTAACAAGTAAGTAATAGGAAAAGTTATGTTGTTTATATGAATATTTTATGGCTGGCGTGAAAACGTGTGCACAGATTTATTGAAATGATAAATTAAAATGGCTGTCACAGTTTACCGAAAAATACAAAGAATATATAGTAGTGTGTCACAGATCTGAAATTATTATATGAGTGCATGGTTATTTGTCAATGTGTGCACTAAAAAGATCGTGATCTGTTAAATGCAGGTACAGGCTAGTGTTTGTGCCCTTCACCGGGGTGGACCACCACAAAAGATGCAGTACATTTGGAGCAGGACTCTTAACTAAAGAGGACACTGAATCCTATGAGTGGCTCCTTACCAGCTTCAAAAATGCAATGGGGGCCACGCCGAGATGTGCAATAACCGACCAAGATGCAGCATTGAAAGTGGCAGTGTCGAATATCATGCCTACGACTCGCCACAGGTTCTGTATGTGGCACATTATGACAAAAGTGGGGGATAAGGCTGGGAGCGTGTTGGCACGAGACAAGGAATTCAGGAAAGCTCTGAATAGTGTAGTTTGGGATGAAACATTGAGTGTGGAGGAATTCGAAAATAGATGGTTGAAGGTAATGGAAGACTACAACCTTGTTGAAGACTGATGGTGTGCACAGTTGTATGAGGCACGTGCTTCGTGGATCCCCGCATACTTCCACGACATATTCATAGGAGGACTACTCAAAACAACCTATCGTTCAGAGGCAGAGAACAGTTATTTTGGAAACTTTACAAACCACCACTGCAGCCTGGTTGAATTTTTCATGCAATACAACAGGGCAATAGAGGAACAAAGATATAAGCAAAACAAACTAAATGCAGAGTGCGAAGGCTCTTTCCCGGAGACAAAAACGCCTTTACACATGGAGCAGCAAGCAGCAACATTGTACACCATAAACATGTTCTACGAGTTCCAAACGGAGATTTGGGAAGATAGTTTCACATGTCATGTCATACATCAAAAGGACAGTATTGATGAACGCACATACACAGTGCAAGAAAAAAGGGGTAAAGCGTTCGAGGTAACAGTGCATACAAATGGTGAGAAAATAGAATGCACGTGCAAGAAATTCATCAGGGTGGGAATCCTATGTAGGCATGCACTACTAGTTTTCAATAGTGAAGGGGTGGAGGAAATACTAGGAGAATATATTGTACCCCGATGGACAAGAGATGCGTGCTTAAGACCAATGCATAACATCTGGTGGGCAAAAGGAGTCAACACCCAAGCAGATAATGAGGCACAGTCCCTGGCCAACCAACTCTGGAATGAATTCTACAACTGCATGGGTCTAGTAAATGGTTGGCAAGAAAAGATGAATGAGATGCTAACAACCCTACAACAACTTAAAAAGGAATTCCACAAGTCCAAACTCCAAACAAACCAATCACCCGCTACCGAATCCGCCATAGAAGCCATAGTGGGCTCGAGAACAACTGGAGAGATACGCATAAAACCACCAAAGTTTGCTCATAACAAAGGCAGTGGAAAACGTCTCAAAAGCAACAAGGAAAAAGCAATTGAGAAGAGCAAAAAGAAATCAAGGGCGTGTGCAACATGTGGTGGACGAGGACATAACAGCAGAACCTGCATAGAAAAAAGAATAGATTTTTCTAATTAATTTTATTTAGCTCTGAATTTCCATGTTGAATACTTTAATTACTATTTTCATAAATAGACAAAACTTTCCAGGTTTTTATTAACAAACTACTTGCTTCGAATATGTGAATGGTAATGTAGAAACAGTAGCACACAGCGCACACCGGTGAACGCTGCTTGCACACAAGCACACAAATCCGAGCACACATGCTTCTTGGCTAGATCACGACGTATTTTCCGAATGCTCACAGATGTTATATTCCATGGATTATTGCAAAGGTCATGGTTCAGTGGTTACAAATGCGTGATTAGAAATACTTGAAAGGAAATACTTGACGTTCATGGTTCAGTGGTTACAACTTGGAGCACACACGCTTCTTAGCGAGAGCACGACATATTTACCAAATGCTCACACATGTTATATTCCAAGGATTATTGCAAAGGTCATGGTTAAGTGGTTACAAATGCGTGGTTACAAATACTCGAACGAAAACAGAAATAACTACTTGTTTTATAATAGCAACGATAATGGTTCAGTGGTTACAAATACGTGGTTAGTAAACATGGCAGATGCTTAGTGCACGGACTGATTTCCACATGTGCACACAGCAGAACACAGAAGAATATATAATTGCACAGGAACTAACCAAAATATCCCAAACTGTAAAACATATCACGTAAAATGAAGCAGCGAAACCAGCCGGAGTAGAATATATAATTGCATAAAGACCAACTAAAAGTCCAGCCATCCAAAAATATATTATGAAATAGCAACGTGCACAAAGTTAACAATTGTTCAACACGCATACACCCAAAATGGCATAATACCCAAAATAATCAGTAGTTGTATCGAGTACGAGAAAACCACATTATAATCAAACTACTGTAACCACCCCAAGAGTGGACAAAAAATTAAACACCATAACACCATTGAAGTGGAATGAAGGTGCACACCCATAAACTAAACTGCCGGAAGTGGTCCACTAATTGATTGGTGAGCCCTTGCTAAATTGCTAGACCTATGCAAATTGTAATCCGACAACACAAGTTCCTTCATGTACTTGATCCTTAGTTTTTGCAGCATACCATACTCGCCCTTGACAAGCCCACAATCCCAGGCCGAAACCACTTGACCAGTAAAAGTCTCCATATGGCGCATCAGTTACACCCCACAATCAATTTTGTTATTAACATCACGCCACGGCATCTGCATAATCTTCGGTTCCACTCCAGCACACATTATCGACGTCCCAGGATGAGACTTCGTGAAAAACTCCTGCTGCAAGAACAGGAAATGACAAAAGTAAACAAAAGTAACACTTGGTGGAGGAAAAAATGAATACAAATACAAGCAACGAAGTGACATCTCCTACCATATCAATCAGGCACTCCCCATACTTATCCTTCTTCGGTTTTGATGATGAGGAATTATCAATGATTTCTAAATGATAACGGCGAAAATCAAAACAAAGAAGAAAGTAGTGCTCACTCCGGATGATTGGGAAAAACATCTGCAGAGAAGAAACCAACAAATGATGGAATATTTAGGCACACACCCAGATGAATAAAAGCACACACTTAATAACATGCGAGGGAGTGCATGTGCCCGCACAAAAATCGATGGAAGCATGCCCCTTCTAACAGATGGTGGAATGTTTAAGCACACACATGGATGAGTAAATGCACACAGTATGTAACAGAAAATAAAATATGCACACACGCAGATGAAACAGTGCACACAACTAATCGAATATGATAGAATGTATATGCACAAACAGAGGTGTATAAATGCGCACGCCTAGACACAGATGATGGAATAAATGTGCACACACACAGACTATTAAAAGCACACATCTACATAACGGTGATGGAATATATGTGCACACACAGTGATGAATAAATGCACACACCAACTAACAGATGATGGAATATACACAGGCACACACGCAGATGAATATATGCACACACACCTAGATGAATTAATGCAGAATACTATCAACGTATGATGGGATGGATATGCACAAACACAAATGAATAAATGCACACACATAGTCACAAATTACGTAAAAACAGGGCGCACACACATTATTTAAAAGCTCGGACCTACAAAATATGATGGTGTACACATATGCACACACAGATATTACTGGATGCACACACTACATAACACATGATGAATATATATATAGGCACACATACATATGAATAAATGCACATACCAAATCAACTTCTTTAAAGTCTCCATACGGTGACGACTCAAAGTCGATCAACAACCGTTCCCGGAACCACCCAACTCTAAGGTCGCGATCTAAGAACCATCAACAACTGTATGAATCTGGAATGGAATCAAAGTAGTTAATAAATCAGAAAACTAACCCCCCACAGCATGCAACAAAAAAGCATACTACATCAACTAAACCAGTACAATAAAAAAAATGGAACAAAAATCATTACAGTGGTGAAAGTAGATGCAAAAAATCGCGAGGGGGCATCAGGTAACTTTGTAAGTTCACGACGATTTAATAAGGCAGCACATGCATCAATAACAGCCACCCACACTAAAGAGCCCGGAACCAACGTGAGTATATCGTCCCACCGAGCAATCCTCTCTCCAATAGCAAAGGCAATGTCCTCCCTAACAAATATAGGAATAACAAGTATGAAAACACCAGAAAGAGTGAAAGTAAAGCATAAAAACGTAAAAGTAAAACCAACATGTCAGCTCCGCCACCAGATAGCAACCAATTAACGATCGCTTCCTCCGGAAGATCATTCAATGCACCTAAAACTGGCTCACTCGGCCCCCCTGATCCATCATCAATACAACCCAATCCACGACCAGCAGCAGGAGGTGGCCTAAGAGCACGACCAACCTTCACGGGGGCTCCACATCCCAAACCATCAGATCGACTAGGGTCACATCCTTCATTACGATGAACAGACTCCTGTGTGTAACACCCCACTTTTTCCACTACCGAAAATACAGGTATAATTTAAATTTTTTTTTATACAACAGCGAAAGCTTAAACAACAACAAAAAGGAAAAAGGGGTGTTATGCCACGTTCGAGTATCTCTCTTATACTCAAACGCACAGGCAAAACCTACTACCAAAATTACTATTACAATGGTGGAATTCCTAATGCTACAATAAAAATCTTTATACAATAATTCGTTCTCATGCCCAAACGCTATGCTAAATTTTTCCTGCAAAAACACTATGGTAGAAACAAAGTCAGCACGACGGCTGGTAAGAAATACTCTACCCCGTAAAACATTTTGCACATAGCACATAGCACTTTGGAGCACATATATTTCCACATAATAAATTTAACCCCTTAATATATTCTTAATCTCATCAATATAAATCATCTTTAATCGATTAGAAGTATATCTTGAGGAAATGATACACATTCAAATATGTATAGAAATACATATCAAAAATATCTATAAAATTTCCAAGAGCTAAGGTCATTGCCTATTTCATAATAAAAAATCGTTCAACAACTATTTCCTCAAGATTCACCATATACAATCTTAATCTCAATCTTTCCATATACAATTTTCACCGCACACCAAGTCCAACCGAACACCAGTCCATCCGGAACACCAGATCCCACCTTAACACCAATAATAAAAATAATGATAACATATGAGCCGAAGCTCTAACCACCGATCTTTCAGGAGCCGAAGCTCTAACCACCAATCTATCAGGAGCCGAAGCTCTAACCACCAATCCATTCCGCCAAACCATATATATTAAATCATGATAAATCACATTTTTCCATCATATACATTAACTATCAATAATTCTCAACCACACACACACACACACACACACATATATATATATATATATATATATATATATATATATATATATATAACATATGAATCATACTTGTAACATATATACACATCTTAAACACACATATTTTTCAATAGTAGTAATAATAACAAATAATAAGTATTCACATCAAATAATTTCATAAGACATGTACTCACATTTTCACAAAATCATTTAAACATAATATCACATAAGCACATATTAAATATTTTGATTTGGGGTAAAATAAATTTTGGATAGACATAAATCTTACCTATAACCAACTCTTCTACTTCACTTGCCCAATTCTTCTCCCACATATATGATTTCTCTCCTCACTTCTCCTGATTTTTCCTCACCACACAACCCATCTATTTATAGGCAAAAGGGAAAGGAAGACAAATCGTGAAGAGAAAGACATATGGGAGATCAAGCTTATCTTATAAGATAAGGATGAAAACATGTGGTATAGAAAGTGACACTTGTCATATTTTTGTGGTGGGTAAGGGAAAATATCTTTGGTTAGACTGTTATGGGTTAAAACAGATATAGTTACGGTAGAAAAATTAGAGAATTATAAATGGGCCAAAAAAAATTGGGCTAAAATAATTAATTTGGAATTGGGCTAAAGTTAGGTTCAGAACATTACGAAATAATCACATTTGGGCTTAGGGATTTAAGTAGTAAAATAAAAAAAATAAGTTGACCCAATGCCCATAGTTAGATTTATATAAAATAATAATAATAATCCCTTTTCAAAAATATTTATTAAAATAATAATGTTAGGAAAATACGGGGTATTACACTGTGTGAATGAGAAATGAAAGACATCATTATAACAAATTGAACCAACTGTTAAATAAGAAGGATAAACGAGACAAACCTCAGGGGGGTCACAAAGTCTGAAGAATCAGGACCACCATCAACATCCAAACCAGGAACAACGACTCCAGATGGGGTCTCATCTTTCTCCTTACACGGAGTGACGCTAGGTTGATCCATCCCCACATCCTCAACAATACAATCATTTCCTATTTTTTGATTAGCAACCTATTTTTGTTGGAAAAAAAAGAATTGAAGGAAAAATCTTGAAACCAAACGCACACAGCGTGATCGATGATGGAATGCATATGCACAAACAGAGGTGTCTTAATGCACACATCCGTTTGAAATTAATGTGCACACACACAGATTAGAAAAGCACACATCTACAGAAATATGATAAAATATATGGGCACACACATTGATGAATATATGCACACACCAACTAACACACTACGACACATTCGAGAACATAATGGTAAATTAACATGACAAATAACTTGAATAAAGAAGTTAGACCTCTGGTGGCGTGCCAAAATTTGACCGATCACAGCCTGGTGAAGGATATTCACGCGTGACATCGTCAACAACTACACGAACAGCCTCGTTAAAATCCTGTGTTAATCCCAGGCTAAAAGATGGAATATCCTTAAACTGGTTACGCTCTAGAATTGCTCGCTCAATATCATCAGCAGCCCGTAGATTATCAGCATTACTCCAAAATAAATCATCACGCTGCGTGAATGTCTGCTGCGTGGGCTGGCCCACACCAAAACCCGAAAACGAAGCCTGTAGAGTGACACCTACTAAGAGCTGAATTGCGTCACGCATCTGCCGACATACCTCACAATCCAAATCCACTTCACGAGCGTGCTTGAACAACTCAGACAACTCCAGAATAGACCTCGCCAAGGCAGTGGTCTTCTCAGCAACCAAATCAGCAAACGTCTAGAAACACATAGAGAATATACCTCATTAGGAAAAGAAGACTAAGTGCACACACTACTTGCCACACGTGCAAACACCAATATCCAAGGTGAAGTGTGCACACACATAAAATGGACCCCGCAAAACACAATACTTAGGACCATATTCACATGCACGGGTAGGGCTTGAGCAATCACCGCATCCATCATCAGCCCCCGTAGGTGTATCTCCCCCACCATCAACATGACCACCATCAAGAATCGGGGGCTCAATGACACCCATCCCAAAACCACCTATCCGAATCTCGGATAACTCACGCTCAAGAAGTAACTCTTTCGTCCAGCCACGAAACGAAGGAACCAACCTAGGGATTGGGCGCCCCAAATGCATAACTCGATCAACGTAAAACAGCTACAACAAACAAAAAACACATATATCAAAATTGAGACCATAAGTGATTGAAAAAAACCACAATCGAACAAAGGAAAACAGATAACAAAAGAAAGCAATGGTAAAAAACTGGAAAATTACCGCAACAAACTCAGCCGGGCCCACAAAACACTTATGCCTGCCAGACTTCCAAGCAGCCTGGGTCTCAACCAACGAATCAATAAGAAGCTTGCACCAATTCAAATCCCGAATACGACGAACATCATCAAAGCACTGGAAATACATCTGATTGGCATATCCATTGCGCATACAACAAACTAACGTAGCCAACACTAGCATACAAAAATGCCTCCTAAATAGTATTCCCCCATCAACAAGCTTCACCATCTGAGTGGAAATCTCACAAGGAGTCACATAATACCTCTTCTTCTCAAACTTCCCCCTCCAATTTTGCAACAAGTTACTAATGTGCAACTTATCCCGCTTAACCAATTCATTACTCCCACGAGGAAACCCTAACACAAGCTCAACATCTCTCTCCTCCAGTGGCAACAACCTCCCACCCCCAAATCAAATGCCCTCGCCTGGCCATCAAAATTAGACAATAACCAGTGCACTAAACAAGGAGGGCAGTCACCCACATTAAACTCCAACAAAGACCCAAAGCCCATATCCCTTATATCATCCTTCTGCTGACATGACAAATCTTTTAGCGCATCGACCAACACAGAAGCAGGAGATCTAGTCTTAACCTTAGGAAAAGGTGACTCATCCTCACCCCCCAACACACCATCCAGGGCATTCAATTTAGGATCTTCTTGCATCGTACCCAGACCCACCAAAGGAGGCGATACAAAGTCATCATCACTAAACCCAATCTGAGATGCAACGTAATTCCGATGAGAGACCTTTGCCTTTTTACCTACAACACAGACATGAAAAACGACCACCCAAACACATATGTAAAGCTATACACCCATACAGAATGCACAAGCACCACAATAAACACATAACATCCAAACACAACTACAAAATAACAAACCAGCAGCACTGTTTTCGAACCGCCCTAAACTTTCAAACATTAAAAAAAAAAAACAGTACCATACCATCCGAAACTCACAACGCACCACGAATATCAAAATAGGATCTTATAAATGCAAGATTCAATTAATTACAGCTTTAAAAAAAAAATTTAAGGCTGACACATGCAACCTTTAATACCTAAATTTCATATTTCAAACCATTACAACATTGGAATCACATTCTAGAATGCGGATATCAGTTTTTTTGGGACCAAATTACTGGCCAATTTGTGAGATTATGAGGGAAATAAGAAACCGAAACTCACCACAAGCTATGAATGAAAATACGCACCAACCCAAGACCGAACCCACCAGTTGTTAATCCGACTAACATGAACCTTCTGAAAACCATAATCCCTAACTTCACTTCAACCTAAATCACACGCAAGCACACACCTAAATTCCACTACGCACTCACCATATCCAACCCCAGATCAGGGTTAAAACAAATGGAAAAATCATAAATTCACAGCAAAAAAAAAAAAAGAAGCAGGACATCAAGAATACAATAATACAACCCCCAATGAGAAATTCTTAACAAACCCGACAAACCCGACACAGAACAACAACAAATACAAAACAAGCAGCCGACAAACTGCCAAAAGGCAAAAAAAACAAAAAAAAAAAAACAAGCAAACTATTGCACGAAAACGACAAAAAAAATACCTAAACTGACACCTTTGGCCGGTGATCCCCGTCGTTTGCTCCGCGTAATTACCCCACCGACGACCATCGTTCTCCCCCAGAACCGCAGAAACACGTGGATGACGTGCGTAGCAGCTATTGGAGAGAAAATCGCAAAAACCCTAGCTTTAGACGGGCGAGTGACGCGAAATTCGGATCAAGCAAGCGCGTATCCCACCCAAATGTCTAAAATACCCCAAATAAAAATAAAAACAACCTGGTCTGAAGAAAAACGCGAGAAAAAAAAAACAAAACAAAATTAAAACCGAGAAACCCCATCCGCCCATCCATCTCCAAGATCCAACATCCATAATTAATCCATATGTTTGTATTTTAAGTGGTGTTTGTACATGAATGTAATTCTATATATATATATATATATATATATATATATATATATATATATATATATATATATATATATATATATATATATATATATATATATACACACACACATATGTATATATATATACACATATGTATATATATACATATGTGTATATATACATATGTGTATATATATACATATATGTATATATATGTATATATATGTATATATATATACATATATATACATATATATATAAATATGTATATATATACATATGTATATACTCGTATATATAGAATTGTAATCATATGAGACATCATATTTAGGTGAGAAAAAAGAACTGTTTTTTATCGTTCTTCTTTGGATTTTTTATGGCTAAGATTATTTCTTTTTTTTTTTCTTTTTTCCTTTTTTGGTTATTATTAATTATTGGGGGTTTTATGTAATTTTGCATGTGTTTTAATTTTTTATGGAATTCTATTGATATATTATGTTTGATTTTAGGTGTTTTAATTTTGGAAGGAATGTATTTTTCTTCCTTGTTCAAGGATTTGCGTTTTTTTATCGTCTTCAGTCGCCCATTCTTCATCTTTGCCAGAGCATGAACTACAGTAATGAAGGTATGTCTTCTTAAGTTTTTTGCTTTTTGTTTCTTCTATTTGATTATGCTTTAATTTGTTGCATGGGTGAGTGAATGTGAGTGTTGCGTCAGTTTTTGTTAAGTTCGATTTTTAGGGTGGGAGAGTGATTGTTGATTGTAATCTTTTGATTGTTAATGTTGGTGTTGTCCCGTTGTTTGCAGTGTTGATTATCTCGTATTTGTTCACCTTGTAGTAATTTTTGTTTGTGCTTCGTCAGTGTGTGCATATCTTTATTATGTTGTGTGCATATATGTTCTATCATCTTGATGTTCGTGACTTTTTTGGTTTTTTTTTTCATTTTATTTTATACATTGTTTTTAGGGTAGTCTGGTGGGTGGAATCATTTTCTGTTTAATTTCAAGGTTGTGGTATTTTTTGTCCTAATTTTTATTCATTTCTGTGCATTTTTCGATAACATTGTATTTATTATTTGTTTGTGTGACAGTGCACATAGTTGTCAACTAAAGTGCACACATCACCTGTGCGTTTGTAATGTTTTTATAATTATTGTTTAGTGGCTGTGTTTTTTTTCACCATTCCAATGTACCAACATTTATTGGTGTGGCCCTCGACAAGGCTGATTCAAAATTGATTTGGAATGATTTTTATAGTTGTGTTGCTCTTACAGGAGATAACTCGGATCATGTTATCGATTTGGCCCGTGTTTTGGAGGAGCTTAAACTATCTTTTGTCAATGTCGATACTAGTCTTGGACTCTTGGTACGTCCGTTGGTAAATCGAGTGTTATTCGGGCGTTTGGTGGTGTTATCACGTTTGCTGATATTATTGTATCCACCACCCCCTCCCCCAACCATTGCTAAGAATAAGGGTTCTCAGAAGTGGTGTCATCGAAAGAGGTAGCAGTAGAGAAAGCATCTAAGCCAAAAAGTTTGTCCAAGATTTGTAAGCAATATGCGCATCATGATAGCTGTAATTGCCCGCAATCAGATTAGTGCTACTTTTTCACTTGTTTTTTTAGACATTGTATTTTTTAATAGACTTGGATTAAATATATGGGTTTAAACTAATTCTTAGTCTATGCTCGTCGTATTTTTTTCCATCTTATTACTGTTAGCAGTTGAGATATAGATCATTGGTTATCTGTGTGCATCTACTTGAGGCAGGGTGTGCATGTGAGTGTAAACTCATATGTTGTAAAGTTGGTGTGTGCATCCCAGTATTGGACATGTGGCGTACATACTCATACAGGGCGTAGTTTTATTTTTTTTACTTGTTTTTTTTTATACTTTGTATTTTTTTATGAGACTTGGATAAACTTTGTGGATATTATCTAAATAATTTAATCTGATTCTTAGTCTATGCTTGACATTTTTTTCCACAAATTATTGTAAGCTGTTAAGATACAGATGATTGGCCATGGGTGTGCACCTACTTTCGGCAGGGTGTGCATGTGAGTAAACTCATGTGCTATCAAGTTAGTGATTGTGTGCACCCCAGTTATGGACCGTGTGCCGTATATACTCAAACGTGGTACACGCAAGTTAAACGGGGTTTCATGACATAGGCAATGTGGGTGAACACCACATGAATATGTTTAGGTTACAAAAATACATGTGCACTACTAGTCAAGTCAACACCACACCCACTGTTATCATCTACAGTACTGAATATATTGTTCACAAAATAAACCATAACTAAGTAAGCCAAGCTAAAAGTTTGCAAAAAAAAAATCCATTTCCACCATGTGTAAAATATGGTGATTTATGCTTACCAAGTCCTCTAGAATGGTACCATACTTTTTGTCGTTTGGTATGTGTGCCGATAAGTTATCATTGAATTCAATCTTCACCTTTACCATATCCACGCTGATTACATGCATAGTAGTGTTCACCTTGGAGTATCAGGAAGATGACATGCACACTGGTTGGGATACATATTAGAAACGCTAAACAAAAGCTATGTGCATCATGCCAATTTGTGTGTGCATTCATGCATAACAAAATAACATTGGGGTTGGTGTGAATGTTATTTCATTTCTCTAAATTATTTACGGTGCACATAGTAATGTGCCTATGTGCATCTTATTGCCCTGCTATGTGCACGTAATATTGAAACCAAGTGCCATATGTTTGGAGTAATGGTGTGCACGCGCATAATTCAATGAATTTTAACAATATGAATTTTAAACAAGCTGAAATCACTAATATACAGAACAACAAAATAAACCAGGCAGCGTGCACACACTTTTAACCTAGCGTGCACACAGAATTCAATTAGCTATCCAAATTCACACATGCGTTCATTTCTCAGCCAATTTGAAACCACCGGTCACCCCACAGTTTCCCAAACTTGTTTATCTAACCTAATCCCACTCACTATTGATTGCACTCTACTCATCCCACCACTTTCCGGCGACCTATTTTTCGGTAATCACCGTTCCCTTCTATTTATACCACCCGAAAAATTTCTCAGATCACTAACATTCGTCTATAAAACTCTAGGAGATTCAATGTTTCGCCACACACTCAATGTCGCCCGAGAAATCTGACCTACAACCGCTACAAATAAATCCATTCACGTACCACCTCGATTTCGCAAGAACCCTAATCTGGATTGCGAATTACCCGCCAAGTCGTAGTTTTTTTTATAAACATACCTCTACTATCCGTTTGACTCCTCGCTCCTCTTCGTCGTTTATCTCTTCTCCTCAAATCAGCGATATTTCATTGAAGGTCGCAGTGCACAAGAAGGTGGGGTGTTTTCTTCTTCGAGGTTTTTTTGGTGCTTTCGAAATTGACTACAGAGTGAGGAGAGTCGAAAGTCGGGTGTGCCTAAGTCTTCCAACTGACGCTACTAGTCAGTTTTACCCATTTGCCCTTTGATTGTTATTTTACCTTATAAATCAAGCTAATTTTTAGGGATCACATTATGATCCTATCTTCAAATCGGAGCCATTCGTTACTTTTTTTCTATGGTAAGGATGTTGTCTTATTTCTCATCTAGGTGGGTTGTCTCACTTGAAGGCCACACCTGATCATGACATATATATATATATATATATATATATATATATATATATATATATATATATATATATATATATATAGAGTCATGATCAGGTGTGGCCTGGTCATTAGGTGTGGCCGTGCGGCCTATTTTCAGCCATTAGATCATATCAACTCATCAAATCAACGGGCAATATATATATATGTTACAGAACACACCTTTCTACGTACTAAAACGCACCAGAGGATCGATAAAACACACCATTCCACACAATATACCAAATACACCTATTCACTTAAAATTCATCAATATACTTAATAAAACACATCATTCTACGTATTAAAATGTACCACAACGTGCCTCACGTCAGATTATAAGCATACATTATTTACACATATTAGAAAACATGTGCTAAAATATGCACCATTCTACATATTAAAATGCACCACACTTATTAGAAACACATGTGTTAAAATACACACCATTCAATGTATTAAAATGCACCAGGCGACGTATTAAAACACACCATCCCACAATACAGTTACACATCATTCTATGTATGAAAATGTACCAGCGAATAGATTAAAACACACCATTCCACAACACAGTTAATGCACCGACATACGTAATAAAACGCACCACAACATGTATTCAAACGCACCACACTATGTACTAAAATGCACCATTCCAATTCACGTAATATAAATACTAAATTACCATAATAACCCCACTCAAACATACGCGAATTTCAGTAGGATTAATGAAATTGGACGGTGCAGATTAGGCCGCATGACCGCACCGGAGCTCGCCGCCGAATTTGAACCAAATATATATATATATATATATATATATATATATATATGTGTGTGTGTTGTGTG
>CP025649.1:11714110-11751553 GCA_003576665.1 Ipomoea trifida
TGAGGTATATAGTTTGTATAAACCATAATTATATATGTTGGTAGTAAGAAGAGCGACACTATGTACGTAGTTGGGTAGTACGTGCTTGTAAATAATAAATATTTGTTATGTGTTACGCATATGTTGAAGTTGGGAAATGTATATGTTATATGCATTGAGATGTATGTGTTAAATGTGAGGCTTATGTGACACATGTGGAGTTGAAAGTGTAGGGTAATTACACTTGAATTACTTTAGTGACATAATGTTAGTGGATCATTCAAATGTTTTGAAAAGAAAAGGAGAATTTTTGAAATGGGTCGAAAGGGGAATTAATTTCCGAGTATTGGGATTACCCAAGTATGTTCCAACTAGTTTCAAAGCAAGAAAGGGGAAAGAATAGAAAAATATTTTCAAACCTTAGTTCTAGTAAAGTTGTGAAGGATCTTGTTAACCACGGAATAAAGATGAGCTTAAAGTGCCTATTCCGCATGGTAATTATGTGTATGATCAATCATACTGTGGGCGAAGTCTATTCGCGAGTACTATATCACCCGGAAGGAAAAGGACTCCTACCGGGGTGTGCACACTTAAGTATAGTCACTCTATGTTCAGGTAGGTGTCGTTCTTATGAACCTAGTGAGGCTAGCTAGTAATCATTCCAACGCTCCTATAAGTCCAGGGGATCAGTATTAGACCGGGCGATGACCACTGAACCCGAGTTCAACGATCCAAGTGGTCAAAAGTGGAGAAAGACTCCAAAGGCCTCACACTTTCTATCTAGGACTAAGAAGAGTTTTGAAATGTGAATGTAGTTACTCCGTAGTTACGGGAAAGAAAGATGTGACAAGTAATTAAATACCCAAAGTTTGTGGGTAATCTTACTCTTTGAAAGGTGAAAAATGATGAGACTCTCTTTGAGAGGGAAAGTTTTCTACTAAAAATGATTACAAGTAAGATGTACGAATTATGTCTATATTACTTGCTAGTATGCTTATTTGTTTAACATTATATCATTGAGTATGTGAATGATTACTAAATGACCTTGTCAAGAAGGAATGTTATCAATATTATTGAATTCTATTCATGAGGTATGCAAGCTGTTGATTATAACTGTTGCAGGTAGAATCTTGCAGATGAGTAAGGTATAGGGTATCCTAAGTAGTCTTTTGTTTTCAAAACCTTTACTTAGTTTTAAATAACCCTTGGATATCCTTACTTAGCCGTCATGCTAACTACACTTCACTGTGTTTTATTTACCAGATGCCGTCTAGCGTGAGTTCTTATAGCCCGGTGAGCTCCGAAAGCTCACCGGAGTATGTGTGCCAGGGTATGGATTACGATGATTATATGCAGATGATGGAGGGAGAGGACCCGTACACGCCCGGTTATGCTCCCGAGGCTCCCACGAACCCAGAGACTCATGTGGCTCCGGCGAATCCTTTTTACTCTTGTCCAGTTATGGACGAGATCCAAGCTGCATACGGCTTCTACCCTATAGAGCCGTTGGATGGCAGTGACCCCCTAGAGTTCATCGTGCACTATCCCTACCCCTGGGACCCTAGCCCTCTAGACGTAGGTGGGGAGTGGATGATGGTCATTACCACTTCCCGATTTTTGGACCATATTACATGGTTTGAAGGGGAGTGGCATTTGGTTTGGGGAGAGTACACTGGCCCTGTATATCACTATCTTGACTAGGCACCGGATCCTTAGGAGTTTCTGGGAATTTGTTTTTGGTGTACATAAATTTTTGTAGCCGTAGAAATGGCTAGGCATAACCAGTGCGTTTGGGTCGAACTCTGTTGTTTTTGAGCCCGAGAGGCTTCCTATGTATGTATTTTGGAAACTATGAATCTTGCTTAATGAAGTTTCATATATTTACATGTCTGAAATTGTAAGAGTCTGTTGTGTGTTTACTGTGTTGAGAATAGTTCCTTTAGCCTGTGCACCTAGAGTGAGGTCTATCGAGGAAAGATAGAATTCTCTCTCTAGGTGTGGCGGTGACGCCTCGGATGTACGGGAAGGTAGGTCCGGGGTGTTACATATTTAGCAAGAAAGAAACTTGTTTCTGATTTGCCGATTATTAATGTTCCTGACAAAATTTGTGAGAGTTGTTTGATTGGGAAGAAGCATAGAGAACCTTTTCCTGTAGGCAAGTCTAAAAGAGCAACAAAGCAGTTGGAGATTGTTCACTCAGATCTGTGTTCATTGGAAGTTCATTCAAATGGAGGTTGTAAGTATTTTGTTACCTTCATTGATGATTTCAGTAGAAAAACATGGGTTTATTTTCTGAAACAGAAGTCAGATGCATGTGATGTTTTTCAACAATTTAAGGTTTTTGTTGAAAAACAAAGTGGTTATAAGATTAAAATTTTGAGAACTGATAGAGGTACATAATATATTGCTTGTGATGAATTTTTAAAGAAAAATGGAATTCAGCATCAGATGACAACTAGGTACACTCCACAACAAAACGGAGTGGTTGAGAGGAAGAATAGGTCTATCATGGACATGGTGAGATGCATGATGAAATCTAAAAATCTGTCTAAACCTTTTTGGGCAGAAGCTGTTGCTTGTGCTGTTCATGTGTTAAACAGGTGTCCAACTAAAAGTGTTCGTGATAAGACACCTGAGGAAGCTTGGAGTGGGAATAAACCCTCTATCAGACATCTCAAGCTTTTTGGATGTTTGGCATATGCACATGTGCCAGATCAGTTGAGAAAGAAGTTGGACGATAAAGGTGAGAAGTGTATTTTTATTGGTTATAGTGACATTTCAAAGGCTTATAAATTGTATAATCCTGAAACTCAAAAGGTTGTTATAAGTCGTGATGTCACTTTTGATGAATATGGTGCATGGGATTGGTCAACTAAAGAAGAAAGGTCAGTTGTTGTTCCCACTATTCCTAATAATGAGCAGTTAGTTCCAGATAATGTTCAGTCTTCTTTACAGCCAGAGTCATCAGTTCGGAGATCTCAACGCGAGCGTCACTTACCAGCTCGTTTGGAAGATTATGTTTTGGGTAATGATAATGACTTGACTGATGAAGAGATTGTTCAATTTGCTCTCTTTGCAGATTGTGACCCTATATCATTTGAGGAGGCTGCAACAGAAACTCATTGGCTTAAGGCAATGGATGAGGAGATTTGTGCCATTGAAAAGAATGGTACTTGGGAGTTAACAGAATTACCTCCCGAAAAGAAGTCAATTGGAGTAAAGTGGGTTTATAAAACCAAATACAAGTCAAATGGTGAGGTTGACCGTTTTAAGGCACGGTTGGTAGCAAAGGGTTACAAACAAAAACCAGGTATTGATTATTTTGAGGTTTTTGCTCCAGTAAGTAAACTTGATACTGTGCGAATGCTTATTTCTCTTGCTGCTCAAAATGATTGGAAATTGTATCAAATGGATGTCAAGTCTGCTTTTTTGAATGGTTTTCTTGAAGAGGAAATATATGTTGAGCAACCTACAGGGTATGTGAAGAAAGGGGAAGAAAATAAGGTTTACAAGTTGAGAAAAGCTTTGTATGGTTTAAAACAAGCACCCAGAGCATGGTATGGTTGCATTGATTCTTATTTTGTTGAGAATGATTTTATGAGATGTCCTTATGAGCATACCCTATATGTCAAATACACAGATTCTGGAAATATTGTTATAATCTGTCTGTATGTTGATGATTTGATTTTTACTGGAAACAATTTGAAACTAATCTCAGAATTTAGGGAGGCACTCATTAAGAAATTTGAAATGACTGATATGGGCCTTATGTGTTACTTTCTTGGTCTTGAAGTTGTTCAGATGAATGGTGGAATCTTTATTTCACAGAAGAAATATGCTGCTGATATTTTGAGAAAGATCAAAATGGAAAACTCCAAACCAGTTTCAACTCCAGTAGCTGAAAAGTTGAAGATGTCCAAAGATGAGAGTGGTAAGAATGTGAATGTTACAGCCTATAAAAGTCTAATTGGGAGTTTGAGGTATTTGGTAGCTACAAGGCCAGATATTTCTTTTGGAGTTGGAATACTCAGCAGATTCATGGAGGAACCAAAAGAATCACATTGGGTTGCAGCAAAGCAAATTCTAAGATATGTCAAAGGTACGAGTAATGATGGAATTTTTTACTCTACTAATGATGCTGTGAAACTTGTTGGATACACAGACAGTGATTGGGCCGGAGATGTTGAGACAAGAAAAAGCACATCGGGATATGCCTTCTATCTTGGTTCTGCTATATTTTCTTGGTCTTCAAAGAAGCAGCAGATTGTAGCACTTTCAACCGCAGAAGCAGAATACATTGCAGCAGCAAACTGTGCTACTCAAGCAATTTGGCTTAGAAGAATTTTGGAGTTTTTGCAACAGAAGCAGGAGGCACCTACAAGCACTAATGACATTAGTGCACATAATTAGTATAAGAATAATATTAGTGGGTTAGGTGGATTAGGTAAATGAATTATTATATGTTGTGTAGTGGAGTGATTTAGGTGAGTGGAATAAATATAGCATAAAATAATGTATAATTAGTGACCAATGTCTGATCTTCATTTGCTATATATATGTGTAGTGTATTAGGAATGCAGTAGTGTATCGAAACAAAGAAATAAAATTTTCCATTCCTACTTATCTTCCATAATCCTTCCCTCTTTCTCTCAATATTATATAGATATATTTAGATTAAATATGTCTAACAGTGTTGATAGAATTAAAGATTGACAGTGTTGATTATATTGGTTGGGTTGTGTAGGAAAAAATGTATTATTATCAAAGTAATAATTTTTTTTATTAACAATTGTGTCTCTGACATATGCGTCCGAACTACTTCAAACACATATTGTCCCCAACTTCATACTCAAATGGTTGATTCTGTACTAGTGATCTTTGTTCTTCGTCTAAGGTTGTTACAGAAAGCAAGCGTTTGGAGGAATGCTTAGCATGAACTGTTTGCCGGAAATCGCAGGATATGACAATGATGTGCATGAAAGAAATGCTCTGGTGTACGTCTACCGCGGGAGAAACTCACGGCCTTTTTTTAAAAAAAATTCTAAAATAACAAAAATAGAAGAATATTTAAGAATTAAAAAAAAAACACGTGTCAAACCTTTGAAGAAGTAAGCTCCTAAACAGGTTAGTTTTGCCTCAATTGAACAATTTTATCAGTTTAGGAGTAATTGCACTATCCGCTTGACTTTGGGGGGTCAATTTTACTATTTTTCCTAATAATAATAATAAGGGAAAATTGTAATTTATATCCCTCCATAATATGTCAATTATCAATGTTACTCCTTAATTATTAGTGATGTAAATGTTGCCCCTCAATTTTTAAAATGGTACATATATTATTGCCCATCTTGTAGTATAAATGTTGCCCCTTAATTTTTCTCCGGTACGGTATGACAAGGGCAATATATGTACCATTTTGAAAATTGATGAGGGGCAACATTTACACCACTAATACTTATATTCAAGAGTGACATTTATAATTGGTATATTATAGAGGGACATAAATTACAATTTTCTCTAATAATAATAATAATAAATAATTGTTTTATTTTGAGGCTCAGTTGGCACCTCTTTGGCTCTCATAAAGGGAAGGTCACATGATTGAATTTTGGTGCTGGGTATTGACTCTTTGGGCTGCAATAGTTAGAAAAAGTATATTAAACAAATACTACAATGTAATAGAGCTGGTAGTACTCAAAAAATGCTTTTTAATTTTGTTTATGTATTTAATTTATTAAATTTAGAATTTGAAATTTTATTTTTAAAAATTTAATATTTGAAATTTTATTTTTAAAAATTTAATATTTGAAATTTATTTCTTTAATTCGAAAATTATTTGACTTATTCATTTTAATTTAAAATCAAATTTGAAAATATGTTTAAATTTGAAATTAAAATTATATTAAAGTCAATAAAGTAATAGATGATGGCGAAGAGTAACGTATGACCCACAAAATGAGGAGAAAAGAGAGGAAATATTGGAGAGATAATGATAAAGTATACCATGCATAACCAAGTTCATTGAGAACGGTAACATAAGTGGGAGTGCTAAACCATAGTTGAACTTAAAGAAGTTACGGTGCAAGATTCTCCGATATTTTCTTCTCAAATTGTTGTACTTGTGAGTCAAATTACTTTACTTGGAGTTACTTGGATTATTCATTATGCAACGGTTGAACAATTTAATGATTTACCTAAACAACAAATTAATGATCAAGAGATTAATGATCAATTTGTGGAGGAACACATGATGTAGAAAATTGCTATATATTGGCTCCTAACTACCAATATCTGTGCCAATTTCAAGAGCCCTCTTACTAAGAGCTTCAACAAAGATTTCAACCCCTTAATCAAGAGTTTGAGATGATGTCCAAATTGGTGAGTTTGATAATGCAAACATCTTCTCGAGTGAATGAGTTACAAACTCAAACGAAAAACATGATGGCTCAAGTATAAAGTTGGGCAACTCAAGAGCCTATTGAAGATTCATTGTCCAAAGAAAAGGTTCAACAAGAGTTGCCCTTATCTAATGAAGGGGATGAGGTTCATGGAGATGAGAATGAAAGGGAAAATCTTGAAAATGAAGTTCTTGATGAGTGTCTTGAATTCAATCATTTGAATGAAGAAAAAGACAAGATTGAGACTCAAATTGAGATTCAAGACAATGGTGGCAAGGAACTTTTGCAATATCACCCATTTGAAGAAGAAGAAGTAAAGGAGAGTGAAGTTGATAACATACTAGGTGAATTTGAGGAATGCTCTTTAATGGATGATACTCTCCTTAGTGATAATTTTACAAGAGTTTGGGAGACGGGAGGATTTGATGTTCTTGAAAATGAAGGCACACGTTGGCCTTTTATATATCTAATGACTCTCATTTCTTGTTGGTTCATGTGGATGACTCGAGACTCTCATTGCTTGTTGAAGGAGAGAGTGTTGAAAAATGTGGAAAAGAGAAAAATCAAGTAAACCTTCTGGGTAGTATGATTGGTAAAGAGCCTCTTATGGCTTTCTTGGTTGAAACGAATGAAGGTATATGCTTGAATTGAGAGAATGTGATGCGCTACATGATGATTTGAAGAGTGTGAACTTAAGAGAGTTTATAGATTGACATCACTTGAAGAGATTTTTAAAAGAGAAAGTTGATGGAAAAAAGGGAATTTTCATTCTCAAATCTTTTAATGGCTAGCACTTTAGAGGTTGAGTCGAGCTAGCGACGTTAAACTTAACGCTTCATGATAGGCACATCATGTTATCTTTCATTTTATTGCATTTTATTTTCTTCCTTGCTTTTCTTTACACTTTTATTTTTGATATATCATGTTTTCTTTCATCACTTGTGCTTTCATGTATATTTCTCTTGACTCTAGGAGTGACACAAAGGAGTATACTAAATTCCAAGAAGGTTTCAGGATGATTCTTTGGCACGAGAAGATTTATTAGGGTAGTCTCACATTCCTTCTCTACTTTCTTTGAATTGTGTATAATGCTTTACTTGGTGTAGATAGTAGAAATCGTGCTTCTTGTGCTTATTGTACTACCTTTTACTCTTGTTCTTTATTTTCTTTCACATCGAGGACGATGTAATTTCTAAGTGTGGGGGGTGGACAAAAAAATTGGGGAAATCTTTGAAAAAATTTTGAAACTTTGCTTGGATGACTCTTTGTGCTTTGTGTTGGATAAATTGTCTTTCTATACTTGAAGTTGTGATTACTCCCTCTTTGTTGGTTTGTGGTTTGTGGTTTGCTTTGGTGGAACTTGTTGCATTCAACTTATGATTGATGAGCCAAGGGATAATACATGATTGATCTATTCTCTTACCAATAGCATTGTTAACCACTTAATAATTTAATCAATTCGATCTTGATCTAGTGTGTTGTGCATTGCTAGCAAAGACTTATATAACATTCCGGTGATGGTTGTTTTGCTAGAACTTGCCTCATTACTCTCCAAGTGAAGTCTAAGATTTGCATGCTTTGAAATGATTTAGGTCATTATATTTTTGTTTAGTCCAAGTCTTTAAGCCTACCTTTTACACATTTGTTTATCCCTAGTTGTCTCTGTTGAGCCTTGTGTTTGTTCAATAAGTGCTAAGCACTTAAAGCCTTCATTATGTTTGTTTTTTCTTGTTTTAACCCTTATCATTTAACCCTTAAACCTTAGCCAAAATGTTTCCCTCCACCCTTAAGAGAATAGAACATTTGTTCTTTTTCATAGAAGAGATTTTTATTGGAGTTTGTTTTGTTAGCAATCATCTTGATAATTTTGTCTAAGTGTGGGGGTCTTAATTCATTGGATAAGTTGATTGTTGAATTGAAAAGAAAAGAAAAAAAAACAATGATGTTGAGAAAAATTGAAAAAAAAAATGTTGAAAAAAAAATTGAAAAGAGAAAAAAAAATGAAAAGAAGAAGTTGAATAAAAGTTTGAAAGTTTTCGTTGAGCGTTGTACTCAGCCCCCACTACTTTAAAATGTTGCTTTATATTCAATTGTTAGTTGCTCCATAATTCACTGATGTCATATCTCTTCCAACCTCAATTTTGAATAAGTGTTAAGTTCTCTCTTTTGTTTGATTTCCTTACCCCTTCTTTGTCAACCATTAACCCTTAGCTCCATTACAAGCCTAATAAAAGTCCTACTTGATCTTAGCATGCAATCTTAGAATTGAGCTAGTGGAGTATGAAGGGCAAGCCTATAGAATCTCATTCAAAGCCAAGTTTGGCATACACTCAACTTAGTATTTGTGCATACTAGATCTTGACACACTTTAATAGTTTTGGTGATTGGTTATTGGCTTGAGAATAGAACCTATGTGCCAAGCTAAGCTGATTCCTGAAACAAGTTGTGTTGTGTCAAGTTAGATTGTGGTTTGATAGGTTGTGCAAAGTGGGAGTGTGACCAATTTCATTACTATGATGGTAATTTATTTCTTGTTTTTGCTTGAGGACAAGCAAATGCTTAAGTGTGGGGGGTTGATAAGCACGAAAATGTTCAAATTTTCACCTTGCATTTAAGCTTATTTTCCTTGTCATTTGTTATAATGTTACCCAAAATGTTTTTCCTTTAATTCATTTGTGTGTTTAGGTGTAATTCTTGATGATTTTGATGAATTGAATGATTTTTGGAGTATTTCATATGCATGTAGAGTCAATGGGAGCCAATGAGAAGTTATGAAGATGGGAGAAACACCTGTGAGCCAAATTGTGGTGCCTTTAGTGGTCTTGGTCATTTGGATAAACACATGCAAAAGTGGAGCAAAAGAGCAAGAAGTTGAAATTCTTGCACAACTCGTCCAATGCTCGGGTTTTTTGTCATATCTCTGCGTTGGAATGTCTAAATCAAGTTATTTTTATGTCATTGGAAAGCTAACTTGAAGGACCACAACTTTGATGAAGACCACAAACGCTATTTCAAAGGATTCCGGGCTGAAAATTAGCCTAGAAGACGAACAATGTGCGTAGAGTGCACACTGCCTGCTGGCCACGCCCGTGGCCACAAGGCAGTGTGCCTTCATTTTCTGGTCATGGGTACAGCCACACCCATGGCCATCCTCTACAACATATGACAACCCCATTTTTACCCTTTAAAAGGGAATTTTTTCCACCCAAAAACATATCTTTCATTTCCCTTTAATTTTTTAGTTAGGTTTAGCTCTAGAATATCTTAGATTAGTGTAGATTTTTTATTCCTTTCCATTTTCAAGCTCAAGAAACCTTGCAATCTTGGATTCCAAAGCTTAAATAGAGAAGTTTTCTTATTCATCTCTTTCCTTTGATTTTCATTTATGCTTTCAATTAGTCTTTTAATATTGTATATCTATTGTTATATTATGAGTAGCTAAGTGTTTTAGGACTAGGATTTGGTTTGATTTCTTGATATTGATGCCTATATGAATGTTATTGCATAAAGGAGATTATTTGGGTGTTTTAGCGTTGTTGTGAAATTTGTGTATAATTGTTGGATCCTAATTGCATGTTTAATTTTGGAGTGTGCTTGTTGCTACGAGAGTAGAGCTTGTACACTAGCCAGTAGCCACACATTCACACACTTGATGCCCAATACAAGAATATTTTAGGTGTTAAGGAAAATCTATGCCCTGTGTTCTTGTTTGGGCAACCTTGGGTTGAATTTCCACGAGAGTGGAGTTCAAGATGTGGTTGCAAGTCCAAATAGCTATGATAGTGGTATTTGGACACTTTTGTGCATCTCACTTACCCTATGCCTTGTTTTAATTCCTTAATCTTTAGTATGATATTTGACATCTTAGCTTGAATCAACCAAGTCTTGGTCTTTTGTTTCCTTGTCTATTTTGTTATTTGTTAAATCATATCAACCAAGCTCATTAACAATAGGCCTAGTTTCAAAAAGAGTAGTTTTAGCATGTGCTTAACTCCACCTAGCATCAATTCCTAACATTACAAGAGTCATCTCCAATGGAATGATATCTAAAATTTATACTATGATTTGATACTCGATGGATGTGTAAAAACCGTCTTCATCAGAATGTTAGAACAATTATTATTATTATTATTATTGATGTGACTCATCAATTAATTATTTCAAGTTCCCTGCTTATGATAAATATCTATTTAAATTGAATAATGATCTAATAATTTCATTATTGGTCAGTTAAGAGATAAAATTGTAGTTTTAACTGCTCATCAAGTAACTTCTCACATTAATCAAACGTGAGGATGCTTTTTAATTATTCTGAGACTCTATTCTTCTCTCTGATCTTTCGAAAAGCTAAAAACTCCCTCCATTAGAGTTCTTAGATTAAGGGAATGCTAAAAGTTTGGAGGGAGAAACCAAGTCTCTAGTTCAAGCAACCGCAAGGAAACCATGGAACCAGGTATGTTCATTAAACACTAATTAAAGTACTGTATGTGAAAATCGTGTGCTCTAGAGATCTTTTATACTGAAGGTTTATTTTACATCTAAAATACCCCTCTAGAACAACTTGGGTTAGGGTCTAGCTTTGCTTCAATAAAGGATATCTTTGGGAACTACCAAGCCTGGAAAACACGAGTAACTAGATAGCGCGGGTTAGTTAGAAACCACCATCCTGGTTTATCTAGGAGTGCCATATTAAAATCATGCAATTGTTTAAAGACCAGTCCCCCACAATGTTTAGCTAGACACACATGTGGTGTGACACCCCAACCTCACATAGGCTGAGATAGCTAAAACTCAACATAAAAGCTGCCAATCTCAACCAACAAACTAACATAGCGGAAGCAATTTAAACTTAAGGGCGTCATGCCACACCTAGGTATTAACAAAGCCTAGATGCACAGGCTAAACAAGAAACGAACTAACTGTCATATCATAGAAATCTCAAAACAAATCCCCAACATAATCCATAAATCCAAGAGAAAATACTCAAAGTACAGAACAAGAGTATCAAAAGATCTCAAGGCTCACAGGCCATCAAACAAAGTCTAATCAGAACTAACTAAGGCTAATGTCCTCATAAGGAAAGCTCTAGCGCGCTCGCGATGTACTACTCCATACCTGGAAAACACGCAAAGAACCATTAGCAAAAGAATGCTAAGCAACCACCATTCGCACCCGCAAGGAAGTATAGATATACATAGCTTGTAAATAGGTTTACACACCCATATAGAATATAAACACCAACGAACTATACAACAGCGCAAATCGATACTCAACAAGGATAAACTGAACGAATCATAAACCAAGACTCAATCCAATGAAGCCAACAACCAATAATGAAAGCATAATGCATAACGAATCATAAATGAGATACCAATCGAACAATCCAAAGAACTCATAAGAACCAACAAAGAAAGACATCCCAACATCAACCTCCCAACCAACCAAGCCAACCATCACCCAAGTCAACCATATGTCACAAGTCAGAAGTCAGATAGTCAGAAGTCAACGACATGGACCGCAGTCCGCACGACATGGACCGAAGTCCGAACGACATGGACCGAAGTCCGCACGACATGGACCGCAGTCCGCACGACATGGACCGAAGTCCGAACGACATGGACCGAAGTCCGCAGTTAGAAGTCAAATAGTTAATAGTAACCAATAGTCCACCATCACAACCATACTCCAACACCACCACAACCAACCAAGACGTGGGTTCATCTCAAATATGAACACCAACCAACTCCCAGTTCATGAATCAAAGAATCAATAGACCAAGAACACCAACAAGAGGAAATCGAAGACATGAATCAATACTCCAAACTAAGGCATCAAATGCTCAATGGATAACACGAATAAATACTCCAATAACATGGTAAAATACCCAACAAAACAATCCAACAATAATCTGAAACAAGGGACCAACAACAGACAACAACAGCAGAAGATCGCTCACTGGAAATCCATTCCCAGTGAACTAGCGGAACTCAGCAACGGACCACTGTCCTCCGCCGAACCCCTCCGCAAGGAGGAGCCGGGCTCCCTCAACGGGCTACTCCCCTCCGCCCGAGACCACCGTCGCCACCTTGCGGAGCGCCCTCGCGGGTTACATTGTGCCGCTTGGGTCTTTCGCAAGGCCAAACCCATCCCCAGATTCCAGAGACCAAAATCAGACATGAACAACACCACTTCCAGAATACAAAATCAGACTAAAACCACTCACATTTCATCCAATTTAGAGTCCAAAAATAAGGAAATCCATAGCATCATTGATCATACAACACAAGACAAAGATCAAGATGAAATCCAACAAATAGATCAACAAAATAGGCTAACCACAAGAAATTTCCAGGATTTCCAATCACCAAATCAATATGTATAGATTAGGGAATAAAATAGTTTTGATGGACATGGATGGTTACCTCAAAGAGCTTTTCCTACTCCAATAAGCCTTTTGCTAGCTCAAGAAGCCCCACCTTCACCTTGATCATCTTTTCCCAAAGAATCCCCAAAAGAACACTTATAAGATTATGTAAAAAGGCTATCTAAAACACAAAATGCAAGATGAATCCTAGGATAGATGCACTTACCCACTCCCAACAAAGCTTAAAAGAGCAATCTTGGCTTGAAATCTTGTAGGGAAGATGAAGATGAATTTTTAGGGAATTTAGGAGGAAAATGGCGCAAGAGGTAGGGGAATTGAAGAAGGAGAAGTGTAATCCTTTAGGGTAAATTTTAGTCTTCAAATCATATGCCAATAATACATACAATATTTAGATTGTAAGACTTAAATTGAAATTGGGCTCAAGTGTAATATAATGGCTTACAAGGATTAATTATATATTCAAGACTAGAGTTTGGGCTAATGAATTCATCCCTTATGAATTAAATATAAGGATTAGGATAATAAAGCCCATAGAAATGTCTTAGGAACAATATATAGACATATATAATATAAGATCAATAAATTGGGCTTGTAGGAATATTTAATCACAATTATTGTAAGGGTCCAACTTGAATAAAATCCCTTACAAGAATAATCCAATTAATTGGGCTCTTAATTAGAATAATTAAATTAGGCAACAAATATATATACAAGGATATATATATATATATTCGAAATTGAGGGAAAGACTAGCCCAATTAAATTAATAAATCGCCCAAGGAATTAATTAGCGATCGAAAGGCTTGAAATGAATTTACGGGGTGTTACATGTGGTCCCAAGCTAACCCATGAATCCCTTTCACCCCTCCCCCACTTCCCCACCAAAACCTATCCATTTAACCTTTCAATGGATTCATAAAAAGTCGTAGGTAGGAGGAAAATACTCATAGAGTATGTGGGTATAGCCTAAGCCACACTCTCAAGAAGTACTTCCTTCCTAGCCCTAAAGAGTAATCTCTTGCCCCAGACCCCGAACCGGTGTCTAATCTTTTGTTCAATATATGCAAACACTACCCTCATGTTTTGTCTCACCACCGACGGGAGCCCTAAGTATTTACCAAAATCTATTGCTAGGGTAACCCCTAGCACACCCACCACTACCATTCGTACATCCTCAAAGAATTATAATTGACAGAGGTACTAGACTTATTACAGTTGACAACCTGGCCCGAGAAAGCCTCATAAACCTGCAAACAACTCTTAACCTCCAAAGTTTCATGTATATTAACCTTAAAGAACAACATCTTGTAATCAGTAAAAAATAAGTGAGAAATAGGTGGGGCTCCTCGCGCCACTCTACACCCATGAATGTACCATTTAGCTTGAGTATCCTGTAATAGTAATTGATGGGAAATATTCCTCGAGCACGTAACCGTACACTTGCTTGGTATATATCATGTACATTGCGAGAACCAATTCTTGACCTTATCTAACATTGTTAGGAAAAAATTGTAATAGATTTTGATATGCGAAAATGTACTGAAAAATATTAGATCCCCAAGGTTTTATTTCTAGTATTAGATGTGGTTAAGATCAAAAAGAAAACTCAAGGAAACTAATTTTGATAACCTCCTCAAAGAAAACAAATATGAAGATATTCAAAGTCATGAAGATACAACATTTGAAGAACATCATGCTCAAAAGAAGAAAAAAAAAAAGGCGGCAATGTAATATTGGAGAAGATGATGGCATTGGAAGTATGCATGTAGATCAAGGAAGGAATTACATCAAGGAGAATAATTAATTAACTAAAGATTCGTACAGATGGAGTGATTCTCAGAAGGAATTAATTTGAAATTAATCTCAACAAAATGGTGTGAAACCCAGGATGGGATGAGGTTTGCAATGGGATGAGATGAAGAGATTTGCCAACTTGGGATGAGATTCTATGAGATGAAATGAAGAGATTTGTGAAGCTTGGGATGAAGTTTGCAATGGGATGAGATTCCATGAGATGAAATCCGAATGGGATGAGATTGAGAGATTTGCGAAGCTTGGGATGAAGTTTGCAATGGGATGAGATTCCATGAGATGAAATCTGAATTGGCATAGGGATGAGATTTGCCATGGGATGAGATTTCATAAGAAGAAATTCAAAATTTCCTTGGGATGAGATTTCATAAGAAGAAATTCGAAATTACCTTGGAATGAGATTTCATAAGAAGAAATTCGAAATTGCCTTGGGTATGAGATCTCAATGGGATGAAGTTTGCACGGGATGAGATTCCAATGATGTAATTTCGAAGGGATGAATTTCCAAGTCAAAGGGATGAGATTTCAAGTCAAATGCAATGGGATGAGATTTCAGGAGCTACAATTTGAAATGGCCAAAGTTTCATAGCATTAATTAAGAGATGAAATTGCAAGGGCTGAAATTCACAAGGGATCCAATTACAGAGATGCAATTCAAGGGATTCAATTACAGAAGCAATTTCACAAGATCTCAACCCAGATTAATTCAAGAAGGCCGAAATATATATGTTCCTAAGGGAATAAATATAAGCTCAAGTTATATTTAAGAAAGTGACTAATCTAAAATGGAAAGGGCCAAGGTTGGAGCAATATTTGAAGATTAATTCACCCAGATTGGCGTGGACATCATCAGGCAATGTTAAAGAACAATTATGGACATGGAGCTCAGTATAACGGTCAGAATATTTTTAATGTCTCTCATAACATTAAAAACATTAAAGTTCATTCATACACTGAAAAGGCTATGAATCTAGCTGACAAATATTCAAAATTGGGAGCGTCTTTTTTCAACGGACACACTCTCAAATTGCCTATAAATTGATGAAGATTTGAAGCAACTAAAGACAACAAATTGAACAATCCTAACAGTAGGTCAAACAAGCGAACAAAATTGCTACATACGAGTAACACAAGTGAAAATCTAGATTGAAAAATCTTCATCTTACATAGACGTGCAATTCATTGAAGAATCTACTGAAGAGTCTCAAGTTTGAAGAAAACAAATCTTCTTTTTGAAAACAAGAGGTTTCTGTACTAGAGTGTAGGATGGGAATTGTCACAAATGAGTGTGAAATCCTGGTGTAGCTAGTGTGGGCTTAGTGATCAAATCACTATATCACAGGGCGTAATTAGTGTGGGCTTGGTGATCAAAGCACTAGATTGCGGAAAATTCATTGTGTCTTGTAACCGAGTGGTGGATATAGTGGATTTCTCCTGAAGATAGGAGAAAGTGGAGTAGGAGGATTACATACACCCCCCGAACCACTATAAATTCTTGTGTCTTTATTTACTTGCATTGTTTACTTTATGCTTGCTTGATTCACGTGAAACACACACTATACATCATTTATTATTCCGTTGTGCACAAGACACTAACAATTTGTTAAGTGTTTTGGTTTGATTTTATATTTGGCTTAGCAATTCGAATTGGGAGAAAAGTCTATTCACCCCCTCCCCCATTCTAGACTTTTCCTTATCTCTTTTGGGACCAACAATTGGTACCAAAGCACGTTGTCTAATTGGGTCAACCTATTCTTGACTACAAGGCAGATCCAATTTACAAGTGTGTGTAATTGGATTATTCTCTTTCATATCTCACGTGAAGATGAAGAAAGATTTATCACAAAATTTATTGTTTTCACTTGATAAATTAGATGATTGAAAAGTTCGCATGCAGGTACACTTATCTGCATTACATGATGAAATGTGAGAAGTAATTTCCACTAGACTGATCGAGATATTGAAGGCTAATATTGCATTTGTCCTATCACTAGACGCTCCTTAATACGTACAAAAGTCAAAATCGGAGTGGACATTTGAAGATATAATAAGGAATAATCTTGACAATATTGCCAAGGATATTCTATTCAAAGTCGTAGATGATACGATCTTCCCAAAATAATCGAAAATGTGCAACCACGAACAAGAGAAAGATAACAAGCTTACAATCGCCATGAAGAAATTTAAAGATTTTAAAATGCTTTCAAATGAAAGTATTTCGGATATGGAAGCAAGAATTATCAAAATTCTTGGTGAAATTTGTTCAAAAATCATACAGGCGCAGCGGAAGCATCAAATCGCTTTTTCATGATTCTATGTTTAAAGAAGAAGTTAGAAAGGTTTACCCTTGAAGCGTGCTTTGGCAGAATCAAAACCATCCAATCGTCCGGCCTCTAGTCCGTCCACCGGTCGGGCACGCGAGAACTTCCAGAGATTTCTACGTGAAAACAATTTTCCTGACTTATTCTCTGTATCACTTCTCCATTACTTAAGAAATAGGGCAATGCTATATATATAGCCTGGTTTGGGCCCAAAGGTGCTAGCCTTTAAAAGCCCAAAACTACACAATTGAATTAATCCATTAATCAATTATTAATGTATTAATTCAATATCGATAACTCTTTATCGATTTCTTTTAAAGTTCTCAGCATTACCACGAACCATTAATGTGTGATTTTCTAGGTTCATAGTCAAACTAGCAACGAGTAATATTTAATAACTCAATATTAAATAACTCGTAAGTCATGAGTGATACCTAGCAGTATGTTATGACTACCTAGTTGACAATGAATATATTTTAATATATTATAATGAACCTTTCCGTTACAAATATCATGCAACATTCCTTCCACACAACACTTGTTCCGAACCAGATAAAGGTCATGGTCAAACTTGGTCAAACCCATAAACCCGGTCAATATGTCTATTCAATATTCTTAACCTGAGGTCCAACTTCATTATACTCTGGCCAGAGATTCTCGTTGTATGATTATTGAATAGATTGGAACATCATTGTTACCTCAAGGCGGTGGATCCTCCATTGAACACACACATGTCTTCGTACAATACTGAACTAGGCCACCAAGTACACTTATAGTCCCATAAGGAACAAAAGATGCATACTGGCAAAAACTAGTTCACCATATGTACGAGACAACCATGTCGTCTCAAGTCAAAGGATTATTGCATACTTGTAACATACAACATACCGATGACACATAGGTAAACACCATGCGGTACGTTGTAGTCAGTCAATGTTCAATGACTTGTTCTCTAACAATCATCCACATGCCCACTCTTTGTATCTCATACAGAATGGCATGAGACTCACCATAAGAAGGACAATGTGCTAGTCTTATCGGAATTCTAATGCCCAATTAGAATTCCTATGACTAGAAACATTTTACAATACTTTATTTATTAATCCTTCGTCACTCAAATTCTACTACTACTTTAATTAATAAAGTTCCAGTAGTAAAATTTATCAAAAGTCAATATAGCACGATGAGACTGGGATTGGCTATCAAGCAAATGCAAAAATGAATGTTGTAAGGCCAAAATCTCATAATTTCACAGCAGATCAACAAAAATTCATCAAGCATAAAAGATTTGCCAATGAGTTAAGTGCACAAAGATTTTTTAAAAAAGTGGGGAGATTTTCTAGAAATGAAGCTGAGAGATTATATCCCACTGAGCAAGATTGGTTGTATGATTACAAACCATGGAATAAAGCAAGGTTTAATTCCTTTCATAGGATTAAACAATTATTTGCTTCCATGGTACCAAAGAAACATGTACCTAAAGTCTTTAGTAGAATTAATTATGATTATCATGTCTCAAATGGTTATAAACCACTGCACCTACTCTTGGATTAATGGGATCTAGGTGGGTTTAGTTACCAAAGATTAGTAACAGTGAAGGACTCAAGCAAGTATGGGTACCTAAAAGAAATTAATCTTTCTTGTAGGATATTTGGTACATCGACAGTGGCTATTCACGTCACATGACTAGAAATAAATCAAATCTAGAGTTAATTTCAGCAATGGTCCTCCGACTATGTTGATTTTTCAAAATTAGTCCCCGACTTTTAATTTGGACAATTTAGGTCCCTTGACTTTCAAATTCTTTCCAATCTTGGTCCTTTCGTCAAATTTTGGTTAAATTGAGGCCAAATGAAGGGGTAAAATTGTCCGTTCACTTGTATACTCGTATTTCTTCTGTCTTATACGCTATATATATGAATATAATATCAGTCGAAGAGACATCGACTGAGATTATATAGCTTCGATTGAGACTTCGACTAAGATTATATTTATATATACAGCGTATAGGACAGGAGAAATACGAGTAATAATACACTAAACAGGTGAACATACAATTTTACCCCTTCATTTGACCTCAATTTAACCAAAATTTGACGAAAGGACCAACATTGGAAAGAATTTGAAAGTCAAGGGACCTAAATTGTCCAAATTAAAAGTCGGGGACTAATTTTAGAAAATCAACATAGTCGGAGGACCATTGCTGGAATTAACTCTCAAATCTAGTACAATTCAGAGAAGTCGATGGACCTAAAGTTATCTTTGGTGGCAAACAAAATTATGGAATCACCAAAGGAGTAGGAACAATCATGAAGAATGGTCTTAGAATTGAAGATGTTTCGTACGTGGAAGGATTGAATTTCAATCTGTTGAGTGCAAGTCAATTTTGTGACAAAGGTTATCTTTTGGAATTTTCCAAAGATAAATGTCAAATAAAAAAATGAGCTTACAAATGAAGTTGTACTCACTGGAGTGATGGGTGTCGAAACCAACAAATAATAAAATACTTACTCTTATGAATTGTAATAGCGATGAGTAAGGTCGTACCCACAGAGATTGGTTAGACTTATCTTTAGCAATAGTTCAAGAAATAATGAGAATATAATAGAAACTTAAATAGTAACAATAAAATGAAAAATAATATCAAATAGCAAATAATTATCAAATAAACGTCAATGGCAAAAGGTATCCAACCCAAGGAATAATATCAGTTCAATTCTAACAAGACAGATATTGATATGCAAGCCAAACTAACTTTACTCTTTACTAGATTGGTTATGGTTATTAACAAGCTCTAACAACCTGTCTTTCCTTACTTCGTCGGTAATTAAAACAAGCTCTTTAATTACTTCCCTAGCTAATAAACAACCCTAAACAAGCTCTTAGGATTTAATTTACTACCAGCATTATCGAATTAGAAAGACTACCAATCCTAGCCAACAAACTCATAAGCTCGGTTCATTTAAGCTAGACCATATATCTCCATAACACAAAACGAAAATCAGTTATAATCAAATTGTGCTATTTGCTACTAACATCAAAACACTTAAACAATTACGGATTCAAGGTTCTGACTAGCAATATAATAACTTGACAATTGAACAATGGGCCCTATTGCAACAATTAACCAAGCATTAATTCATATATATGAATATAACGGAAGATATATAGATAGTAATGTAACACCCCGTAAATTCATTTCGAGCCTTTCGTTCGTTAATTAATTCCTTGGGCAATCTAATTAACTCTTCGGGCAATTTAATTAATTCCAATTGGGCTAATCCTTTCCATTTAATATATATTTGTGTATATAAATATTCATGAGCCTAATTTAATTATTCTAATCAAGAGCCCAATTAATTGGATCATTCTTGTAAGGGATTTTTATTCAATTTGGACCCTTACAATATTTGTAATTAAATATTCCTACAAGCCCAATTTATTGATCTTATATTCTATATGTATGCATGTTGTTCCTAAGACATTTTATGGGCTTTCTTATCCTAATCCTTATATTTAATTCATAAGGGATGAATTCATTAGCCCAACTACTAGTCTTGAATATATATAATTAATTCTTATAGCCATCATATTACATACTTAAGCCCAATCCCAATTAAAGTCTTACAACCTAAATATTGTATGTATTCTTGGTATATAATTTGAAAACTAAAATTACCCTAAAAAGTTTACACTCCTCTTCCTCCTTACACACTTCATCTTCACGCCATTTCCTCTCAATATTGTCCAAAAATTCATCTTCATTTCCCTACAAGTTTTCAAGTAAAGGTTGCTCTTTTAAGCTTGGTTAGGAGTGGGTAAGTGCATCTATCCTAGAATTCATCTTGCATTATGAGTTTTTAGTAGTCTTTATGCTTGTTCTTATAAAGTTCTTTTGGGGTTCTTTGGGTAAAAGATGATCAAGGTGAAGGTGGGGCTTAGAGGACTATCTTGAGGCTTGATTGGTTGGAGAAAAGCTCTTTGAGGTAACCATCCATGTCCATCAAATCTATTTTTATTCACCTATTCTGTATATAATGATCTTGGTGTTGGAAATCCTGAAATTTCTTGCTATTTGGCCTATTTCTTGGATGTGTTTTTGTTGGATTTCATCTTGATCTTTTGCCTTGTGTTGTATGATCAATGATGTTATGGATTTCCTTATTTTTGGACTCTAAATTGGATGAAATGTGAGTGTATTTGGTCTGATTTTTCTGTTCTGGAAGTGGGATCTTGGTCTGAGCAGAAACTGTCTGGAATGGTTCGGGTTTGGTCTTGCGGAGAGCTGTGGCGGCACAATGTAACCCGTCACTGTGATCCGCAAGGCGGCAGCGGTAGGACTGGGCGGAGGAGGTCGGCGGAGGGGCGAGTTCCGTTGAGCGGTTCCGCAAGGCTTCTGGGATTTCGTTCCTAGTAAGCTGTCCTGTGACGTTGTTGGTTGCTGTTGGTCTTTTGTTTCTGATTATTGTTGGATTGTTTTGTTGGGTATTTTGCCAGGGTTTTAGAGTATTTATCCATACTTTTGTTGGGTAATTACTATCTTGTTTTGGAGATTGATTCATGTCTTTGGTTTCCCATTTTTGTACTTTTGGTCTATTGATTCTTGGAATTCATTAACTGGGAGTTGGTTTGTGTTCATAGTTGAGATGAACACTTTGGTTGGTTGTTTGGTATGGTGATTGGAGTAGGAGTATGTGGTGTTGGTTTGTTGGTATCGTTGGGATTTGTTGGATGAACTAACTGTGCTACTATTGACTATATTGACTATATTCGGGTTCATTACCCCTGTGATTGGACTCCGGTCCCTGTGATTGGGTTGATTACCCCTGTGATTGGACTTCGGTCCCTGTGATTGGACTACGGTCCCTGTGATTGGGTTCATTACCCCTGTGATTGGACTTCGGTCCCTGTGATTGGACTACGGACTATGAGATTGACTTGGTTTTTGGGGGGGGGGGGGAGTTTGGAGGTTTGGAGTTGGGATTCTCTTTTGGTTGGTTTGTGAGCCTTTATGTCGTTCGGTTATTACCTTGTGGCACTTGTTGTGGTTTGGTTGGTTCCCTTGGATTGGGTACTCAGTTGGTATCTCGATTGTTGGTTCGTTCTTGTGATATGCTTTCTTGGTTGGATGTTAGATTTGTTTGTTTGAGTCTTAGTTATTGATTCATTCAGCTTATTGTTGTTGAGTATCGGTTTGAACTGTGAACAGTTTGTTGGTGTTTATATTCTATATGGGTGCGTAAACCTATTTACAAGCTTATGTATATCTATATCTCCTTGCGGGTGTGAATGGTGGTTGCTTAGCATTCTTTTGCTAATGGTTCTTTGTGTGTTTTCCAGGTATGGAGTAGTTATTCGCGAGCGCGCTAGAGCTTTCTCTATATGAGGATGATAGCCTTAGTTTATGATTGTTTAGACTTGGTTCTATTGGGCCTGTGTGCCGTTGAGACATTATGATACTTTTGTTAGAGATTCGAGTACTTATGACTATGGATTATGTCTGAGGATTTATTTTCAGTTATATGATATGACAGCTTAGTTTATTCTTGTGTTTAGCCTGTGCATCTAGGCTGTGTTTATACCTAGATGTGGCATGACGCCCTTAAGTTTTAATTCGCTTCCGCTTTGTTATGAATGTTGGTTGAGATTGGCAGCTGTTGTGTTGAGATCTTAGCTATCTCAGCCTGTGTGAGGTTGGGGTGTCACAAGTAAAGCGCAAAGAATAATTAAGGCTAAATAAAGCTTACTGGTCTTGTAGAATCAAACTTCCATAATCCTCGAATTGGAAAAATATAAACTCAGCAGTACATCGTAGAAAGTGTTTACAATGTAAATGAAATTCTTTCGTGAATCGATTCACGATTCTATTACATAATTCATTGCCTATTTATACTAATTTAAGTTTGGTGTTGTCCGTTCATGAGAGAAAAGTGCGGAGGGGATCTTCGGACAACAGCAATTCACGGACGAATTTTTCGTTTGTGGACGCAATTCATCGCATGCGTCATTCTCCAATTCTTGGTCTACGTTCAATTCCTAATTACAATGAACATAAAAAGTGATTTGGATTAGGGATCATTAATAAAATAAGTAAATAATAACTTTGATTTGGTCAAAATGAATTAGAAAGGTAAAGAATCCACTCTAATTTCACCTAGCCGAACTCACAAATAATGATAATATAATTTTTAATAGCAAAAATAGTCATTAACATTAATTATTAAATAATTATTATATTAGGATAAAATATAAAATAAAGTTTAAAATAAATATAATATAAAATAAATAAAACTAATTTATTATAAAAATTAATTTAAATTGAATATAAAAATAGTGCTTATCAAAATTCCCCACACTAATCATTTGCTTGTCCTCAAGCAAAGACATTATTTAAGAAAACATAAATATATAAAAACTCATAACACTTCATGAACATTGGTCTCAAACACATTATAAATACTCAGCTAGCAATTTATTTGAAAATGGAGTAAACTAAAGAACCAAGCCCTCACGGGTATATCACTCATGACTCACAAGTGTTTGAAGGGTGTATAAATTTCACTCAAATCAATTCCTATAGAAATGCTCTACCATAGGATTGCATATCTTCTCATTCTCCACTACAAGATAACATGCATGATCAAATCATAAGGTCTTTCTCCAAGGTTGTAATGGGGCTTAGGGCAAAGGGTAAGAATTATTTGGAAATGTAGCTCAAAAAGCCTTCAAAACTATAGGAGCATGATTAAATGAACTAACTCAAACATAAAGATCAAATGAACCCAATCACTCTTGTTATTTTGATATTTCAACTCCAACCAAATAAACTATCACATCCCCATATGACCACAAACTATTCATATCTTATTCAGCAAGAATACTAATAACAACCAAAAATGATAATTTCATTTTCTCTTTTTCTCTTTTTTTTTGTACTTCTACTTTTCGTTTTTTTTTCTTCTCCTTTTCTTCTTCTCTTTTTTTTTCTTTTGATTTTTTTTTTCTTTTTGTAAACGAAGAAAGACACTTTTCACCACACATTTCTCCCTCTTTGGTGTAGAAACAACTTCAAATGGAAACAACTACATCAACTCATTTTCTTTTTGAAAATACCAACCAAAAATCTCATAGAAGTCCAATGACAATTTCCTTACTTTCACTCATACAGACATTTTGCCAACCTCTTTCCTTATTATGGCACGCCCAGTGGGACAATATTAAAAAGTCCCCACACTCAATCCTTATGTATTTACCCAATCAAAGCTCCCCTAGTCCTCTAGGCAAGGTTAAGAAAATTAATTTCAGGTATGAGGCTTATAATGATGTGGCTCAATAATAACAAAAATACGGTTGACAGGTTCAAAAATGGCTGACAAAGGAAAATCAATTATGGTATGAACAGGCTATTTGGCTAGTGAGGCTAAAAATCAAAGATGGCCTTAATCATATTAAGATCATGCATGAATCAAATTAGCTTTAAAGAGAATCAAGGCAAGTTCTAGAGATACAAATCCATGGAAGATATCACACAAGAACAAAAATAATAGGACTGAAGTGTCAGTCAAAGGATCAAATATCTCACAGGTTCATGCTTGGTTAGTTTAGCTACCACCATATCAAACAAAACACTAACTAAATACTCATAATATGCAAGATCAATTATTCAATTATGTTATGAATTTTAGTAAAAATACTATTATTTTTTGAAAAAAAAATTAGCAGAGAGAGAAATAATAAATTTTTTTTTTCAAATTGAAGAGAAGAAAATAATCATATCCCCTCCCCACACTTATTCTCAACATTGTCCCCAATGTTAAATAGTATGTAAAGATAAGAGAAAAATTAATAAAAATGCAAAACAAATAAAAGGAAGAGTAGAATAAACTCTCTTTGGGTTGCCTTCCAAGTAGCGCCTTTCTTTACTGTCTTTGGCTAGAGGCCATTTTCTTCCTAACACATCCTCATAGTTAGGATTTCTATTCAACGCAACATTCGGTTTATCACCACCAATCAAACGACAATTATCTACTTGCAATGAAATATCCACAACAAAAACAGATGACATGACATTCCGATGTTTCATGTTAGTATTAAATATATCAAATTTAACAATGTCACCATCAAACTCCATTGTCAATATACCATCATGCACATCAATTTTAGTTTTAGATGTTTTCAAAAATGGCCTCCCTAATAAGATCAATGAAGAATTAGAGGGATTATCTTCTTCCATATCCAACACATAAAAATCAGCAGGAAAGATTAATCCATCAACTTGTACTAAAATATCTTCTAAAACCCCCACAGGATAAACATTAGATCTATCAGCAAGTTGAACAATTACACCAGTTTCTTTTAAGGAGCCAACATTTAAAGATGAATAAACAGATAAGGGCATGACATTGATTGAAGCTCCTAGATCTAACATTGCTTTTTCAACATTAACATTTCCAATTTTGCAAGGGATAGTGAACATACCTGGATCATTGCATTTAGGAGATAATTTTTTCTGAAGGATAGCTGAAACATTTTCCCCCATGCTTACCATTTCATTGCCTTTCAGCTTTCTTTTATTTGTGCACAACTCCTTGAGAAACTTAGCATATCGAGGAATTTTTTTAATAGCATCAAGTAAAGGAATATTTACCTCAACCTTTCGAAATGTCTCAAGTATTTCTTTTTCGTCTTCAGCGTTCTTGGATTTTGCGAACCTACTAGGAAAAGGAGGAGGAATTACCAAAGACTTTGGGTGTTCTTTGACAGGCTTTTGATCATTTTGAGGTTGATGGACCTCTTTTTCCGTTTCTTCATCTCGGTTGAGTGTTTTTCTCACTTGAGTATGTTCTTCCAACTCTTTTCCACTTCTCAGGGTAATTGCATTCACATTTTGCTTTGGATTAACAATAGTTTGTGAGGGCAACTTTCCTTGAGATTCCAATCTACTCATAGTAGATGCTAGCTGGCTCATCTGACTTTCTAAGTGTTGAATATTTGTTCTTGTTTCTTGCTGAAATTGTTGTGTCTGTTGCTGAAATTGTTGTGTTTGTTGCTGAAATTGTTGTGTTTGTTGCTGAAATTGTTGTGTCTGTTGCTGAAATTGCTGTGTGTTAATAGCAAGTGACTTAACGATATCTTCCAATGACATACTTGAATTAGAAGACGTTTGTTGTGAAGATGAAGGTTGTTCTTGAATGGGTTGTCTAGGCTGAAACTGTGAAAATTGTGGACGTGGCTTGTAGCTGAAATTTGGATGATCCCTCCATCCTGGATTGTATGTATTTGAATAGGGATCATAATTTCGTTGTGGTTGGCTTGGAAAGCCTCCAATTGCATTAGCTTGCTCACAATAATCATATTGAAGTGTCGGGCACATGTCTGTTTAATGTCCAGTAGCAGCACATATCCCACAAACTTTTACCTGATGTGTACCTCCTAGCGCTAACTGTTGAACAAGAGTAGTTAAGTGAGATACTTGATTCGCAAGGGAAGAAGTGTTCACCTCATTCACTCTTCTAGAAGGTGTGTCCTGTCTACATCCAAATTGTTGTTGTGACACCCCAACCTCACATAGGCTGAGATAGCTAAACACTTAACATAAAAGCTGCCAATCTCAACCAACAAACCAAACATAGCGGAAGCAATTTAAACTTAAGGGCGTCATGCCACACCTAGGTATTAACAAAGCCTAGATGCACAGGCTAAACAAGAAGCGAATCAATTATCATATCATAAAACCAAAATCATAATCCTCAACAACATCCATAAAAATCCAAGAGGAAATACTCAAAGTATAGAACAAGAGTATCAAAAGATCTCAAAGGCTCACAGGCCATCCAGACAGAGTCTAATCATAACTAACTAAGGCTAATGTCCTCATAAGGAAAGCTCTAGCGCGCTCACGATGCACTACTCCATACCTGGAAAACACGCAAAGAACCATTAGCAAAAGAATGCTAAGCAACCACCATTCACACCCGCAAGGAGATATAGATATACATAAGCTTAGAAATAGGTTTACACACCCATATAGAATATAAACACCAACGAACTGTACAACAGTGCAAACCGATACTCAACAAGGATAAACTGAACGAATCATAAACCAAGACCCAATCCAAATAAGCCAAGAACCAATACGAAAGCATAAGGCATACGACTCATAATCACGATATCAACTGAACACAATCCAAAAGGGAACATCCCAACTCAAGAGAACAACAAGTTACCAACAGAACAATCCAAAGAACTCATAAGAACCAACAGAGACACATCCCAACACCAACCTCCCAACCAAAGCACACCATAGGTTAGAAGTCAATAGTCACGAGTCAGACGGGGTGATTAGTCCCACTCACAGGGACCGAAGTCCAATAGTAACCAATAGTAACCACAGGGGTAATCAACCCAAAGCACAGGGGTAGCGAACCCAATAGTCACACAATAGAGCACAACCAATAGTACCAATAGTCCACAATAGAGCACAATAGTAACACCATAGTCCACAACCAATAGTAACCAATAGTAACCAATAGAGCACAATAGAGCACCATAGCAACACAATGGTCCATCACCACAACCATACTCCAACACCAACTCATCCAACCAAGACGTGGGTTCATCTCAAATATGAACACCAACCAACTCCCAGATCATAACTCAAAAGATCAAAGACCGAGGACACCAAGAATGGAAACCAAAATCATGAATCAATACTCCAAACTAAGGCATCAATTGCTCAATGAAAGACATGAATACATACTCCAAATACATGGTGAAATACTCAATAAAACAATCCAACAATGATCTGAAACAAGGGACCAACAACAGACACAACAATACAAAACAGCTCTCTGGAAAACAATTTCCCAGAAGCCTAGCGGAAGACCTCAACGGAACTCACCCTTCCGCCGCCCTCCTCCGCAAGGAGGAGACGGTCACCCTCAACGGGCACCTCCCCTCCGCCCAAGCACACCGCTGCCACCTTGCGGATCACTTTGACGGATCACATTATTACGCCGCAGGTCTCCGCAAGGCTATTCCCACTCCCAGATTCCAGAACCAACAACAGACATGAACAAATCCAATTTCCAGAACACAATCAGACCAAAGACACTCACATTTCATCCAATTTAGAGTCCAAAAATAAGGAAATCCATAACATCATGATCATACAACACAAGACAAAGATCAAGATGCAATCCAACAAATAGATCAAGAAGATAGGCTAACCACAAGAATTTCCAGGATTTCCAAATCACCAAAAATCAATATATATAGAATAGGGAATGAAATAATTTTGATGGACATGGATGGTTACCTCAAAGAGCTTTTCCCTACTCCAATATGCCTTTAGCTAGCTCAAGAAGCCCCACCTTCACCTTGATCATCTTTTTCCAAAGAATCCCCAAAAGAACACTTATAAGATTATGCTAAAAGACTATCTAAAACATAAAATGCAAGATGAATCCTAGAGTAGATGCACTTACCCACTCCCAACAAAGCTTAAAAGAACAATCTTGGCTTGAAATCTTGTAGGGAAGATGAAGATGAATTTTAGGAGATTTTAGAGTGAAAATGGCGCAAGAGGCAAATGTAGGAGGAAAAAATGGGTGAAAGTCTTTAGGGCATTTGATCTTCAAATTATATACTATGAATAGATACAATATTTAGGATGTAAGACATTTAAATGATGTGGGCTTAAGTATTCTTATAGAATAATGTATGTAGGAATAAATATAATCAAGACTAGTAAGTTGGGCTCATTAAATTCACCCCTTACAATTTAATTACAAGAATTAGCCCATAGCAATGTCTTAGGATCACTAGATGGCTATATATAATATATAATCAAGAGTGTGGGCTTGTAGGAATATTTAATACCAAATATTGCAAGGGTCCAAATCAAATAAAATCCCTTACAAGAATAAATACAATTAATTGGGCTCTTGATTAGAATAATCAAATTAAGCTTCAAGGAATGAAATATATATACTTATATATATTTAATAGGAAGAATTAGCCCAATTGAAATTAATTAATTTGCCCGAAGAATTAATTAGATTGCCCAAGGAATTAATTAGCGAACGAAAGGCTCGAAAAGGAATTTACGGGGCGTTACAGTTGTGAATTGGCAGCCATTATGGATATCAAATCTCTAGCTTCACGAGGAGTTTTGTTCACTATAGCACCTCCACTAGCTGCATCCATCATCTTTCTTTCCATGGGCAGCAATCCCTCATAAAAGTATTGAATTAGGAGCTGTTCAGAAACTCCATGTTGAGGGCAACTTGCACACAGTTGCTTGAAACGTTCCCAATACTCGTGGAGAGTCTCTGTGTCTCTTTGCTTGATACCACATATTTCCCTTCTAATGCTGGCAGCTCGTGATGCTCGGAAAAACTTTTCAAGAAATAATCTTACCATGTCATTCCATGTGTTTATTGAGCCCGAAGGAAGGTAAAATAACCAATCCTTTGCTCTATCGGCTAATGAGAATGGGAAAGCACGTAGTTTAATTTGATCTTCCGTCAATCTTTGCGGTTTGAAGCTTGAACACACCACATGGAACTCCTTTAGGTGCTTATGTGGGTCTTCGTTTTCAAGACCACGAAATGTTGGGAGTAGTTGAATCAAACCTGACCTTAATTCAAAACCAACCTCTAAGGTAGGATGTTGAATACAGAGAGGTTGTTGATTCAAATTTGGTGCAGAAAGCTCCCTTAAAGTTCTTTGTTCTTCAGCCACTACTTGATTTTCGGCCATTGTTTGCTCTTTTTCGGAATCGCCACAAGAAGCAATTGATTCAGTTGTGGTAGTTGATTGAACAGATGTTGAAGAAACAACTTTGTTTTTACGCAATCTAGTCTCCTTTCTTAACTTTTTTGTAGTCTTCTCAATCTCAGGATCGTATTGCAATTGACCCGTACGAGAAGAACGTGGCATAAAATAAATCTAATTGACACCAATCCCCGGCAACGGCGCCAAAAATTTGATGGGTGTCGAAACCAACAAATAATAAAATACTTACTCTTATGAATTGTAATAGCGATGAGTAAGGTCGTACCCACAGAGATTGGTTAGACTTATCTTTAGCAATAGTTCAAGAACTAATGAGAATATAATAGAAACTTAAATAGTAACAATAAAATGGAAAATAATATCAAATAGCAAATAATTATCAAATAAACGTCAATGGCAAAAGGTATCCAACCCAAGGAATAATATCAGTTCAATTCTAACAAGACAGATATTGATATGCAAGCCAAACTAACTTTACTCTTTACTAGATTGGTTATGGTTATTAACAAGCTCTAACAACCTGTCTTTCTTTACTTCGTCGGTAATTAAAACAAGCTCTTTAATTACTTCCCTAGCTAATAAACAACCCTAAACAAGCTCTTAGGATTTAATTTACTACCAGCATTATCGAATTAGAAAGACTACCAATCCTAGCCAACAAACTCATAAGCTCGGTTCATTTAAGCTAGACCATATATCTCCATAACACAAAACGAAAATCAGTTATAATCAAATTGTGCTATTTGCTACTAACATCAAAACACTTAAACAATTACGGATTCAAGGTTCTGACTAGCAATATAATAACTTGACAATTGAACAATGGGCCCTATTGCAACAATTAACCAAGCATTAATTCATATATATGAATATAACGGAAGATATATAGATAGTAAAGCGCAAAGAATAATTAAGGCTAAATAAAACTTACTGGTCTTGTAGAATCAAACTTCCATAATCCTCGAATTGGAAAAATATAAACTCAGCAGTACATCGTAGAAAGTGTTTACAATGTAAATGAAATTCTTTCGTGAATTGATTCACGATTCTATTACATAATTCATTGCCTATTTATACTAATTTAAGTTTGGTGTTGTCCGTTCATGAGAGAAAAGTGCGGAGGGGATCTTCGGACAACAGCAATTCACGGACGAATTTTTCGTTTGTGGACACAATTCATCGCATGCGTCATTCTCCAATTCTTGGTCTACGTTCAATTCCTAATTACAATGAACATAAAAAGTGATTTGGATTAGGGATCATTAATAAAATAAGTAAATAATAACTTTGATTTGGTCAAAATGAATTAGAAAGGTAAAGAATCCACTCTAATTTCACCTAGCCGAACTCACAAATAATGATAATGTAATTTTTAATAGCAAAAATAGTCATTAACATTAATTATTAAATAATTATTATATTAGGATAAAATATAAAATAAAGTTTAAAATAAATATAATATAAAATAAATAAAACTAATTTATTATAAAAATTAATTTAAATTGAATATAAAAATAGTGCTTATCATGGAGCAAGAAGGAAAAACATGTATGTGGTTGATTGGAGCTCAAGTAAAGAGTCCGTATGCCTAATGGCTAGAAATCCGAACTGGGAATGGCATAGGAAGCTCAATCATCTAAACTTCAAGACTATCAATTCACTTGCGAAGAAAAATCTTGTGGAAGGATTGCCAAATGTAACGTTCAAGAAGCACCAAGTGTGCGATGCATGTCAACGTGGAAAACAAATCAAATCGTCATTCAAAGCAAAGTCACATGAGTCAACATCAAGAGCGCTAAGCTTACTACATATGGATTTGTTCGGTCTGGTTGATCTAGTAAGCGTAAGTGGTAAGAAATACACTTTTGTTGTTATTGATGACTTTTCCAGGTACACTTGGACGATATTTCTCAAAAAAAAAAATGAAGTTGAGCAAGCACTACCAAAATTATTGAAGCAACTTCAGAACAAGAAGGACATGAAAATTTTCAAAATTCGAACGGATCGAAAAACCAAGTTCGTGAATAGCAAAGCATTCTGCAATGAGCAAGGAATTTCACATCAATTATCTGCCGCAAGAACACCACAAAAAAATGGTGTAGCTGAAAGAAGAAATCGTATATTAAAAGAAGCCGCACGTGTAATGATTACAACAGTAGGACTCCCTACGCGATACTGGGCAGATCAGAAGCAATTAACACTGCTTGCTACACTCTAAATAGAAGCATGATTCACAAGCAATACAGCAAGACGCCATATGATCTTTGGAAAGATGAAGGAATTTTTCTAGGATACTCAACTACCAACAAGGCATTCAGAGTTCTAAATAAAAGATTGATGGTGGTTGAGAAAATCCGTACATGTTGTGTTCGATGAAAAATCACGCGCTACAAATACTATAATGGACGTGGAAAATGTGCAAAATGGTAACAATTCTCAAATTGATTTTTGTGATACTAATATCTGATGGATCTCAGCACTGCACTATGCTTACTTCCCAGGGGGTTACCCATCCTGTGACTGTCGGAAGTCATGCATGTTTAACCACATAGTTCCTTGGCTATATGGTTGCCATATCCTACATAAAACCAATTGGTGATAAGTAGGTGGACATTAACCATTTAACCACATCTCTCCATGGTAAGCCATAGCGTCACGTCTTGAATCGAGTAGCAGCTGAACTCGGCCAACCCAGCCAACGCCCAACAATCCCCCCCCCCCCAACCTTTGAACACCAAGCCTAGTTGCGCAGCATGCCTGACTCAGTCCTTAGCCTACGCGCCCACATCTCACCTGGGACTGGACTCGGCTTTCGCCTCACCATCGATTAGAACACAAGCACACTTAACCACAGAGTTCATTGGCTATATGGTTGTCATATCCTACTTAAAACCAATTGGTGATAAGTAGGTGGAAGTATAACGAGAGAATATATGTATTGTATTGCTCAGAATTGCCTCCCCTTTCTCCGTGTGTGGAGGGTCTATTTATACATATTTTGGGCCTAGAGCCCTACAAGGAATAAGAATCCTAGACCGCCTCATATTGGGAGTCCCTATTACATTATAACTAATAAGCTCTAATTTTGCTAATATTACAAGTGCTAAGTCCAATCCTTATCGAACTCTTCTGTAGATTTGTGTTGAGGGTCCTTCTTAGGCTTTCTTGATCCAATTGCTCTCTTGGGCCGATCCACATAGTACATGCCTAGTGTATTATCCATCATCAAGTCCCCTACTTTCTTGAGACTTTGTGGATACGAAGTCTCTAGAAAGTATACTTGCTCTCTTAGGCCGGTTCATGTAGCCCATGCCTAGTGTATTGTCCATCATCCAGCCCTCCACTTTCTTGGGATTTTGTGAATACAAAGTTTCGTGAAAGTATAATTGTGCTTTTTTGATTCGATTAATCTGTAAATAGAATTTTTTTTTTCTTTTTTTCTTCCATTGCCTAGTGAGTATTCGTTTCTTCCACACGGTGGTGGGAATACGAGTCTGCCACTGGCTAATGGGTATATGCATTCCACTCGGTGGTGGGTATAAGTCTTCCATTGCCTAGTGAGTATGCGTTTCTTCCACACGGTGGTGGGAATATGAGTCTGCCACTGGCTAATGGGTATATGTCTTCCACGCGATGGTGGGTATATGTCTTCCATTACCTAGTGAGTATGCGTTTCTTCCACACGGTGGTGGGAATACGAGTCTGCCACTGGCTAATGGGTATATGTCTTCCACTCGGTGGTGGGTATATATGTCTTCCATTGCCTAGTGAGTATGCGTTTCTTCCACACGGTGGTGGGAATACGAGTCTGCCACTGGCTAATGGGTATGATTTTTTTTCATTGCCTAGTGAGTATGCATTTCTTCCACACGGTGGTGGGAATACGAGTCTGCCACTGACTTTTTTTTTTCATTGCCTAGTGAGTATGCGTTTCTTCCACACGGTGGTGGGAATACGAGTCTGCTACTGGCTTTTTTTTTTAATCACCTGATAAATTATCTCATGACAAATTAACATCAATGAAAGATAAAGAGAAAGCTAGAAAGAAGTTTCCGTGTGAAGTTGCTATGCTCAGGATTCTAAAAAACAACAAGCTGCTAAAGAAAAGTGTTGCCTGGGAATTTCGCACTGCTGCTGCCGCACCAAAGTATGACGTTGCCTCTAAGAATTGAAACTACCACGCCCAAACCGAATTTCCAAGCTTTTGATCGTGTGTTCTGTCGTGTAGTCACCATGCTTTCTCAAGTTCAGAGGAAAGTACGAAGCTTTTCCATATCGGTCTCTACAGACGGCGCCAATGTTGATTTTATGGCTTTTGGGTAGTCAAAGGCAGGCCAACACTCCCTGTTAGAATAATGAGAATATAGGAAATATGTAAGGAAATATAACGAGAGAATATATGTATTGTATTGCTCAGAATTGCCTCCCCTTTCTCCGTGTGTGGATGGTCTATTTATACATATTTTGGGCCTAGAGCCCTACAAGGAATAAGAATCCTGGACCGCCCCATATTGGGAGTCCCTGTTACATTATAAGTAATAAGCTCTAATTTTGCTAATATAATTACAAGTGCTAAGTCCAATCCTTATCGAACTCTTCTGTAGCTTTGTGTTGAGGGTCCTTCTTAGGCTTTCTTGATCCAATTGCTTTCTTGGGCCGATCCATGTAGTACAGGCCTAGTGTATTATCCATCAATACCTACCAAAATTAAGAAGCTAAGCACACCGGATCAGAAGCTATGGGTTGATGAACAAAACATATTGGAAGGAGTCAAGAGAAACAGAGTTGACATGTGCAACTCTTTTAGAAAATTTGCAGGAGTTGATGAATCCCAGCTAGTATTTGAAAGAAGTTTTGATGAATGCATCAACTGGTTCAAAGCTGGAATATTGCCAAGAAGAAATCTTCATGAGGCTTTTGATGATTACATGAAGGGAAGAGTATGTGATGAAGCCGTAATTGAACTTTTTAAGGAAAACTTTTTCAAGTTAAGAGAGCAGATTAATGGCATGATGAAGCTCGAAAGGGATAAGAATAAAGCAAGAAGATAATTTGTTTAACTCATGAAAGTCTGATATTTTGTAAACTGATGTTCAAATATCCTCAAGTTCTAAATGCTTATGGTTTCGAAATTACTCCTTATATTTTTCTATCTTAATTTAATATATTTCCTTATGATCTTAACCTTTTTGGAATAAGTTAAATTGTTAGTTGAATTATTTTGAGCAAGTATGTCAAACGCATAAGGGAAATAAAATGATTAAAATGGTTAATTGCAAATGCGTATAGGAAACTTGCCTAAAAATAATTCAGTAGAGTCTAGTACAATTCTTGTTAAACTCAACGTGGCTTTGTCAAAAATAAAAACAGAGATAAAAATATTTTTCAAAGACTTAAAGCCATTTGATTGAGTATAGGTTTTTGGCATTATCAATAGCGAGAAAATTGTTAGTAATAAATTGTAATAGATTTTGATATGCCAAAATGTACTGAAAAAATATTAGATTGCCAAGGTTTTATTTCTAGTATTAGGCGTGGTTAAGATCAAAAGGAAAAGTCAAGGAAACTAATTCCGATAACCATCTCAAAGAAAACAAATATGAAGATATTCAAAGTCATGAAGATACAACCCTTGAAGAACATCATGCTCAAAAGAAGAAGAAAAAGGCGACAATGCAATATTGGAGAAGATGATGGCATTGAAAGTATGCGGGTAGATCAAGGAAGGAACTACATCAAGGAGAATAATTAATTAACCAAAGATATGTATAGACAAAGTGGTTAATGAGTTTAATCTCAATATAGCGAGACAAATGATCAAATCTCATGAATTACATTTTGAAGGGAGTCAAAATCTGCCAAGATCTAATTACAAAGGAAATTAATTTGGAGATTCAATTTCACAAGATCTCAACCCAGATTTTTTCTTTTTGAAGGTAAACGTAGCTATTCCATTAATTCATAACATAAAACGTTTACATCAACGATCAATGAAATGATAAATCATTCCTTACAGTCAGACATAGAAACAACTTTTATAACTATGCTATAGAAAACTTGAATCGCAGACTGTTTCATAACTAGGAAGCTATGTTCCTTCAAGGAGTTTAAAGCTTCATCAAAGATCTGGGTCTTCATCATCATTCTTTTTTGCTCGCCCAGGATAAGCATCTAAGATCTGGGTCTTCGTCATCATTCTTTTTTGCTCGCCCAGGATAAGATCAACACTTGCCGAAACCAAACTAAACGATTTATGCTAATGAGAATGAAAAGCTCGTGAAAGTAACGAGAGGAAAAAGCCCATGAAAGTAACGAGAGGAAAACACAATAATAGAGAAAATAAAAAGTGGTAAAGCCAAAGTAGGGTTGGGAGTTCAAGACTACCAACACAAACCCCAATACCTACCTACTATTATTTTATTCAAAGGGAAAGAAAACGGAAGAAGAAGATCTGTGGCGGTGGTCGGAGGCGGACGAAGCTGCGACGGTGGTCGTGGCGGAAGAAGAGCGAAAGCAAACGTAGAAAGTGACCAAAAACGCCGGCTCAAAGCTCCATTAGAGCTCCGGCCGGAGGCCGGTGGTGGAAGCCGAAGTTGATCAGCAGAGAAAGGCTTTTTGTTTTAGAGAGAAAAGGGAGGCAGCATTAGGGGCTTTTTTTTTTAATTTATAAATCATGTATATTCCTCAACCCAGATTAATTCAAGAAGGTCGAGCTAATCCAAAATGGAAAGAAGTTATATTTGGAAAGTGACTAATCCAAAATTGAAAGGACCAAGGTTGGAGCAATATTTGAAGATTAATTCACCCAAATTGGCGTGAAACATCATCAAGGCAATATCAAAGAACAATTATGGACTAGGAGCTTAGTACAACGGTGAATATTTTTAATGTTTCTCATAACATTAAAAATATTAAAGTCTATTCATAGACTGAAAAGGCTATGAATCTAATTGACAAAGATTCAAAATTAAGAGCGTCTTTTTCCAACGGAAAAACTCTCAAATTGCCTATAAATTGATGAAGATTTGAAGTAGTTGAAGACAACAAATTGAACAATTCTAACAAGAGGTCAAACAAGCGAACAAAATTGCTACATACGAGAAACACAAGTGAAAATCTAGAGTGCAAAAACTTCATCTTACATAGATGTGCAATTCATTGAAGAATCTACTAAAGAGTCTCAAGTTAGAAGAAAACAAATCTTCTTTTTGAAAACAAGAGGTTTCTGTACCGGAGTGTAGAAAGGGATTGTCACAAAGGAGTGTGAAATCCTGGTGCAGCTAGTGTGGGCTTGGTGATCAAAGCACTAGTTGGGGCGTGATTAGTGTGGGCTTGGTTATCAAAGCACTATATCACGAGGCGTAATTTAGTGTGGGCTTGGTGATCAAAGCACTAGATTACGGAAGGACATGATTAGTGTGGGCTTGGTGATCAAAGCATTAGATCGTGGAAAATTCATTGTATCTTGTAACCAAGGACTGGTAGATATAGTGGATTCCTCTTGGAGATAGGAGAAAGTAGAGTAGGAGGATTACATACACCCCTGAACCACTATAAATTCTTGTGTCTTTATTTACTTGGATTGTTTACTTTATGCTTGCTTGATTCACGTGAAACACACACTATACATCATTTATTATTCCGCTGTGCACAAGACACTAACAATCTATTAAGTATTTTGGTTTGATTTTATATGTGTCTTAGGAATTCGAATTGGGAGAAAAGTCTATGTAACCCCCCCCCCCCCCCC
>CP025649.1:11751562-11842482 GCA_003576665.1 Ipomoea trifida
CCCCCTCCCCTCTCTAGACTTTTTCTTATCTCTTTTGGGACCAACAGACATGATACAGCTCCAACCCGACTCGAGCGGTTATACGAACCCACGATTCTGTATATGAGCTTGTACAATGAACTTTAATATCTCGACACCGACACCCATCCTGAGCTCTATTGTTTTATACTAGGAAGATGCACTTGGCTTGACCCCACCATCCTCAGGCTAGTCAAGCATCTTGTAGCACATGGACACCTCTACAAGGCCTTCGAGACCCCCAAGTGCATGAGTAACACATGGCGTGCATGCCGACTCCCCGGCATGTATGTGTTCCCTCTAGACCCCTATAAATGACATATTTATTGTTAAGAGGGGGGGGGTGACCTTTTGGACGTTTCCACCTAACCCTAATCAGCTCGGGACTCTCTGACCCAAAGTCACCTTTCTCGAGCTCAACTGTTTAAATCAACAAATATGCCTATCAATAGCGATTTACGATTCGACCCAAAATACAACTACATGTTCGTAGATATCAGCATATTTACCATATCAGTAATGAAAGCCCCTCAACACAAATAATGAATAGATAATTAGTATTCTAGTTGTGTGTGATACGAGCATGGAGAGAGTCTACATGAAATGAAGATCCCCGAGTTTCCAGTGAACGCGAAAATATTCTCATAGTACCTTAGCTTGTAACCAGTAATCTTAGCCTGTCACCCACACACACTCACACACACATACTACATAATAAAATTAGGTAAAAATAAATTATGTATAACATAAAAAAAAAAAAAAAAAAAACTATTTTTGTAAACTTGTGATTAATCTTGTGACACCCCAACCTCACACGGGCTGAGATAGCTAAAAACTTAACATAAAAGCTGCCAATCTCAACCAACAAATCAAACATAGCGGAAGCGAATTAAAACCTAAGGGCGTCATGCCACATCTAGGTAAGATAACACAACCTAGATGCACAGGCTAACCGTAAAAGCTGAACTGTATAAACAATAATCCTTAAGTATATTTCAAGACATCCAGTAACTAAACCAAAGCGTACAACATCTCAAATGGCACACAGGCCAAAGCACAAGACTAAAACATAACCACTATCTAAGCCTCCTCGTACGGGTGTATCTCTATCGCGCTCACGCATAGACTTTAAGGCAACCTGGAAAACACACGAAGAACCATTAGCAAAAGACTGCTAAGTAACCACCATTCACACCCGCAAGGAAGTATAGATATATATAAGTTTGTAAATAGGTTTACACACCCATATAGAATATAAACACCAACGAACTGATCAATAGTTCAAACCGATACTCAACAATAACAAGCTGAACGAATCAGTAACCAAGACTCAGTCAAATAAAGCCAATTCTCAACAACAAAGGCATAAGGCAATAACGAACCATAAACGAGATACCAACTGAACACAATCCAAAAGGGAACATCCCACTCAACGAGAATCACAAGATATCAACCGAATAACACAAAGGACTCACAACAACCCATCAAGAAAGAACCCAACTCCAACCTCCCAACCAAAGTCAAGCCAACCACCAAACCAAGTCAAATCACATGTCACGAGTCAGAAGTCAATAGTCACGAGTCAAACAGGGGTGATGAGCCCAATCACAGGGACCGAAGTCCAATCACAGGGACCGACAGTCCAATCACAGGGGCGAGAGCCCAATCACAGGGGTAATCAACCCAATCACAAGGACCGAAGTCCAAAGTCAGAAGTCAATAGTAACCCAATAGTCCACAGTCAATAGTAACACAATAGTCCACCATCACAACCATACTCCAACACCAACACAACCAACCAAGACATGGGTTCATCTCAAATATGAACACCAACCAACTCCCAGATTATGAATCAAAGGATCAATAGATCAAGAACACCAATAATGGAAACCAAAGGCATGAATCAATACTCCAAACTAAGGCATCAAATACTCAATGAATGACATGAATAAATACTCCAATAACATGGTAAAATACCCAACAAAACAATCCAACAATAATCTGAAACCAAAGACCAACAACAGACAACAACAGCAGAGAAGTCGCTCACTGGAAATCAATTCCCAGTGAACTAACGGAACTCACCTCTCCGCCGACCTCCTCCGCAAAGAGGAGACGGTCCCCCTCAACGGGCCTCTCCCCTCCGCCCAACTCTTCCGTCGCCACCTTGCGGATCGCCCTCGCGGGTTACATTATACCGTTTGGGTCTTCCGCAAGGCCAAACCCTATCCCAGATTTCCAGAGCCGAAGCAGACATGAACAAATACCATTTCCAGAATACAAAACTCAACCAAATACACTCACATTTCATCCCATTTAGAGTCCAAGAATAAGGAAATCCATAACATCATTGATCATACAACACAAGACAAAGATCAAGATGAAATCCAACAAGAAACATCCAAGAAATAGGCTATACAACAATAATTTTCAGGATTTCCAACACCAAGATCAATATATATAGAATAGGGGAATAAAATAGTTTTGATGGACATGGATGGTTACCTTTGAAGCGTACTTAATCCAAAAGCGATACCAAACCCAAAAGCTAGGTCCATAACCACGAACCTGAAGAATTAATATAATCTAATATCGTTACTAACAATACTAATATTCCTAATCGGTCCATTATAGCCTATAGTCCTGTAATCCATGCTCAAGGCTAATATAATATAACCATAAGAATTTATACTTAATCCAATACTAAAACAAGGTTATGGCCTAACTATTAATCTAGACTTAAGATATATCATTATAATTAGCACTAACCTATAAGCTTAATTAATAAAGCAACATTACCTTAAAACAGCATGCTGAAGGGATTCGAACCCCTGCCCTCTAACTTAAAAACCGAACACCACACCACCAGACCAACACGCCCCTTGTGAAAAGCTTCGCAGCCCCCTGACTATCACCTTGTGCGCGCTGCCGGCCTTAACGAACGGCGAGGCCATGCCGTCACCGAGCTCCGCACCGCTGCGCTTGCTACGAACGGAAGGGGAACCTCCGTTAAACTCCACCGCTGGAGTACTACCCGCACTAGACGGAGGAGAGGAAGCCGCCAAGACACTCCGCCACCTAGAACGCCGTTCGCCACCTTCGCCATTACTCCGTTCTGCTGCGCGTCGGGAAAACAGAGGAAGGGCACCATCGTCGACGTGAGAGAGAGCCAAGGTCGCTCCTTTCTACTGGACTATGCTCTGCCGTCGTCTAAGCTGTTGCGTCGCCGGAGAGTAGAGCGATCCAACTGCCGTCGCGGAGGTCGTCGCCCACGATCCGGTCGCTGCCCAGCGGAAGGAGGGGCGGAGGTCTACTGCCACCTCGGCTCGACGAACAGGGAAGGGTGAGTTGCGATTCGGTTCGCGCAACCGCTCGCGCTGGAGCTGCATCGATCCGCCATGGCTATCTTCCGGCTGCTCTCTATCATACGGTCGCCTTGGGCGGTCAAGGGAGGGTCGTCGCGCTCCTTCGTTGGAACAGGGGGAAGATGCATGGCGCTGCCGTTGATGAAGAGAAGTGCCAGAACCAGGGGAAGTTGCTTCATCGCCCTTGCTAGCTGCTCGTAGCTCACCGGAGAAGAAGGAGTTGTCGCCGCTAGCCGCTTGCACTTTGCCGGTGATTTCCATCGCTGTTGCCGTGGATGGGTATACGGGAGAGGCGAGACGGAGAGAAAGTAATGCAGAAATGGATATTGGCTGCTCAACTTAGGTTTCCCAATTAGGAAGCTACTATTTTGGGCTAGGTCATTTTAGGAAGGGCTTCTAGTTTGGGCTAAACATTTGGATCATTGAATTGGGTTGGATCATTAACCATGGTCTATAACATATATATGTGTATATAATCATAACTTATGGACTTATAATATAGTCTTTAAGAAATGTAATTCATGTGGGCTTTAATAATAATATTTATGTAGGAAATGTATATACAACTATAGAAATATTGGGCCATAGCCTATTATTATTAATCATATCCATAAACTATATATATATATAGATACAAGAGTATATAATCCAAGCCCATAGGAAATAATTATACTTATAATTATTTAAATAGTTATTTAATAAGAAAATAACCCCTTATAATATTCAAAAGAGTAGTAGGAATTTTCGGGGTGTTACAAATCTAATACTAGGGCCCATCGGAATACAGTTGTTATACTATGAACATGGGTTCTCTTTGCATTGTGGACCCTGGTCGAAAAAACATGTGTATACAGTTAACATATTATGTGTTTTTAATTAATAAATTATGTGTCATAGTATAAATTGCTATCGGAATATCTATTTTCCTTGTTTAAGAAACAACTTGAGATATTATTTTTGAGAATAAAATGACTTACTAAATAATAAAATAGACATATTCCAAAGAATGTTATTCTATTCCTAACCCATTTGAAAAACCCAAACATTGTGTAAATGTGTAATTCCTTTACTCGCAAAATTTACATTTAAAATGATACACATCACGAAATAAAAGTTGTGTGTTGTTATCCCCAAGTCCGAAACGCCACTGGAAATCCATGGTACAAAAACCAAAAGTAGTAGAGAAGTAGAGGTAGCAGGGATGGTTATTGCATCTACATGATGTCCTTGAAAGATCTACCCATAAGATCTTCTTTGAAACCCTCCAATTTTGATTGCATCATCATCCCTCTATTCTCTCTCTCTCTCTGTCTTTCTAAAATTGTTTTACAAATTTACAAGTACAGTGGAGAGTGAAACAGTACAAGTGTGTGTACAAACTCTCTTTTCCCTTTCGCATTCACATCCATTTGCCTTAACCATTTAGTTGTTAGATTCAGGTAGCAAAAGCATGTTTTTTACATACCCTCTTTACTCTCCTTTCTTTATCACCCCACCCCACCCCACCCCACCCCACTTCTAGCTACTACCTATCCCTACCTTGCTTCCCTTAGCCTACCTGCCTCAATATGGCTAAAAGGCAGGCTCCCTTTTAACACCTAACAAAAGATGTCCATGCCAACACTCAAAAAGTATTGTAAAAGACATTTTTTTTTCTCTCTAAATTATATGTATATAACATTTTTCTCGGAATTAGTCATATATCTAAATTAACCCTCTTAATTATTTTAAAAGTGACAATTTTTTCAATATGCTTATTTGCCCTTACAAATAAATATTTCATTTATTTTTCTTATTCAACCAATTATTACTTATATATGGAATCAAAATAAATGTAAAAAAGAGCATATACCATTTTCAAATATTATAATTATAATTTTAAGCTAATGTTGTAACATAATTAAGACTTAAACACAAATAATATACACCATTTACAAATATAATTAATTTTATTTTTTGTTCTAGATTTATACGGAGTAGTTGACATTCTCTTTTTAGTCCTTTTTTTTTTCCAAACTGTCATTCTTTGGTCCTAGTATTATTGTGGAATGACCATTTTTTGTCCTCCATAAACAAACCCGTTTAAATTTCGTAAAATACAAGGGCATTTAGGTTTTCAATTATGAAATTTTTCAAAAAAACAAATTAAAAACAAAAATATAGCGGGTTAACCCAATTTATATAAAAATGATCAAAATGGTCTTGTATTTAACGATATTTCAACGATTTTGTTGACGGATAATAATACTATGACAAAAAAAGGATATTCTATAAAAGAAAACTAAAATTGGATTACCACCTATAAATCTATGACCGAAATTGGAATTAACTCTTTACAAATATTATGATTATAATTTTAAGTTAATGCTAGTAACATAATTAAGATTTAAACACAAAAAATTCGTTAATACTAATTAATTATAATTATAATTATAATATTATTGTTACTAATATTGACTTGGAATTATAGTTATAACATTTACAAATTGTGTTTGCTTTTTATTTGTTTGTGTTTTTTCTAATTCCCACATATAAGTAGATATGACCGTACTCGGTTTTGGAATGCCATTTTGAACCATCTGTTCGAACTCTTTTTTGTTCTTTTTTTCATAAATTCTATTTTCTATTTTTAAAATAGTTCAAATTCAACAACTATTCTTTCTTTTCTTTTTCTTTTTTTTTTTTTCAGTTCGGAACCCGAACCGAGGTTCCATTTCTAAACCGTAACCATAATCGTCCCTATGGTTTATGTTCGGTTGCTACAATGTATGATAGGTTTGAACATAATTGTTGTCATTCCTACATATAAGCAATAATTTGTTAAAAAAATAAATAAAATATTTATTTTTAAATGTAAAAAATCTATTTAACATAAAAATGATGAAAACTGTCACTTTTAAAATAATTGAAATAACTAATATGGATACATGAATAATCAAATGAAAAAAAAATACTATAAGCATATAATTCATGTAAAAACAATGTCATTTAATTTTCCCTCTATTTTACTAACACAATAAAATATACGAGTTTCAAGCCCATGACATATGGTGGAATGTCAATAACTAAGTTTGCATGTAGTAGAAAGTTACAAATTTAATTTGTGATTTTAAGTTATATAATTTATCTCATATATAAGACTTTAATGGCATGTTTGGTTGGATGGAAAATTAATTTTATGGAAAAGATTTTCCAAAAAGTTGAGAAAAATGAGTTATTATGTTGTTTGGTTGGATGGAAAATGTTTTCCATGGAATTTGACTTCCCAAAAAGTAAGGAAAACAAATTCTTTGGTTTAGATAGGTATTTTGTTTTTCAAAGAGATTGGGAAGAAAGTATAAGCCCTTGGACTATTTTACCCTCATCAAAATTGATTAATTACACATGTATATATAGCTAAACCATTAATTACTAAGGGCATATTGGTCTTTATATTCATAATTCCTTACCATTCCAAACCCAACTAAACAATGGAATTCATATTCTCAGTAATTTCTTTTCCACCAACCAAACAGTGGAATGTATTTTCCTGGTAATTTGTTTTCCACGGAATTTAAATTCCATTTCCTTCAAATATTTTCCAATGAACCAGAAAAGCAATGAAAGATAATGATCGTGAGTTGTGAAGTGCTGATAGAGTGTTGATGGAGCTAGTCGTTACCAATATATTGCTGAACTTTATTGATTGAATTGAACAAATAAAATGGGTATCATTATTGAGGAAAAGCAGATAGAGGACAAAGGGAAACCAGTTTTTCAGAACTGAAGGCCAACTAGCAGATTGTTGGGTGAGGGGGTGGGGGGATGGGCCCTCTGATTCTAAGGCTGCAACAGAAATGAGTGGAACTGCACTGCACCATCAAATAGTAGTACTAGTAGAGCCATGCTTTTTCATCACTCTTCTTTTTTTCTTTTTAATACTCCCTATATTTCTTCATTTCTTTCATGTTCTCTCTCTATAATCTGTGTATATAAATGCCATGTATCCCACTATCCTGTTCACACACACATATATATATATATGCCTCCGTCATAGATTAGTGATCAAAAGGTTGGGCATGCACGAGTTTAAAGACCTTGCTTAATAGGGGAAGATCTTGCATCACTAAGATACAAAAGATGTGAGTATTTCCGCTTTATAACCCTAACCAACCAAGGACTACAAATAAGTAAACCAACTTATATTACCCTTAACTGATTGGCTCAAACTAAGTGATCTTGTAGTTACAAGTGTAGATTTCTTGTCATCTTAACTGGGATACTCTTTGTCAGCATATCTTTTGATAATAATAATAATGGGTCCATATGATTCATAACCCTTGCCCCTCTGCAAAAGCCCATTTTTTGGCCTTTGTTATGACCCTCTTTTTCATGCTTTCAAATTTCAATCTCAACCCTATATGTGAAAATGAGTGAATAAGTATTCCTAAATTCTTTTTGAAAAAGTATTCTTAAATTCTACTCTCAACTTTTATTTTTTCTTACAAATTTTAAATGTAGATAATTTTTTCTGGACTCACAATATAAAAATATTATATCTATATTTACCACATGGAGTATAATTAATGAAGTAAAATTTGAGATTTTTCATAGTAGAAATGGTGATGAATAAAAGTCCTTTGGGTTTTTTTCTGTTTTATTTCTTTTTTTTGGGTATCACTTTAGACTTTAGCGTTTGTTTTCAAACTTGTGGTTAATGACTCAAGAGTATTTAATGAGAGAAGGAGGATAGGAGATAGGTAGGGGTGTGGATTGCTAGTGCTGCTACTAGATCATGATTCTTCATGAGGTCTGAGATCAGAGGACTCTGAATTTTGATCAGTTTCTTGGGTTATGGGTCCTGAATAAAATCTCACTTTTCTTCCTCATGCAAGAAAACACCTTACTTTTTGCATTGCCTTTTACTACTCTCCTGAGGTTTGGCTTTGGGGTGAGGTTTTATTCATTTTCTTTAAGCTTTTTAAAACCAAAAAAAAAAAAAAAAAAAAAACCCAAGTGGAAATAATAAAAGTCCACACAAACAAATTGCACTTCATGTAATTAAGGTGGGGATAACCCTATTTTCGCCAAGAAAAAAAAGTGAGTCAAACATCATTATGTAATGGATTTTGTACCACAAAAATAGTAAGTACATATTTTTAAATTTTTTGGATTAAACCACGAGGTATCTTAAATATGCCCTCATTGTAGTAGGTATTTTTAAGTCTGTATCATACTCAATTAATATTTGTTCGTCTCGAGTCGACTTAATTAAGGGGCAAAATGCTAGTCAAATTAAATTTTTTCATACAAGAGAGCAAAGTTCCGACCCCTCTTAAGGGATAAGAGTGTCCGACCACTCATGCAAATTAAACTGGTTTGTTTTTAAAGTTTTAAGAGAGAGATTAATGCATGATTTCCAGGGTGGGGTTAACTACTCACTGTAGACTAGTCCTGCCACATTTAAACTTTCTTTTAACGTTGTTGTTTTTAGTATATTGTTATTGCTAATGTTAAAAAAGAGGGGAAAAGGAAACTCCTTTGGTTTGCACTTTGTTTAGAGAAAGAAGAAAGGGAAACCAATGATTTGTTGTGATTCCACCACATTGGCTTGTTTTGGCATCTTTGAGGAAGCTTATTATATTTATATTTAGTGACATCAACCCAACAGAGAGACTACAAATTTCTGGGAAAAACAAAAAAAAACCAGCAAAGGGTATCCATCATAGGAGAGGAGGCTGAGGCTGCTCTACAACAAAGTTTAAGGTTTGTTTATTCCCTCATCTCCACTATGTTTAAGAATACTTATGCTAAGAATGCCTGAAATTCTTGATGGGAAATCTAAGGTTGTTTGTTTTGTTGCCATTTCTTATCTTGTTCCTGCTAAATTTTGAGTTGTACATGAGATTGAAGCATAGCTTAAAAGTAATATTTCCAAATTTTAGTAATAAATGAGGAAATAATTCTTAGAATTTATTGATTTCCTGAAATTTTTGAACTATTCCTCCCCTCAATCTTTGATTATAATCATGTTCAACAGTAAGAAACCAAGTGGTTTTGTTGTCCTAGTAAAATCAAATGTTTTGTAATTGGGAACTTTTTGCCATTACTATAATGATGGGATTGGTACTATTTTGCAATATGATATTTTTTAATGAATGGTAATAGGAGAGAAGTATTCCATTTTAGGAAAACAAAGAACATTTTTGAGACAGGGAGTCAAATGGGTTAACATTTATACACACTTCTTTAGATACCAACAATGGTGATAGGAATAAGTTCTCATGTTAATGCTTTTCTTTGATTTGTGGACACCATTGTTACTAGAGAATTTGGAACATAATAAACTGTTTGAAATCAAACATCTATCCTAAGTTTATTTTAGGATCAAACGCTTACCGGTCCGCCAAAAGGCATAGCTCGTAGCCCAGAGGGCAGCTTTATTTCCTTATATACTGTTACATTTTCTAGAGGCAGACTTATAGACTTGACCCTTCACTGGCCTCTACCAGATAGTTTACTTGTGCTACTTTCCTAATTCACAGCTGGACTAATCTTTCTTTTCATTTGAAGTTTATATGCATTTATTAAAGATGAAAATCATTATGTCAACAATAGTATAATATATGTTTCTGTTACAGGTTCTACTGTAAGAGTGACAATCTGTGAAATGGCAAAATACTGCGATATCTAGTATTTTCACTTGCTATACACAGAGAGGGGTTTTTGGGAAGACATACTATACGGACCAGAGCAATTTAGTTGCTTTTGCTTGTCATTTTTATTCACGGGATGACACGAAAGGATATGGTGCTGAGTAGGCCAATCGATATGGCAGACCATAGTCCTATTGTTGCAGATGAATATTTGCTGCCCCCGACAAACTTTGTATCGATTGACTGTCCCGATTGGATCAACCTAAGCAACCAAAACGAAAACCAAAATGAAAACCAAATCATGGATGGACATGGAATGTCTCTTCCTTCGGTGCTGCAAGGTGAAGCAATGAACAGCTTTGTGAGCGTGGCGAATTTCAGTCAACCCGTTAATTGTGAGACAGTTAAAGATTTATCGGTTTGCAGTTCGTATCCAATCAACGGTGCTCCACAAATACAGAACGATTTTCTTCGGGAGAGGACACCACTGTCAGCTGTATCCCTTGCATACCTTTTGGCTGCAAGGAATGGAGCATATGAAAATCCAGAAAAGTTTGAAGCTTCTGCAGCCACGTTACCATATTCGACGCAAGTCACAAGAGGGTTAGGTTCAAATAGCTATTCCGATATTTTCAATCCCTCGTGTGGATCTCTTGCAAACCATGAATTCAGTGTGTTGCCAGTTGATATGAGCAGGAAATGTGATTTCGATAAGTCAAATGCTCCGCCAGAAATCATGGGGACAGTCATGGGAAGAACAGCGGGGCCTCAGCCATTCCAGTTACCCGGGAACATCAATCCCGGGGTGTGGTTCTCAGCAGAAAGAGCGAGTTCAAGTTCTAGTAGCCCATCTGGCTCGTCGAGATTTAGTAACGAGCTGTCCCTTAGTCTCACCACAACTCCGCCACAGGTTGCCTGTGGGACTTCCATTCAAGACCAGTTTTCGGAGTTAAGCTGTTCTGGTGTAACCAGCAATCCTTTCCGGGAAAGGGCATTTGGATTAGAACAAGCACCTTGCACTGGCAACAAAAATCTATCCTTGAACTTCGATTCGTATAAGCCTGTCCAACTTTCCCAATTCTTATCCGGATCGAGATACCTTGCAGTGATGCAAGAAATACTTTCTCAAATTGCCAAATATTCACTTGAAAATCTTAATTCAATAAGCTATCCAACTAATTTGACAGATGACGGTGAGCATAGTCCATTTTCTTTGAGCTGCTCTGCTGGAACTGGAAGGGGCCTCGCTGTCTTAGGCGCTGATCCTTTTCCTTATGGGGCCCACAGAACTATAAACCGAGTGGATGCTGAAACAAAGAGAAAGCATCTCCTGGCTTTGTTACAAGCGGTATGTATGTTAGTGTGAATTAGTAGTTGGTATTTCCTTAATTTAATTTGGAAATTGCTCTTTTGCTGTTTATAACAAATAGTATTGAAGTGTTGAGTTTAAAATATTTTAGTAGTTTGGGCACATTGGAAAATACTAAAAGTATTATGAAAGAAATGATGGTTTTCTAACTAGTTGGGTTGGCGTGAGTGGTTGTGCATTAAGAGAGGTCGAGAGTTCAAAAACCCTACTCTCGTATGTAAAAAATTGATATGGCCAACACTTTGCCCCTTGCCCTTTAATTGGGCCGGCCAAGTGGGCCCCGAGAATTCAAAATCCCTACTCGTATGAAAAAACCCGATATGGCCAACACTTTGTCCCTTACCCCTTAATCGGGCCGGCCAGGTGGCCCCCTAATTATAGTTAGGGCTTACTCAGGACACCACGTGGTTTTCTGAGTTGACATAATTATTTTCATAGTTTGTTCATCCTAGAGTGGATAACTATGCTCGACTAATCTTGATTTTTACCCACCTGAACTACTCAGGTTGATGATCGGTACAGCCAATGCTTGGATGAGCTCCACATGGTGGTCTCTGCATTCCATGCTGTTACCGAGTTACATCATCCGACTAGCATACACACTCATTTTGCTCTGCAAACTGTCTCGTTCTTGTACAAAAACCTGAGGGAGAGAATTAGCACTTTCATTCTTGCGATGGGAGAACAGTACTCTAGTTCTTCTTCGAGTACGAGAAATGCGAGGGAGGAGAAGTCATTCGAAGCATCTTTCATCCAGAAGCAGTGGACGCTTCAGCAGCTAAGGAAGAAAGACCATCAGTTATGGAGACCCCAAAGAGGATTGCCTGAAAGATCTGTCTCAGTTTTGAGGGCTTGGATGTTTCAGAACTTTCTTCACCCGTAAGCCAACCTCTGCTTTCTTTTTCTTCGCCTTCATATATAGTTGTCAAGTGAAACGAAAATCCCACACGTTGATTTTCATATAAACTAGACTAGAAAAGAATTGATTCATGCTTATGTATTGTAGTAGTAGTATTACACATTTAGGGATACTGAATTCTTGGATTTTATGATGTGACTTGTACAAAATTTGATCTTCTTGAATTGCATTCTAATTTCAATTCCCCAGATACCCGAAGGACACAGAGAAGCACTTGCTTGCTGTAAAAAGCGGTCTAACAAGGAGTCAGGTACGTACACTTACTATGCACTAAATCATTCATATATACTCCCTTTTTTCCGCTTTCTTATCATTATATATATATATATATTCTCATTTCGGTCATTTCATTTCTGCTGTCGTCTATGAATTGTTGGGTCACAGTTGAGTGAGTGATTCAAGAATGTATGTACAAATTTACGAGTTATTAATGTATGTAAAAAAAAAACAGGTGTCGAATTGGTTCATAAATGCGCGAGTTCGGCTCTGGAAACCAATGATAGAGGAAATGTATGCAGAGATGAACAGAAGGAATCATAATCATAATCATAATCATCATCAGAATGAAGAAGAAATGAATGGGTGTAGAAACCAAAGGTGTTAGTGAGCTGAGGGTAAAGGAATCAATGGTATAACTGTATTATTATATGCCATGCCTGCATGAGTTGTGCAGATGAATGAAAATAGATTCATTGGTCCACTATAATTTATGTATCTATCTCACTATCTGTATATGCATGCATCCCAACCCCACCACCCCTATTGATTCAGCTATGTATCTCCAGCACTAGCAGATAATTGTAGTAAGCCTTAAGCTGTATGAGCATGAGCATGTATGTTTTTGCTTGGTATTCATATGTATCCTCCACATACCTTACCCGGGAAACTATTAGGTGGCCTGCATGGATAGCTCGATTGGTTCTTGGATGATAAAACTATTAGATGCGTGCATAAACGCGTTGTATTGTATTCGTGTTAGTTAGATGAGATGACTTCAAAATATTATTATAAAAGCCTCCACAAGTTTGATTGAAAACTTGCAAATTAAAGGTGATAGCTAGATACATTCTATTTTAGAGAGCCCTATGGAGAAGTTAGTTATCTGAACGGGAGTTCTTCGAGTATAGTGATAATCTCACATTTAGTCAAGTTAACCACCAACAACTCATAGTCTTTAAGGACTACAGACGGTTAAATTGAAATCTTAATCACCAACTCATAGACTCGGTCCTTTAAAGATTGCAGACAGTTAAATTGAAAGCTTAGAACTAAATGTGTTGGTGCCATATACTCAAAATATCTTAATTGGTATTAACTCTTAGTTATGTTTACCAAGTGATATTTCCATTTAAATAATAATAATAATAATAATTAGAGAAAAATGCAATTTTCCCTAATAATAATAATAAGTGTATACCAACATTGTCTAATAATATCTGGGTATAAAAGAAACAAAAAGCTAATAGACATACCAATGCAAAAGAACAAGTTGGGACCTGCCCTGCCTTCTTATTATCATTATAGTATTCCTTTCATCATCATCATCAAAACAATAAATTATTCTGGGATGTACAAGATTATGACTAATTATTTTGATTACAAACGTAAAACAAAACAAAAAAAGTGGGAAAAAATATATATATTATTTTCTTTCTCTATCATTTCTCTCACCTTCTATTTCCATTCTCTTATCTACAATCCACATGTAACTTTGTTCTACCCTGATCTTAAATCTTCAAATCTGGGATTTTGTTACATATCTTACACAAAATCACCTCCCCTTACCCTGCTTTCATCTTCTCCTGCTTGTCTCATACCTCTATAGAAATCCGTGTTTTAATCGGTTTCAACTTCAACCCCATGCTCTCCGGTGAGAAAAGCTCGGGGGAGATGCTAGTTGGACTTAACGGGCTTCTTGGGCTTACGCTGAACTGCGATGGCCTGTAAAACCCGAACCCCATGAGGAAGTACTCCAACGGTATCAACATTGCATCGGGTTGCTCTTCTGTTACCATTGACCCGCACCCTTGAACCTGTAGGATATGGAATATATATCGTCTGGTGAATCTTTACGCCTCTGCAACTGAGAGAACAAGATTTGACTAGGAATCAGTTTTTGCATAATACCTCAACCAAAGCGCTAAACCTTCTGTCGAGCTTCGAAGTCATGTGGAGAGCCTCAAAATGGAATGGAGAGTTTTCGCCCACAAATAATAATGAACGACAATGCAGCCTCCGTAAGCCTTCTGTAATGTCCGGTCTCCTGCCAGAGACCACGATTTGATTAACATTGGAATATCAACGTATGCATTGAAAATTAGCTTGATTTTGGTTCTCAACCCTAATATGGCATGTCGGTCAAAATCAAGCACCACGAAAAAGCAAATGTGCATTAGCATCTTTATCACGTCATGCAGTTCTTAAGACCAATATCCATCACTTGAAAGAATAACAAGAGAATAAATTGAGACGAGGAAGAGGTAAGAGAATGCAACTATAACGATGAGATCCTAAGTGTTCCAAGAAAAAAAAAAAAACCTTACTCATTGATAGCTTCAAGAAACCGCCAGACATTTGGGCTCTGTCTCTCACCCAGCAACTGAAATATAGATCATACAGACCATGTAAAATCAGAACTAAGAAACCAAGCAAAACCCTAGCATTCATATTTTTTAAATTAAAAAAACCAAAAAAAAAAAAAAAAAGCAGCATACAGGAAATAATATGGAAGATTAGAAAAACTGAAGCACTAACTCTTCGGCATGTTTGAACTACATCTGATTCAGGTACTTCTACGCTACCACGAACTTCCTGCAATTTCATGTCACTGAATTAGCATGTTTTCTTGCCCCAAAAGGTTAAATCCCCAACCCCAAGGGCCCCCACACACCGGCCCGATAGAGCATTTAGGATGATGTAAATCACGGTAACTCAATGGCTCAGCAGACGAATTCAAATGTTTTCTGTTTGTAGCAAATGAGTTTTAAATATGGGATGGAAGAGCACCTTGCTAAAGTAGCGCATGAGCAACAACTCCTTAACCAAACTACACATGCCGCAAAAGTAAAGCAGATTTGACATAACCTGCCAATTGTGCAACAAGTGATGTAAGAATGAAATATTCTTGGCTCCATATTCTGCCCAACCGAGTATGGGTGGAAAAGCATATAATTGCCTATAGCGTGCAGCAAATATACCTTATTGCATAGCCATTCTGTCCATGAGGGTGCTTTGCACAGAGGGGAAACAAGAATCAGACCCATAACACGTTTCGTGTATTTTATCTGTGGGGTACACAATGGCTCAGCAAACAAGACCGAGTCCTAAGCAGAAATGACATAAGCTAATAGAACTATAAGTTTGCCATAAGAGAAAACTTACCGCAAACAAAGTAAGAATATAAGCTCCAGCAGTAACTCCCATACACATCACTGCACCAAGTCTGCATAAGGAACAAGAAAAAAACAGTCATTTTTTCTTCTAGATCAACTGACGAATATGGAATTTTGAAAATAAGATACCCAAGCTTCTATAGTAAAATTAAAATTAAGTTTCCATTTGAAATCCATTTCCCGAATAATTTATTCAATGGCAGAGGTTAGCTACATGTGTAAAGTGTAAAAGGGAGCAAAAGCTAATGTAATTGGCAAAGTAATCAACACAGAAAATATCATATACGTACCCGAAGTAATCAAGAACCTCAGTTATCTGGTCTGCTAAATCATCTACGGATAATACTTCCTCATCAGGACTAATTGCAGCAGCACCCAACTGCAAAAACTCTTGCAAGAAATACCCGATAAGAACAAATGTGAATAGAGATATTCAACAAAAATAGACAATACTTAAAGATCAAGTCAGACCTCATGCCCAGGAGGACTTATATGGTATATAGAGAAATTATGAAGTAGCAAAGAAAATGCTTCAGGACAAAAGAACAATCCTTGGAAACACGACATATCTGTTCAACAAAGAAAAGAGAGAGAGAGAGAGAGAGAGAGAGATGATGTTAGTCGCGCCTTGGAGAAACATCAAATTTTATCAAACACACCAAAAGCAAAATATTGGACAGAAACCAATAAATAATTCCAAGTTGGAAAACTTCATTTGGAAATTGATATTTATGCATGTGGAAAAACCTTTCAGAAAATAACAAAAGTAGCAGTTAAGACTTCCAACAACTAAATCCAGGACAAAAAACTTTCACAAACGGAAATTAATTGGATGCTTCAAAAGTTCCAGGAAAATTATAAATAGCCCGCAGTGTTTGATAATAAGCTAAAGTTGATGCACTTACAATTCAAAGCCAGATCAGGGTAGGTAATAAGAGCGGGCTTGTCCTGGTCTCCAAAAACAGTAACGGAGATGGAACCATGGCCAGTTTTTACAATATGCTCCTGAAGGAAAATTACGGGGAAAGCAAAATCAGTAACATAACTAACATTACCTAACATATAGGCCAAAGAAAATAAAGCTTCAACACTTCTGTCCCTTTCTTCTTGTTTTATTTTCCTTTTAGTATTCTCTATAAGCCAGCTGTATTGGGTCTAGAATACCCACCAGACATACTGAAAAGGGGAACAATTGGTGCAAACACAAGCAAAGTATCTTCTATTTCCTGAAAAGAAAACCTAACTATTTATTTTTTTCTTGAATTAGCTTATAGCCTCGTGTCTCATGGATCAAATAACAATCTTTTTCTTATTATCCGGTAAGAAATGCGAGGATATGATGGGCTTTCAGCCTTTCACGAATGTAGTGAAGTATTTCACAAATAGTAAAACAACTAACATAAGAACACAAGAATACTCATATTTAACTAAGACCAGCAAATTTCCAAGAATTCTAAATTTATAGGGCGTTGGGTTCATGGATCAATTAAAGAGTATTCATCTTGAAATTTAGTTTCTTCTCCCAAATATTGCCTACTGAATCAGTGAGCTAAATCCATCCCGGCTTGAAATTTAGTTTCTTGTAAGAACTGCCAGGATGTTAAGTGGGAAATAACAAGATTACAAAAATAGCAAACTAAAAAAAACTTCTTAAACAACTGAACTAACACGTAAATACCAAATTTTCACAAGATCAACAAATACCAACCAAGAATTCTGTCTAAATGGATCCCAACTAAAACTGAATCACTATGAAATTTCATAGACCACAAGAAAAAAGAAACTAATTTGGCTTTAGACAACAAAAGATTAACTCATCCATAAAGAATCATAGCAGAGGGAAAATTACTATGAGGCATTCAGAAGAACCGCATGTATTATCCTAACTCAATGTTGTTAAATTGGCACTTTTTACACTAAAAATTTTACATTAATAATGTCAAATGAAAACCAAAAAATATCAAACCAAATTCAAAGAAAACCATTTAATTCACAAACCACACTAGAATTCATATGAACATTTAAATAATCACACCCAGACACACACACATATATGTATATACATGCGTTGGTGGAGGGAAATGTGCGTAAAAGCAGACCTTTCCGGCGAGGGAGATGGTATCAATGTCGACCGACACAGAGTCGCTTGAGTCTCCCATTGCCGCCGCACTCTATCGCGCTATGTCTCTCTCTCTCTCTTGAAATGCGTTGGATTTGGGAACCATACTCATATATATACGAATCTCCCTATCTCCATCTTCTCCCCGAGTTTCTCTCTCTAAATATACGGAAATACATTTTTTGTATGTATCTATATATACTGTATCGTATATTGCGCAATATTCTCCGTTCACTTCTCTCTCAAACACTTTTTTCAACTTTTATTTATTTATGTATATATTTATTATGAGTTCTGAATCTGTACACAGACGTCATTTTCGGTCACCGAGTTAGCGAGTTGACCCACAACGTTCACCGGGTCACCGACGCGAGTTAACTCAACCCAAGGGCTTTAACTTTGGTTAATGGACCGACAGAATTTGGGTTCGAAATGACGGGAATAGCCTTTGCCCTTTACTTCCTTTTGTTTTCCTTTCTTGAGCTTTGTTTCTCTTTATGTTTGGTTTCCTTTCCCTTTTAGATTGAGTCCCAAGTCCTATTCAACTTGATTGCTTCTTCTCTAATCTTATTGCAAATTTCTTGATCTGTGTCATTTTCACAAATTATTAAGACAAGAATCACATGATTCATTCAAATTTTATGTTGTACTTGTTATTATTCTCGTCTCGTATCATATAATTTGCTATAATATATAATTTTCATATTTTTAAATTATTACAAAAATTATACTTTTAGTTCCCTAATTATGACTAGAATATATATAGAGGCAAGTTCTAGTGTGACCGTGCGGCCACACTATTAGGTATGCAAAAATGCATCAATTGTGTATCTATGTTAGAAAACACACAACAATAAAATGCATCAACACATCACAAAACGCACCACACAAAAAAAATACACTATACCTCACCACACCTAATGGTGCATTTCTGAACATTGTGTGGAGCATTTATGCATACCTAATGGTGCATTTTGCGGTGATGTATATCCCCCCATGCTACGGTTCTCTGTGGTCCAAACCCGGTGCCGCATTAGGTTAGGGAGCTGGACGATAATAGCTCCTCCGCATCCAATGATGCGTTTTTTGTGCATTGGTGCATTTATTTGATGTGCGTTTTCTAACACTATTGGTGCGTTTTTGCATACCTAATAGTGCGGCTGCACGTTAAGGCATGACCGCATCTATATATAAATAATGGGCAGCCCAAGAGAGAACTAAGAACAACTCACAACCGTCTATGTGCCTAAATCTAACAGATCAGAAACACTGATTTTATAAAAAATGTGATGGCATTTTCGTAAATAATTGAACATCGAAGTGCAAGTAAATTGTGTTAAAAGTCCAAGTAACAGTTTCATATAGTGCACCTAAGTACAAGTAAAATGTATTATAAGTGCAAGTAAAATATACACTGAGTATCAATATTAAGTGCACCTAACATTATAATTAGTTGCACCAGACGTTATCATTAAGTGCACCTATGTGAAAGACTTTATCGTTAGGTGCACGAATGTTACCAAGGTAACTTACTTGCACTTGTAAGTAATCTTACTTGCACTTTTTAGTTGCAAACTTGCATCAGTTACTTGTACATGTAACACATTTTACTTGCACCAAATTTTGAGTTATTTACAAAAATATCACCACATCGTGTTTTTAAAATTACATTTGATTCATGAAATCTTGACACATGGACGGCTGCGAGTGGTTCTGATTTCTCTCATGAGTAACCGTTCTCACTTGAGCATGCTCCTGTGTGTGTGTGTGTGTGTGTGTGTGTGTGATTCGTGAAATCTGGACACATGGACGGCTGCGAGTGGTTCTGATTTCTCTCATGAGTAACCGTTCTCACTTGAGCATGCTCCTGTGTGTGTGTGTTTGTGTGTAACGCTACCTACCCCTCCTAATCTCTCTCTTGACATGACACTTTTAATTTGATGATTTAGTCATTAGTAATAAGTTAGTGGGGTTTCAAATCATGACATCCAATTTTTATAAGCCATGTTAGGATGGATTCCAAGTGAGCGGGAGGGGGGAGGGGGGAGGGGATTCTTTAGGAGAACAAAGAATCACACACACACACACACACACAATGATCAAATGTGAATTAGGTTTCTCGTGATAATTGTGGACTAATTTGCTTTATCCATCTATGATGATCAATGAAAAAAATGATGTTTTTATAAATATTAATATAAGGGAATCAACTTAGGGATTCCATGCATCTATATCTTTAACAAAATTATCTTCATTTTAAAAAGTAGTTGTGTCATTGATCTGAACTTTCAAAAGAGGGGGGGGGGGGGGGATCAAATAAATTGAGAGACACAAAACAAATGAGGAAGAAGTTACCATATCTTTCTTGAAATTCAGGTGCATAGTGTAAGAATCCCAACCCTAGATGAGTTGCCAAAAAGTTCTCTAAACACTGGTTTGAAGTCTGCCTACAGTCAATTTGATCAATTAAACATCATCTTCTAGTTTACCAATTTTTACCATTTCTGTAGTGAAATCAATGCATCAAGAACACAAAAACGCCAATGAATCATCTTGCTTTTGGGGTCTGCATATTTAATTCTTCCCCATCAGTAATATGGAGAATATGATGAAGCAAATTAAAACATTATTGATCCAAAATACCCAACACCTTCTGAAATGTGTAAAACAAATCCTCATATGAGAGCTAAAGAATTATATAATTAGTGCATATAAAATTTTCAGGATTTTATAATTTCATGAATCTTTTGTTGCATAAACCTAGCTTTAATCCACATACAGATTGTCACGGAGCAATAGAGCCAACATTATGTAGAATATAGAAATACTTACTCCATTGGAATCGATACCATTGTCAAACTCATTAAAGCTTAATTGATTCTTTGATGATGAAGTCACCAACTACATCTAAGTAGCCAACATCTGTTGTGACTTCATCGACCTTGTGGAGTATTGAAGCAAACGTAAGAGACGAGGGAGTGATAGCAATTGGTTGAGCCTCACCAGCCAAGATCTTTGAATCCTAAGACATTTAATTGGCCCGTACTACTTGCCTCTTCAACTGATTCCATCATGATAAGTGGTGGCTTTTGCTTAATAACAACAATGTTTATAGTTCAATCCCCTCTATTCTGTCAAATGCAAAAAATTTAGTACAATTGAATCTTCATACAAACCATTTCAGGATTTATTCCTCCAGGGTGGGGAATTTATCAAACTAAACTTTCAAGTGTTTTTTGGATGTGTGAATCAGATTGAAGGTAGGGCGCATCATTAGCTCTATTTAGCTTAGCATACTCCCAAATATAAGTGAAAGAGATACACCGATGATGTTATTTTACCCATTCTCTATCACTTCTTTTGGTATATTTCCAGCATTCAATTTGTCTAAGTAATGCATTCTCATTCTTCTTACGCTATTATATTCATGTTTGCAACTCATACAACAAAGTCAACACCCTTAAATCCAATATAATTATGAAACTGAAACAACAACCAACCAAAAATAACAATAATATTGTTGACTTATTTTAGATACAAATATGTTCTTTTTACAAATTAGCATCAGTAACCCAATTGCACATAAAATACTACCAACAAAAAGAGGCGAACAAACAATAAAGATGAAGATAATGACAAACCTATATAAAAGCGAATTAACAAAACTTAGAGTAATTCCAACCAAAAGTAGTAGCTACTACCTAATACCTACTAACTACAATAAGTATTAGATAATTGTTTTTAGAAAAATGCAGACATTAATTTTAATGTCAATTATAATGAACTTCTCTTAGAGCATCCATACAAATGCATTTTTTGTGATTTTTGGAATAGTAAAAGGTGATGTGGAAGAAAGAAAGAAAGGAAAGATAATGGTTTTGATCTCCTGCAAAAATGGTTTTTAGAACAATGCACTACACCAGAGAAAGCATCCCCTATTGTGTGCGTTCGCGCACAACAAACGCCTACTCGGGCGCGTGCACTGCATGTGCATGGTGGCGCGTTTCTTACTTTTTTTTTTTTTTAAATTTTTTTTGTCAAATTTCATAGTTTTTGTTTTTTTTTTTCTTTCTCTATTTTTCATCTCTTTCCTACTTGTATCATAAAAAACCGTGAAAAAGCTTAAATGATATTGATGCTCTTATACAATTTGCTTTGATATATTTTAAATTACTTATTTAAATACAAACATTGGGCATTAAATCAGTCACTGCACGCAATACGCGTGTAATAAACTAGTATTTTAAAAAAAATTGAAGAGCACTACCCCAATAAAATTCTAGTTTCTTATCTTATAAACTAGTTTTTCACGCGCATTACGCGAATGAGATAATGCCTAACGTTTATTATTAAATCCTCCCTAAGTATAGTTAATATGATTGGATTCAAACTATTTTTTTTCCATGTTATTAACATAATACTTGGTAAATAAATATATAACATTATTTTTTAGTATAACTTTGATATTTAATTACAAGATAGTGTAAAAAGAAAACAATGAACAATATAATGTAGTGAATATAATTAATTAATAAATTTGATAAAGAATCTTTGCATTGTAGAAAATATAGACAATATAACTAATGAAATTATATCTCTTTTTAAATTTTTTGATAATGAATATTTCTTTTTGAATAAAGGCATTGTAGACATTGAATTATAAATGCATATGTATTATTTTTTTTGTTGAAATTTTTTGATAATGAATAAAGGCATTGTAGACATCGAATCATAGCTACTTTCTCAACCTACTGAAGCACAAAGAGTCAAGAATTGCCTCCACTGAGGCTCGAACCCACTCCCATAATATCATCTATGTGGGAGTAATTGCCTCAGCCCACTCCCATAATATCATCTATGTGGGAGTAATTGCCTCCACTGAGGCTCGAACCCACTCCCATCATCTATGTGGGAGTGTTAACCGGGACATCGGATGCCACTAGACCACAAGGTCATTGGCATTAATGGATAAGTTAAAAGTTAACGGAATATTAACGGAAAATAGAATATTTAACGGAAAATTTAACGGATAATCATAGAATTATGGATAAATTAAGAAATCTCAATGAAAATATAAATCTAAATAATCTCAACCATCCATTTGATTTAATAATTTGACAGTCATTTTTTTACCCATTATAGGCCTAACTTTCTTTGGCTCTTATTAGTATAGCTAGTAGATATTAGTATAGTAGATATCTATATCTATATATATATTAAAACAGAAGTGCTAGCTTTCCCGCTCATTTTAGTCCAAAAATTTTGAAATCGGTCAACATAATATTATATAATAATTCCTTATAAGAAATTCTAGCATTCCTTATCATTCCTTATTTAGGGCTAAAATTCACAAAATATTCAAAATATGATTCCGTTCCTTATTATGTACGAAAATTAATGAAATATTTTATTCAATTCCATTCAGCATGGATTTCTTATTTATGTATATATATATATATATATATATATATATATATATATATATATATATATATATATATATATATATATATATATATATATATATTACTATATGATGTATACTATAGTATTAAAAAAATATTATTATATTATGTTAATGTACGTAATTAAATTCCTCTCATTATAATATTCAAAAAAAATTCCAACAATCAAATTACTATATGATGTATATTATAGTATTAAAAAAATATTAGTATATTATGTTAATATACGTAATTAAATTCCTCTCATGATAATATTCAAAAAATAAATAAAATTCCAACAATCAAGTTACTATATGATGTATATTATAGTATTAAAAATATATATTACAATATTATGTTAATGTACGTAATTAAATTCCTCTCATGATAATATTAAAAAAAATTCCAACAATCAAATTACTATATGATGTACATATTATACTATTCCAAAAAAATATTACTATATTATGTTAATGTACGTAGTAAAATTCCTCTCATGATAATATACCATGCAATTTAATTATGGTTCAAAATATTTTAATCTTGCGTATTTTTTATTTTATATTCGTAAACAATAATCAAATTACTATATGATGTACATATTATAGAGAAATTTATACACTATCATTAATATTTTTTAAAAAGTATAATATTTACATTATATTTTTAAAAGATGAATCCCCTATTTATACTATGTAACTGAATTTAAGTTTACATTTTGTAAAAAAAAAAATATTGAGTTTATTACCAAAATGGTCCCTCGACTATTGCGAAATTACCAATTTGGTCATCGACAATTTTTCGTGCCCAATTAAGTCCCTCGACTTTAAAATTTTTAACCAATTTGGTCCTCCGTTTATTTTTCCATTAAACATCCGTTAAATCGGGACCAAATTGGTAATTTTGCTATAGTCAAGGGACCAAACTGGTGATTTTGCTATAGTCAAGGGACCAAATTGGTAATTAATTTTTCACTGAAATGGTCCCTTGACTATAGTAAAATTACCAATTTGGTCCCTTGACTATAGCAAAATTACCAATTTGGTCCCCATTTTAACGGATGTTTAACAGCATAATAAACGGATGACCAAATTGGTTAAAATTTTCAAAGTAGAGGGACTTAATTGGGCACGAAAAATTGTCGAGGACTAAATTGGTAATTTCGCAATAGTCGAGGGACCATTTTGGCAATAAACTCTTTGTGAAATTAATAGTTGTTATACATATAGTGTAAATATAATTTATACAGGATTATTAATATTTTAAAAAAAGTATAATACTTACATTAAATTTTTTTTTTAAATGAATCCTTTATTTATACTATGTAACTGATTTTAAGATTTGATTTTTTAGAATATTTTGATTTTAGAGATCTAGAGTATACGTGTCAACATTATGCTGCAAATTTTTGGTATGAGAAAAGGCTAGAGGCAAGGTTCAAAAACAAGAATCCAAAATATTCATTGTGTTGCATGTAGGGTAAAATAAGATTGCCACCCAACAGATGTCCTCCCGAAAAATATGTACAAACTCTTTTTTGAATCATCTAATAAAAGTAAACAATTTTGAATGTAATCCGAGGGCCTACGTGTTATGAAGACTTAAGAACAATCAATGGGGTATTGTACAACAATAACCGTGATGCATATTATGCACTTGGGCTATTGGAAGACGACAAAGAATATATTGATGGAATTGTTGAAGCAAGTCAGTGGGCAACTGCAGGAGAGTTAAGGAATTTATTCACAACATTGTTATCCTCAGATTGTTTAAGCCATCCGGAAGTGGTTTGGGACAAATGTTGGACATATATGTCCAGTGATATTCTATACAAACAACGTAACATATTGAACTTCCAAGGTGTGTACATTTATCCATTTGCTTTAATATTTTATTTCATGTCTAATATTATTAGTTCCATGATGGTGATACTTTTCTAACATATATTGTTTAATATTTTTTAGATTTAGTCCTGAGTGTTGATGAAATAAAAAATCAAGCATTAGTTGAGATTGAGAAATTGTTGAAAAGATGTGGGAAGAGCCTACATGATTACCAACAAATGCCAATTCCAGATCTTGATTGTTCGGCCAGTTTGATGAATAGGTTGGTGTATGATGAGATGTGTTATGACAAAGCAGAACTTAAAGAAGAGCACAAAAAGTTGGTATCAAATCTAACACATGAGCAACATGATGTCTACAACACAATAATGAATGATGTAAATTCAAATCAAGGAGGAGTTTTTTTTTGTCTACGGTTATGGAGGAACAGGAAAGACATTTGTTTGGAGAACTCTTTCGGTAGCATTAATATCAAAGGGAGAAATAGTTCTTAATGTTGCTTCAAGTGGTATAGCTTCTCTATTATTACCCGGCGGAATGACTGCGCATTCAAGGTTTGCAATTCCCCTAAACCTAAATGAGGATTCAACATGTAATATCAAACAAGGTAGCCATCTTGCAGAACTCATTATTAAGTGCAAACTTATAATTTAGGATGAAGCACCAATGATGCATAAGCATTGCTTTGAAGCACTTGATAGAAGTATGCGTGATGTATTGCGTTTTTGCAATCCAAAAAGTTTAGAGATGCCTTTCGGAGAGAAAACTATTGTATTTGGCGGAGACTTTCGACAAATTTTGCCAGTTATCCTAAAAAGAAGTAGACAGGATATTGTTAATGCAACAATAAATGCATCTTACTTGTGGCCGTACTGTAAAGTGTTACGTTTGACAAAAAATATGCGACTTCAAAGCTCATCCTCAAATAGTGATTATGAAAAGCTAAAGCAATTCTCAGAATGGATTGCGAACATAGGAGATGGAGAAATTCATGGGCAAACAATTGGATGTGAACACATTATTATTCCAGAAGAGAATTTGTTGAAATAATGTTTTGGAGATCCCATTGCAACTATTGTGGAAAGTACATATCCATCATACTCCAATGTTTTTTATGATCCAACATATTTGGAAAAGAGAGCAATATTGGCTCCAACACTTGATGTGGTTGACTCTATCAATGAATATATGACTTCTTTAAACACATATGAAGGAAATACATATTTCAGCTTTGACAGTGCTTGCAAATCATATTCAAATGTTGATCTATTACCTCATGTGCACACGCCTGAATTTTTGAATGGGATCAAGTGTTCTGGTGTGCCTAATCATGAACTCAAGCTGAAAGTAGGTACTCCGGTTATGCTCTTGAGAAATATTGACCACTCCGATTTGTGTAATGGGACAAGGATGTTTATTACTAAACTTGGAAATCATGTTTTAGAAGCAAAGGTATTATCTGGAAGTAATGCAGGTCATAAAATCTTGATTCCAAGAATGTCATTAACTCCTTCAGATTCATTTTAAATTTCAAAGAAAACAATTTCTCTAATCGTCTCTTATGCAATAACGATTAACAAGAGTCAAGGTCAATCACTTTCTTTTAAAAGACCAACATTTAGTCATGGACAATTATATGTTGCTGCTTCAAGAGTCACTAACCCAAATGGATTGAAGATTTTGATTTGTGATAATTGAGAACACCCAAGGTAATTCCACAACAAACATTGCATTCAAAGAGGTTTTCCAAAATTTGTAAAATGTTATTATAATATTTCATCATAGTTTCATTTATACAATTTTACAATGATTTTCTATTTTGTAAATTTTTCCTTTAATTTATCATATCATCATTGTTGCTGTGCATCGCACGGGTAAAACACTAGTACGAATGAAAATTGCAATAAAATTTGCCAGTATATAGTCCACGGTGTAGGGTGTAGACTATATTTGGTCAGAGTAGGCCCCACGCTTTAAGAAACACGGGGTGTCCATAAGACCACAACAAATCAGCAATAGTGGATCTTAATATCTTATTATGCAACTCTTTTGATTCTTTTGGCTCTTGACAAATTTTCCCACAAGTTATCTAAAAAGAAAGACTATTATTTGGGGTTTTTGGGTAGTCGATGGCAATCATATTAAATATTTCATCCCTTATATTTTAGCCATTAGATTTTAGTATTAGTGTATTATATATATATATATATATATATATATATATATATATATATAGAGAGAGAGAGAGAGAGAGATAATTCCATTTTTGGTTCTAGATTTATAGGTGGGAGTCCACTTTTAGTCCTTTTTTATTACAACATCCACTTTTGGTCCTAGTATTATTGTGGCATGACCAATTTCGGTCCTTTATCAACAAATTAGTTTAAATATCGTTAAATACAATGACATTTCGGTCTTCAATTATGAATGTTTTTTTAAAAATAAACATAAAAAATATAGCGGTTCAACCTACTTTATATAAAAAAAGATTGAAATGTCTTTGTATTTAACGATATTTCAACGATTTTGTTGCTGGAGGACCAAAATTGGTCATGCCACAATAATACTAGGACCAAAAGTGGATGTTTTAATAAAAAAGGACTAAAAGTGGATTGTCACTTATAAATCCAGGACCAAAAATGGAATTAACACTATATATATATATATATATATATATATATATATATATATATATATATATATATATATATATATATATAGAGGATCGCGTTCAGGTGCGAACTGGCCGCCCAGGAGAGAACTGCGGACGAATCACAGCGCGCCACGTGTCCGGAATGTAGTTGCACCTAACGTTATAACTAGGTGCACTCCATGTTATAACTAGGTGCACATAGGTGTACCCAGGTGCATAAATGTTAACAAGGTAAATTACTTGCACCTGCAAGTGAAAATAGGTGCACATACACGTGCAAGTAAAATGTATTACACGTGCAAGTAAATTATACAATGAGAATCAATACTAAGTGCACATAATGTTATAACTAGGTGCACCTATTGCTATAACTAGGTGCACATAGGTTGCAACCAGGTGCATGAATGTTAACAAAGTAAATTACTTGCACAAGTGCAAGAAAAATGTATTGCAGATGTAAGTAAAATGTATTACAGGTGCAAGTGAATTGTACAGTGAGCATCAATACTAAGTGCACCTAATGTTATAACTAGGTGCAACCTATGTTATAACTAGGTGCACTTAGGTTGCACCCAGGTGCATGAATATTAACAAGGTAAATTACTTGCATTTGTAAGTGAAAGTATTTGCGAAAATAGGTGCATGAATATTAATAAGATAAATTACTTGCACTTATAAGTGAAAATATGTGCGAAAATAGGTGCACTTGTAAGTGAAACTAGGTGCACCAAAGTTCCAGTTATTTACAAAAATGCCACCGCGTCATTTTTTTAAAATTGCATCTGTTTCGTTGATCTGGACACGTGGACGACTGTGGAGCGTTCTCATTTCCTACCTGGGCGAGAGTTCGCACGAGAGTGTAACCCTATATATATATATATATATATATATATATATATATATATATATATATATATATATATATATATATATATATAGGGTGTGTGTGTGTGTGTGTGTCCCTAATCAGGTAGAACCATTTCCCAGGTGAAAACATACGGACAAATTTAAACCACTAATCTAATAGGTCTAACAGTTCAAAATAAATAAAACTTTGTAATATTTATAAAAAAGACTCCGCTCATTTTAAAAATTTGTACTGCCTATGTCCCATTTTATATGTCTGGTTCGGTTAACGAGGCTTGACTGAAATGATTTTTAATTCAACTTTTCATAATATTAAATTTAGTATTAATATACAAAATTTATATATTTAGAAACTACACTAGAAGTACTATTAAACACAAAAAAATCAAATTTAAAAATAAGTAAAAAAATAATAAACAAAATGAACAAAGAAGAAAGAGTTGGTTTGACCAATGAATAGTAAGTAGGACAAATAAAATGTGATAGAGGGAGTAATATTTATGAAAATGACTTCACTCATTTTTTACTTGATTTCTCATCCATCAGATCGTGCAAATCAATGGTTTGGATTTGTCCACACGTTTTCACATAAGGATTAGTTCTCATATGATTAGGATTATATATATATATATATATGGATGAGTTCGGGTGTGGGATGCTCCCAAATGTGGTCATGCGATTAGATCTGAGCTATTGATCTAGGATCAAATCTAGATCAACAGCTCAAATCAATGAATTTCTTTTAAAAAAAATGCATGTATGGAAGAAGAAGCATAAGCTAAAAATGGTGCACCTTAAGTGATAGAAATGCGCACCTTAAGTGTTAGAACACGCACCTTAAGTGTCAAAATGGTGCACCATAAGTATTAACATCGCGCACCTTCAGTTTATAGCAATGTCGCACTTTTAAGTGATACAAAGACGCACCATAAGTGTAAAAATGATGCACCTTAAGTTTTGTTTAAAAGTTTTGTTCTTGAGGGTTTGAGCTAGGGGTCTGGCAGACCACTCAGTTCAAAAGTTTTGTTTTTTTAGGGTAAATCTAGGGGTTTGGCCCTTAGTTCAAACGTTTTGTTCATGAGGGTATGAGCTAGAGGTCTAGGAGACCCGTGACTTAGACCCCTTAGTTAAAAAGGGAGAAGGGTGGCGGGTAAGGAGTACCCTTTGAAGAAGAAACACGACACACCTTAAACACTAGACCTATGCACCTTAAGTATAAGACCTCCGCACCTTAAGGCTTAAGCACAAACCATACACACTTTATATATATATATATATATATATATATATATATATATATATATATATATATATATATATATATATATAAAATTCAGTTCGCGTGCGGTTGATCTTCTTAGGTGTGGTTGTGCGGTGAGAGGAGAGCCATTGATCTTGTCAAGATCAACGTCCAGGATTAACAACGTTTAAAAAATGCAATGGCAATTTGATCATTTTCCATATGGGTCAAACTTAAGGTGCGTGATTTTGAGCTTAAGGTGTGTTAGTTGTTGAAACTTAAGTGCGTTAGTTTAAAGCTTTTGGTGAGTGGTTTTCCTTCTTAAGGTGTGTGGTCTTCTTTCTTAAGGTGCGTGGTTTTTGTAGTTAAGGTACATGGTTTTGAGTTTAAGGTGCGTTAGTTGTTGAAACTTAACTGCGTCGATCTAAATCTTTAGGTGCGTGGTTTTCCTTCTTATGGTGTGTCATATTCCTTCTTAAAGAGTGGTTTGTGTGCTTAAGGTGCATCAGTTGTTGAAACTTAAGGTGCGTCGACCTAAGCTTTAGGTGCGTGGTTTTCTTTCTTAAGATGTGTTGTTTTCCTTCTTAAGGTGCGTTTTTTTTTGTTTTTTTTTTTGTTTTTTTGTTTTGTTTTGTTTTTTTTTTTTGTAGTTCCTAAACACAAACAATATTCTTTATAAGATTTTATCTACAAAGCCATATTTATGTTAATCCAGCTTAAGGTACGTAGATTAGAAGCTTAAGGTGCATCAGATTAGAATAGATCACCACACAACTGCATAAGAACCCTTCTATATATATATATATATATATATATATATATATATATATATATATATATATATATATAAAGATGCATAAGTTCTTCAATTGAAAACTTACGATGCATTTTTATTGAAACTTAAGGTGCGTCGTTCAGAAGTTTTATGTACATAGTTTTACTTCTTAAGGTGCATGGTTTTCCTTCTTAAGGTGCGTGATTTGTATGCTTAAGGTGCATCATAGTCTCGCACAAGCTTTTCCCCGGTCTCAATACTTTGCATTACTTGGAAGAAGGGTTTAGCAATGACCAGGTCAGTGAAGATCCGTGCGGCTAGGAGTCCAAGTGTCATAACAACGTCATTAAAAAATGACACTAAAGCCTTGTAATCCGCCACGGCCGTGGCTATCTTGCCCTCGACTCTCTTCTCTACCGTCTCGGCCTTTTTCTATATTGCCTCGACCTTTTCTCCGAGCTCTTTAATCTTGTTATCTTGACTGGCGATACTTTTTGGTGGAGTCCATGCCCGTGTGATAAAGCATCTTGACTCGGCAAGGGTGCAGCCCATATACACGAATTAAACTATGTTAGTCGAGGCGTAGAGTAAAATATAAAGCCCCCTCTATGCTTCGGTGGAAGAGCTCAAACCTAGAAAAGAAAGCGGAAAAGTTTGAGCGTACAAGAAATTTTGTGCCGAGCACAAATTTGCTAAAAGCAGGCAATTATGCAGTGGGCATTCGGGAAAATCTGCCTGGGAAAGACATCGCAGTGCTGGAGAAAGGCCAAAAGAAATTGGGTGAAGGGGATAGAGATCGGGGCCTTCAGAGAGTCATGGTGTAACCCGATCCAATCCTCGCGGTGTCGATCTATGATCGAGCTGAGACTACGGCGGGTGTCATACTTAACTCGTCCACTCAAAAGATTTTTTCAAGTCCTGCAGGTCGGACAAGGTTAGGAAGGGTTCGTATGTCTCGACTTGTTCGGTACTTAAGATCTTGTGCCAGCCACTGGTAATAGTAGGGGCTTGGATTTGGGCAGGCCGGGATGAGGAAGGAATGGAAGTGAGAGTTTGGTCGGATATTACCCGAGTGGAGGTGTCCGCCTCGTCAGCGTCAGGAAGCATGGCCATGCTCAGATCCTCGGCATGGTGCTCAGTGGAGGTGTCCGCCAACTCGCCCTAGATCTTTGTAAATTGCTCGACCTCCTCGATGAAGGTGTCGTATGATGACACTGAGAAGGATCTACCTCGAGCATGATGTCTGTAACCCCTCGGTTTTTCCGACAAAGTTAAGGTTCGAAAATATTTTTAAGGACGTATATACAGTTCGAATTTTCCTAGAAAATGGATTATTAAGCATGATACGATTAAGCGTGAACTTCAAACTCCGTTTAGTGGAAAAAAATTAGACGAACTGTAAGAGTGAAATTTGCTACGGACTTCGTACCTATATTTCGCGAGATACCGAAAAATTCCCAATTTTGGTGATTTATGACGGGATTATTTTTAGAATAATTTTGGTATCGGAATTTTCCCGAATTAAGTTATATTCCTCCGAACTTTTATCTGATTTAACCCCAAACTGGCAAAGGAGTCTTGCCCTACAAGACACACCATAGGATTGTGACAAGTGTTACCCTATTTCACCACATGGTAATAAAATATTAATTAAATGGGAAGTGTATGGGATAAGCTAAGCTAAGTTTGCACTCCAAGTCTTGCACCTTCCACCCCCTATTTTCGAAAATATTCTAAACTAAAATAATGATTTCTTTTGGATAAGATCATGTTAGCTTGGCCTCCAAGATTTTGTGAGTCTTCCTCCCTTGGCTGAAAATTATAAGGAGAGGAGAGAGAGTGTAGGTCTTAGTTCTTCATCTCCATTGTTGATCTTCAAGGAAACTCCATAGCCCAAAACCTTCAAACTCTTCAACACTAGGACCTTCGGTGGATTTTTGGGAATAAGAGACTTCAACACGTGTTTCGGTTCTAAAGCTTCTAAAAGGTAAGGAAATTCCTTAAGTTGGCTAGTCACTTGAAAATGGACAATTGTATAGGTATATGTATTATGGAGTTAGAATTTACTATGAAAAACTATGTATTAAGCTTTAACTTCTTAGTTAATTTCTATGTAAAAATATGTGTTTGAGCTTTGTATTACTCTTGATATGCATGAATTTTAACGTATGCATGCATATATATACTATATTTATGCCTATATATGTTAATATCTCGAAAAAGGTTGAAAAATAGACGTTTTTGCACTGTTTTACAGACCAGAAATTTCATGCCGTATGGGTGGACGCCCCAGTGGACGCGCGTCCTCCATGCGTCCACTGGTGTCCAGTTTGTTTTAAGGCACGCCGAACGAGAGGACGCCCCAGAGGACGCGCGTCCACCGTGCGTCCACTGACGTCCAGTATTTTTGAAGTCACGCCGAACGAGAGGACGCCCTAGTGGACGCGCGTCCACCGTGCGTCCACTAGCGTCCAGTGATTTTCGGAAAATAAGGGAAAAAGCCGTAGGTGTGGACGCCAAGGTGGACGCGCGTCCACCATGCGTCCACATGCGTCCAGAATGTTCTGTCCAGTATTTTTCAGTCCAAAAAGTTTGGGTTTGATGTCAAGCTATGTCTAAGTTATTTTCAACAGTATTATTAGTTGATTAAATGTTTATATATGCTTGTGTCATAATATTTGAAGATTTATGGGCAATTCATCTTGATTTTTGGTGGAAATAAATGTTTTGAGAAATGAAAAGAAAATACTAATTACGTACATGAAAGAATGTTTTGGAAAATCTTAGTTTCTGGATATGTTATAGAGAAGTTGAGTAAGGTGGGGACCTACGGGAGGCTTGAATGCCACGACCCGAGGTTGGAATAAGGTTGGACCTACGGGAGGGCTGGAGTGCCATGGCCCGAGGTTGGGATAAGGAGACCTACAGGGAAGGCTGGAGCATGCCATAGCCCGAGGTTTGAGAAAGGGGAATCGAAAAATGTGAAAAAGAATGTCTCATGCTTATCCAGGGGGAAACTAAGTAATTAATTAAAGAAATGTTATACTGAGCTGCGGTTCAGATGATTCAGAGAATTAGAGCTGCGGTTCTAATTAAAGAGATGAATGGTATACTGAGCTGCGGTTCAGATAATTAAAAGAATTAGAGCTGCGGTTCTAATTGAAAGAGGGGTGAAATTCTTGAAAATGGAAAGTTTATGAACTTGTCTAAAATATACGTATTTATAACTTGGAGTGATTGATACATCCTTATATTTATGAAGGAAAAGTTTATGTGATCGCCCTTATACATATATGTTGTTATACTATGCTATGTATTGTTTGGTTGCAGATAAATTTCCAAGGCATGGGTAAAAACTCTATAAACTTTTGTATTGATATCATATATTTTAAAAACCTTTGTCTACGGTTAAGTGACAATGGATTTTCTTACTTAGCCGTCGTGCTAACTACACTTCATTGTGTCCTTTATTAGATGCAGTCTAGCGTGGGCCCCTGTGGCCGATGAGCTCTGAATAGGATGGGAGTTGAGGTTGAAGACTACTCTATCCTAGAATAGACACCCTGGGAGGATTATTTCCATATGTACATATTTGGATGTTGATATGGTTATTTGAGGTTGTAAGTTTAGCCTTAGCGTTTGGGTATAGGAGAGATACCCAAGCGTGGCGGTAACACCCAGTTTTCTGCTGGATAGGCACTTCCGCAATGTATTGTATTATTAGGATTTTGTAATAAATCCAAGATGTGAAAATTGGGGTGTTACAATGTCGTAATCGCTGATCGAGAGATTTTGATTGTCAGTGTCGGATATTGTACCCCTTCCTTCTAAAAGGAATTGAAGATGATGGGGAAAGAATTTAGCGAACGGGAAATCTGCCGAGCTAAGTTAAAAATCAAAGGGCTTAGTGACCTAAACTCTAAAAAACAACACATATACATATATGTAAAGAATGTTTGAGATCAAATCCTTACTAGGTAGAGTAGATGATGAGCGTTCGGGTTAATGTACTTGCGTATTTAGGCTCGGGAAACTCCAAATTTTTTTTCAAAGAACGTGTGAGTGTTTCTCGCTTTGATGCCCTATTTATAGGTAGAAGAGGCGGGAAAGTTTTATTCTATGGACATGGTCAGATATGGATCGACCCGAGGTGAAGGACATTTTCCAACCTAGTCCGACCGTATTCTATCACCTGACCGACCTGACATGAGAGGTTGAGCTCAACCCCGAGCCCTTCTTCCTTATCTACAGTAGCTTAATCAGGCATATCGTGGCATGTGGGCGTTGTTCCTTTGGCTCGAGATCGATTTGTGCATGTGGAACACGTGGCGAACATGCCGGCCTCTCAGCATGTGTCTCTTCCAAATCTCCTATATTACCTTGCAAGGTGTTTATGAAGGGGACCTTTGGGCAACGCCCATACTATTGCTACTAAATCGGGCGTTGGTGGTGGAACTACGACCGTGATGGCTGCATGCTCGGGGTGTACTTCTCCTCCAGGTCGTGCTGTGAGGCTTAAAGCTGGGTCGCTATATACTCCTCAAACGACCGGTATATATGATAATCGTATAATTCTGAGGAGATCTTCGCCTCAGCATTGCTTAGGGCCCGAGTCTTGGTCGGGAAGGTATGCTTGGTGCAGTGGGATGCCCATTCCTATGGAACTGGAAGCTTCCAGATGTACTTGATCGGGAGGATCCGATATTTCCATCCTTTGTTGTTGTCTGGGAGGTGGGTGATGCTACAGTGGTGGCCCTGGGATTGCACCATTTGAAACCCTCCCTCGTGCTTAGGCGAGAGTGCTCGAATAGAAAAAAGATAGTTGAAAAGCTCGATAGTGCACGAGAGACTATGCCGAGCATAGATTTGGGGGAAGCAAGCCAAAATTCGATGGGCATTCGAGCTGATCTGCATAGGAAGTACCCCGTAGTACTTGAGGAAATATATGAAAGGAGAGAATGTGAACGACAATGGAGCTTTAAGGGAGCCGAGATGAACCCTAAGTCAGTCCCCTTTAGTGCACTCAATGACGTCACCCTATGAATGGCGTGTGTTAAAACGAACCCGACTAGCCAAGAGAGAGGAAACCTCTTAACCTCGGCTCAGGTGAGTAAACAAAAATGTTGTCGCACAACCTCGCTATTAAGAAATATGTGTTTCTCACGCGGCAGGGTAGGAGCACGAGTTTGGGAAGTAGTGCTCACCCTCGGAAGGAGCGACCGAAAGGGTCGAGGTGGCACGAGTTTTTGTCGGGGAAAAAGAAGAAGGAAGATGAGGGAAAAGGCCAATGAAAACAACCCGGAGGGATTTTCCTCGACTGGAAGGCCCGACCTCCTAGTCAGTTGGGGGATGGCTAGCTGGTCGTTGATCGGCTTGGTCATCGGCAACCCGAGACGGCTCCGCTTGTTCGCCCAATAAAGTGTTGATTTCTCAGATAGTCGAGTAATCCGAGGAGACTGTGAATGAGCCGATATCAACAACATCAGAGTCGAACATGTCTTCTCCTTGAAGTCAAGGGAAGACGCCTTAGAAGGGGAACCCGAGGTAAGTTGATAGACAACGCCCGGTCACAGGTTACTTAAGTATAAAAATGTAAAAACTTAAAGGGAAAGAGCGAAGTACTTTTTGGTCGAATTCGCGTTGGCGTAGGAAATGTTAAATGTGTGAGAATTCTCTGAGTGCAATAGCTTGGGAAGCTCCGATCTCGATTTAGTAGGACAAAGCGTGAAATGAGACCCCTAGAATGCCCTATTTATAGAGGATGGTTGGAGGGAGAGACATTTCAAAATTCAAAATCGGGCATTTCGGATCACGAACAAGTAGTGGATAGTCGACACGTGTCCACTAGACCCTGCGAACGGTGATCTGAGCTCTGGCCGTGTACCCGTGTCGCACCCAATCCACGTCGAATCGTGGCCTTTGTTCGAGTTATAGCTTGCACCCTTCCTCTTAGACTATTGTCAGGCCCCGGGCTAAGGGGGCTACTTGATGGGGATTATTCCTCGATAATTGTGCATGAATGATTGTTGGATGCAGATCAAGTACGTGAGTGGAGCTCGGACCGTCCTTCGCCAACCTCTCACGATCATCCTCTTGACCATCTTAGTTACCGAGCTCCGCCGGATGGCAGTGTATGTAGGTGCTCCAACTAGTACTGTCAAAGCGGCCCGGCCCGCCCCACCGCGGGCCTAATTTCTGGCGGGCTTTTGCGGGCCGGCCCATTAGGCCTGCGGGCTAGGATTCATGCAACCCTAAGCCGCCCCGCGCGGGTTGGCGGGCCCCACGGGCCGGCCCGCGGGCTTTTTATTTTTATTTTTATTTTTTTTAACTTTCATGTTAAATTAAGTAAAAGACTACAAAGAAGATAAAAATGACATTATTTATATATATATATATATATATATATATATATATATATATATGTATATATATATATGTATGTATATATGTATATATATATATATATATATGAATTAATTAATTTAGTAAAGTATTAGTAGTACTGTAGGTGTGTAGCATATATATGTCATTACATATATTCTGGAATGAATGAATTAGATATATATTAGTACTACCAGTACTACTAATATTTATATTATTATTACTAGTATTTTCGCCCGTGCGTTGCACGGAATGGATTTGCTATAATATTTAAAGAATATTTGGATCGATATACAATTATATAAATTATAACATCGAATATGAGTATGAATAAGTGTATAAATGCAATTATAGTATGAGTCTTCCTTGCATGCAACAAATATCACAAAAATTCAGTGTTCTAAAATAAGTGTATAAATGCAATAGGTAGATAATTTACATTATTGCATCATATTCATTAATTTAATTACTTGTCGGTTAGTTATTGCAAGATCTTGAGGTACACTTATATTTTGGTATTCAGTAAGTATAACTATATTAGAGAAAAAATTTACATGGGAGTAATGTGATAATCAGTTGAGTAATTGTTGGTTGACCGTAGAGCGTTGTGTTGGAGGAAGAAGATGATATATAGTGAAGATGATATTGCCCTTCACTATATATCATCTTCTTCCTTCAACACGTTGATATTCTCTGGACAAATAACTGTTGGAAAAAAATTAGCATAAAATGGCATTTTACTAGCAATATTGTGGTACAAATATATGTGGGGTCCACTTTCGATTTGGGTCGGGTCGAATTGGATTCGTGTTCTTCGTAGTTAGACGAAAAGATTGATATATTGTACGCTCAAAACTGATAATGGGTGAATGAGAAATTGGTTCTCAAAGTTGACCCATTTGAGTTACAAAAATATAGAGAAAAACCTTTCAAGTAACTTTTGTCCCACATTGGTTTGAGAAGTGGTTTGCACCACTACTTATACAAGAGTTTTTCTAAGGCCTATTGAATTGTATAACATAGAGGCTCTCTCTCGCGCGTAGGGGGGTGCAAATGAAATCTCAAAATGAACTTAAAAAGGCTTGACTCGTGCGCCGACACCTGCATGCACGAATGTCGTTCAAAAAATTGGTTGGCCTTGCGGGTTGAATTATGCCAAATTTTCATATTTTTTACAATATTACGCAAACAATACCATAATATTATAGGTTGCAGAAAAATATATATACTGAATTACTACCTTTAGTAATTCTAGTCTAGAATTGTATTACGAATAGGAACGTAGGGAAGAATATATTTTATTAGGAATTCTATTTTAATTTACAATTGTATTAGGGATAGGAATTGTATTACCATATTTTACAATATTACGCACACCAAAATATTATAAGTCTGTTTTGGGCGGGAAGTTAAAACTGAGGATATTGTTTTTATTAATAGTATAGATTGCATTGCAGAGAAATACATATACTGAATTACTACCATTAGTAATTTTACTCTAGAATTGTATTACGAATAGGAACGTAGGTAAGAATATATTTTATTAGGAATTCTATTTTAATTTATAATTGTATTAGGGATAGGAATTGTATTACCATATTTTACAATATTACCCACACCAAAATATTATAGGTCTTTTTTGGGCGGGAAGCTAAAACTGAGGATATTGTTTTTATTAATAGTATAGATTATTATTATTATTATATATGTCTAATAGGAAAACACAAATCAAGTATTAGTACTGTAGGTATTACTAGTTAGTACTGTCTATAGATATGTCTTTACATATAACTTAGATATGTCTAAATGTCTAATATATATAATTTAATAAAGTATTAGTAGTACTGTAGCATATATATATATATATATATTAGTGATTACTTAGCCCGCGGGCCAACCCGCGGCCCGCGCGGGCTAACCCATGCGGGTTGCGGGTCAATTTCGACCCGCCCCGTTAGGCCCGCGTTTTCGCGAGCCTATTTTTTCATGACCCTAACCCGCCCCACCGCGGGCCAACCCGCGGCTTCGGCCCACTTTGACAGCCCTAGCTCCAACAATCATCGTGCCCCGACCTATCGACCTCTTCCGACAGCAGAATGTAGTGTCCTCAAGAATATTAGGGCACGTAGTCAAGCCCCCGAGTCCCGACCTATCGACCTCTTCCGACAGCAGAATGTAGTGTCCTCAAGAATATTAGGGCACGTAGTCAAGCCCCCTTGGGCCTCGGACAAACGTTATATTTTGGAAGAAAATTCTGATCAACTTATCTCTACCGATCTAACAAATTGTATCTTTTTTTTCAAAATACGAACCAATATTTCTTTTTTTTTTTCGTAGTCAAGCCCCCTTGGGCCTCGGACAAACGTTATATTTTGGAAGAAAATTCTGATCAACTTATCTCTACCGATCTAACAAATTGTATTTTTTTTTCAAAATACGAACCAATATTTTTTTTTTTTTTAAAGTCTGACTCGGTTACAATATAGTATCTGTTCATAGCTACTTTCTCAACCAAATGAAGCACAAAAAGTCAATAGATGCCTCCACTAAGACTCAAACCCACTCCCTTCTACATGAGAGTGTACACCGGGTGCCACTTGACCATAAGGTCTTTGGCTACAAACCAATATTTCTATTAGACAAAAATGTTGAATTTTTCAGCGGTGATTTCACGTATGTAACTTTTGACAAGTGTCATGTAATGAACTATTTACATATAGATTAGTCATTGGACACAAGATAATTGAGTAAAATTAAATGATTATATTTTAATTGGATTTTGTTAACAAATAAAAACCGAAAACAGTGGAGCAAGCTAAGTATCATCGTTAATCCATCTAATCATTTCAACCACATATGCAAAAGAACTTACGTCCCGTGGATGGGACAATGCATCACTTTCCACGCAAGCTGGTGTATCTGTCGTTACCACTTCTGTTTTCAAGATTTCCCTCATTTTCATGTGTGCTTTAACGACATGTATGTCCACAAACACATACTATATATTTAATTTCTTAGAGGGTAAAATATTGAATATATGAAGACTATCTCTTATTTTGAGTTACATGTTAATATTATTAGACTATAAGATTTTTTTTTAATATATAAACTATAGTTAATTTTTTTAATATATTAATTGATATATATCTATTTATCTTTTGTAATAGTTACAGCTACACTAGTGATACCAAATACGATTGATACGAGTACTTATAACGCAAATTTTACTGTGGACCATGCACTAAAATGACATCGTTTTGATTAATGAAAAAAGCGGCTGAAACGGCCTCTGTTCCGCGCAGTTAACTTTCAGTTTATACACATTGCAGTTATCTTTTAACACAACTGCAGTTACCTTTCAACACAACTGTAGTTCATTTTTGATATAACTGCAGTTTCATTCGACATTATACACTCAAATATGTGAAACTGTTATTCAGTTTCCTTTCAACACAACTACAGTTTCTTTTATAATACACTACAGTTTTCTTTCAACACAACTACAATATTATTTCGATATAACTACAGTTTCATTGAACAATATACACTCAAAAATGTAAAACTGTTATTCAGTTTCATTTTATATACACTGCAGTTTTCTTTCAACACAACTACAGTTTCATTTTGATATAACTATAGTTTCATTTGATAATATAAAAACAACAATATCTTTTGAGATGAACTGTAGTATCCTTTACAGAGCACCGTTACGATTTACGATAGCCGTTTTTTCTATTCAATGAAACGGCATCGTTTTGTGACCATGATCTACAATGCATTGTAGACCATGATCCACTGTATAACGACGGGTACTTATAGTACCTCAATATAATCCATATAATATTCATGACTATATCTAATAGAAAAGGTATTAATGTCGTTTGACACTATAAAAATCCGACGCACATAAGTGGTTTTGGTAATTGATTATTGTCTACTTTTGCAAATATCTCACTCACACACAAGCCATTTTGGTGATTGATTGTCGACTTTTGTAAATGAGTTAATTTTAGAAATGGTCCATTAATTATTGACATTATTAATTTTTATCATTGATTTTTAATTGGATCAGGTTCATTGATTATTGACATTTATCAATTTTATCATTGGCTTTTAATTTGACCATAAATTATGGTCTTTTGACTAATGACTATTGATTTTGTTCCAAATTTGATCATCTGGTTAAATATTTATTTAGTAAACATTAAATTTAAGTATAATAATGTAAAAATTAATTAGAATAATTGTCTTTCCAGATTTTCATATTTAAAGAATTAAAAATGATTAAACAAATAATATAATCGCCTCAAATTTGTTGCAGAGACTTATGAGTAATAACTTGGTCTAAACTAATTTATGCATCAACATGTTCTTCATATTCTCACTAATGATGAACCCAATGTATTAAGTTTATGAACCAATTTGCTCATCTCAACAACAAACCAATTTTTATATTCTTACCCTTAAATTTAACGCTTACTACATGAATATTTAACCGAAGGATGATCAAATCTGGAACAAAATCAATAGTCAATAGATCATTTATGATCAAATTGAAAGTCAATGATGAAAATTGATAAATGATAATAGTCAAGGGATCATTGATGATCCAATTGTAGGTCAATTTTTTTTTTAGTAAAAGTCAATAGTTAATAGACCATTCATGCATGGAATTAATTTCTTTTGTAAATATAATTTTCAGTTGCATGTATTACATTACATTATTATTACATTTCTAGACTTCAATGTTGCTATCTTTAATATTTTAATCTGACATGTCCTGTTTGCATAGGAATATGCAATCTGTTAATCGAACCGTTTTAAGTGAAGTTTTTAAAACTTTAATCTTTAACCGAATCAAATTTTTTATTACCGAATTAACCGAACCGAAGTTTTTAATTTTTTTTTCAAGTTAACATTTTAAATCCTAAAAATAATACCTATAATAATAAATGAAATTAAAATAATACATTAATAATAAATCCATAAGAAAATATACAAAAATAATACCATAAATATAAAAATTTATAGGGATTTTACATACATACGTACGTACGTACATACGTACGTACATACATACATATACACACACACACACACACACACACACACACACACACACACACACACACACACACACACACACACACACACACACACACATATATATATATATATATATATATATATATATATATATATATAATTTCAGTTAACCGTTCGGTTAATTCAATTAACTAAAATTTCAAACTGAATTAACCGTTAACCAAAATTTTAAAAAAACTATTAACCATTAACCGAACTAAAAAAATTCAGTTAAAAAACAATTAATCGAACTTTATTAGTAGTTCGATCAATTAACCGAAAATTTATCGAAATTTACACACCTGCGTCAACCATTATAAAAATATACCTAACTCATAAACAAGAGCAAAGGAAGAAGGAAACAATATGACAAATGATTAAAAATATTAGATCATGATACAATTAAATATTATATATGCACATAAAGTGGATGACCAAGGACTAAATCAAAATAAATTTTACCGGCCAACTATATAATAATATTTTATCTTTAAGCATGCAGAAATAATTTATTTATTTATCAACATTTATGGTAAGACGTAGCTAGCTAGCAATAAATAAAGTAAATAAACAAGCAAGTTAATCTTGACATTACTGCTTCCATGATAGCACTTTTTGAGCAAATTATACCACACTGTAACCAAATTAACACAATTGATTCAGACACTTGGGCTTTTTTCTTCATTTTTACTTATTGTGTGTATAACGTTTGTTCTGTTTAGGGATGCTTTAGCTCATCTATTTCTAGAATGTCAAGGGTTTTGTCACGATTAACCCTGGGGGATGGTTAATTTGATTAATCGTTAATCAAACTTTCACTTAACCAATTTAATTGAAATTCTAAATGTATTGACTATTAATTGAACTGAATTTGTATTCAAAAAAAAAAAAAAAATTGAACTGAATTTATTTGTGTTGCCTTCAAAAAAAAAGAATTTATTTGTGTTAATTCGGTTGGTCAACCGATCCGATTAATTAAAATATTAGTATCTTTTTAATAAAAAAGCAAGCATAACTTACCTATAAATTCGTAATTTAAGTTTGAGTTAATGTCGGGTTCTCCGATTATAGTGATTTTGCCACATTTAGTCTTAAACTTTCAAATTAATCACTTGTGGTCCTTCAATTTTTAAGTTAGCCAACCGTGATCTTTTAACTTTTAAATATTAATTAGTCATGATCCTTCAACTTTCAAATTTTAACCAATCGTAGTCCTTCTGAAAAGACCACAGTTGGTTAAAATTTGAAAGTTGAAGTCGTAGTCATTCTGAAAAGACCACAATTGGTTAACATTTGAAAGTTGAAGGATCACGAGTAGTTAACTAGAAAATTAAAAGACCTCAATTGGTTAAAATTTGAAAGTTGAAAGAACATGAATAATTAACTTGAATTTTTAAGACTAAACATGACATAACTACTATACTTCGAGAATCGCAGATGGCATTAACTCTTTAAGTTATCAAATTCTAACATTCATGGTACAAGTCTAGAAATTCAATTACCGATAAATCCATACTACAAGTAAAATTCATAATACAAGTCTTCACATATACGTATTTATACTTATGGTTAATTTGAATAACCAATATTTTTTAATCAAATTAACCAATATCGGAAGTTAAAAAAAAAAAATGCAAAATCGCTAACCAAAACAAAAAAGTTCATTATTAACGGATTAATCAATTTTTTTTTTTTCAACATCGTTGGTTAATACAATTTTAGCTAAAGTTTACACACGAGTTATACAATCGTTATATCGTGGACCAGGGTCCACAGTGCACTGTGGACCCTGGTCCGAAACGACGTCGTTTCGATGTTAGTGGACGCAGATGTGAATGACTCTAGTGAATTCATTATCTATAATATGCATAATCCTTATTTAGAATACACAGAACGTTTGCCTATAATACACAGAACGTTTGTCCAGAATACACAGAATATTGACACAAAATACACAGAATTCATTCTCCTAACATTCGAATGCACAAACACATCACAACCTGTGTTAATAACATGAATACACAGAATATTGACACAAAATACACAGAACTCATCATCCTAAACATTCGAATGCACAAACACATCACAACAATGTGTTACAAACATGAATACACAGAACGGTTGCCTAGAATACGCAGAATGATTGCATGAAATACACAGAACGATTACCTAGAATGCACAAAACTCATCTCCTAACATTTTGGTACGGGGTGCACAATGCATTGTGCACCGTGGTCCACGATATAAATTGCCCGAGTTATAATATGCTTACTTCATATGGCATAAACCACATAAGGGCCCGTAATTTTTCTTTAAACATAGTGTGCACAAATCTATAGTTTATAATTGAAAAAAGATCGTGGATCTTGAATGCAAGAATTATCTAATTAGTTCCTACTCAATTTTAATTGAATTAATAATCTGAAGTATATTATGTCTCTGAGACAGATTCTGACTGGAATAATAATAAAGAATAAACTAATACAAGATAATAAGTAAAGAAGTAACCATGGACAAAGTAATTGTTAACGTAGTTCGGAGAAATCTTCCTACGTTTGCGGGGCTACTCAGCATATGCCTAATTCACTAGATAATCGCCGAAGATTATAAGGGTTGAAGTAACATGTCCATACACACCATGACCTTAATTCTTCACACCAACTCAATCTTCATTATCTACTTGAGTGGGTACGTTGCAAGCAAAATCAACCTTAAAACTTGTGCTACCATGAACGCGCATCACAAAGGATAATGTTTAAACCAATTAAATCTTTTACAGTATGTTTGGTTCACGGAATGGATTTTAAAGGAATATGAATAGTATTTCATAGGTAATGGAATAGGCAAGGAATAGGAATTGTATTCTATTGTTTGGTTCGCCGAAGGAATAGATTTTAGGAATGTAATTTCAATGTTTGATTAGTTTAAGGAATAGAAATGGAATGTGTTTAAAAGACATAAATACCTTATATAAAAAAATGTATTATTATTATTTTTATTACTTACATTTTTAATATATATATATATATATATATATATATATATATATATATATATATATATATATATATATATATATATATATAGGGTCATGTTTAGGTGTGGCCGCGCCCTTACGTGCGGCCGTGCGGTTTAGACCACTCAATGTTACTAAATGCACCACTCAATAACATTGAGTGGTGTATTTCATATTTAAGAAATACACCACTCAATGTTATTGAGTGGTGCATTTCGAAACATTGAGTGGTGTAAACCGCACGGCCGCACGTAAGGGCGCGACCACATTTGAATAAAAATCTATATATATATATATATATATATATATATATATATATATATATATAATACAAAAGGGTATTTTCGGTATTATAGTATAAAAGCTATTCCCAAATACTTGGGATCAGCTAATACTAGGGGGTCCACTAGGAATGACTATTCCCCTGGAAAGGGAATAGCTCATTCCTGGGAATGCTATTCCTTGGAATAGAATGACGAACCAAACAGTGGAATAGGTCTATTCCACGAACCAAATACGCTGTTAGAGTTGTAGAGATTGATAGAATATTTTAGAGCAGTAAGTGTTATCTTTAGCGCCCTTCATCTTCACGCCTTTTACTACACGTTTGGTTCACGGAATGAATTTTAAGGAAATAGGAATACTCTTCCATAAGGAATGGAATAGGTAAGGAATAAAATATGAATTGTATTCCAGCGTTTGGTTCGCGGAAGGAATAGACTTGGGAATTGTATTTCAGCGTTTGGTTGGTTAAAGGAATAGAAATGGAATATATATTTAAAAGACATAAATGCCCTTGTACAAAATTATTATTATTATTATTATTATTATTATTATTATTATTATTATTATTATTATTATTATTATTATTATTATTATTATTATTATGTGTAATAGCATCTAATATTCTTTCAAGACTGTTCATTATTGAACCCTGTTGAGTTTTGACTTATGTGATTTAAAACTACGTTGGATTTAGATCATCAGTTATTCAAGAATGTTTATACATGATGGAATTTATGTATATATTAAAATTCAAATAGTTTTCATAATCAACTGCTAATCAATATATTATAAGAACATTTATTAATATTCAGAAGAAGAATAACATAAGTTTTTTTAAACAAAATACTGAAAACAATTCAATGATAATAGCAATGTTCATAAAATATAAATATGAATAATGATTAATGGCCAGCTAGAAATCTTTTGATCCACTGTAGTCTTCGATCAGGAGCAAGACTGAGAAAAAAAACAAATTTATTAGGATGATCGGTGAGCTTTAACGAAACAAGGTCCATTTATCTAAAGTCAAATCATCGACCTCTTGTAATACACGATCAAGCTTCTGAAACATATCCATATCACAATCATATTGAAGGTCATCCATCAGACAAGTTCTTACCAACTTCTGACATTGTATTACTTATTAGCTTCGCAGAATTAAGCATATTGTCAGCACATATCTCAATAGCTTCATCATTACTCCTTTTTCTCTTACTTGAATTGCTTCTTTTTCTTCCAGAGTCATTTCCATTTTTGGTCCTACTGTTATCGGGGCATTGCCAATTTTAGTCCACTTCATTAACTTTTGTCACATTGCGGCCAGTCTTATTTAGTCCTTGCCACTTTTAGTCCACCGTTAAAATTTTCGTCAAATAACCGTCCAAAACAGGGATATTTTGATCTTTTCATGCTTTGATCATCTCCTTTAATTTACCCTTTGCAGTGGTTTTCCTTACAGATTTTCATCCAATGAAGAGGTCCGGTAAAAGCCATGGCTTTGTAATATGGCTCACATAGCTTTCGTCTGACCTCTTCAATGGATGAAAATGTGCAAGAAAATCACTGCAAAGGGTCAAGGAAATAACCAAAGCATGAAAAGACAAAAAATACCCTTATTTTGGACGACAATTTGACGAAAATTTTAACGGTGGACTAAAAGTGGCAAGGACTAAATAAGACTGGCCGCAATATGACAAAAATTAATGGAGTGGACTAAAATTGGCAATGCTCTAATAACAGTAGGACCAAAAATGGAAATGACTCTTTCTTCCATCATTTTGTGGCTCAACCTATGTACTCATGAAATCAAAATCATCCAAACCAACAAATGCACTATCATCTGTATCAACTCTTATATTATTTTGTTCTTCAGCTTGTATTTCTTCAACTACACCATCCGTTGTCTGTGCATCTTTTCCAGGTGCACGGTCTTTAGAATATATCGCAGATAACTCATTATAAAACCTAAAGCTTCTTGTTCTAAAAGATAACTCTACAATAAACATATAAAATAAATTATTAGTATGTATACATTAATAAAAATAAATGTAAGTAAAACAAATGGTAAATACTTACAATTAAGTATGAATCCCAAATTGCATCTTCAGCATAAACCATGTGCCTTTGCTCATTCCAACCGAACCCACTAGTGTCTTTACCTTGCACCATATCATGAATAATGCTCCATTCTTTTTTCAAAGTTTTAATTCTACTCCCAATATGTGGCTTAGCTTTTATGGTAGTATTTGGTATTTTTTCCAAAATCATTCTTTCAAGTTCAAATAAATAACCTGTCTTAAACCCTGTATCGGAATTATATTTCCCTACATTATTCATTTCGGTCAAACAAGACACTAATAATGACATACATTTATTAATGACATAACATTGTTCATAAACCACATTACAAAAAAAACAAAAACAAAAACAAGAAAACAAAGAAAAAAACAAAAAAAAAAAGAAAAAAGACATCAATGCACATGTCCTTAATTTCTAGATGCTATCCATTCATTGAACATGTCATTTGCTAATTATGTCCTCCAATTATTCCAAACTTCTGAAGGCTCTATTTGTGTAATATCATCATCTTCATTTATTCCGTTACCTTTTACCAATTCATCTTCCATAGGATCAACATTCATCTCATTTCTAATAAAGTTATGCAGCAAACAACATGCAAGCTAAGTATAATTTTGTTATGTATTCTAACAGGATAAAATGATGGGCTTCTAAGTTTTAATAAACCAAAAGTCCGTTCTATGACATTGCGGGAAACTTCATGTTTCATATTAAAAAACTCTTGAGGAGTTGTTGGTTGATGACCTTGACGCCATTCATTTAAGTAGTACCTTTGACCTCTAAATTGTGCCAAAAATCCCTCACTATTAGCGTATCCTCCATCAACTAAATAATAACAACCTATAAACATAATTTTATAATATAATGGGAATGCATATTATATTACATCATATTTGAAATTGAATATTATAATACTTACTATTAGGGACCTTAAGTGGATGCCTTCTAGATAATGCATCCCGAAGAACTCTACTGTCTGCTACAGATCCTTCGCATCTCGGAAGAACATAGACAAATTGCATATTAGGTGTACATACACCAAATACATTTGTTGCAAGTTCACCCTTTCGAGATCGATATCTAGGTTTATCTTCTGATGGCACTTTTATTGTAATGAATGTTCCATCTAAAGCGCCTAGACAATTTTAGAAATTATATCAAATATTATTAAATATATATTCACATTGTAGTTATTTGTTATAAATCAAGTGTATGGGATAGGTTTAAGTACCTTAAACCATTTCCATCTATGATCTGTTGATGTAGCTGGAACTGGTTCAGGATCTTTGAATAAATAATTTTGGAGTTTCAAAATAGCATTTAATACTATATTAAAGTATCGACTAATAGTTTCACCTGACCTTTGAAAATTATTTTGAATGATCCTATTTTTTATATGATGAGCAATAATATGTAAAAATATTGCTAGTTGCTCATCCACAAGCATATTTCTTGTTGGCCTTAACCCTCCTTTAGTTTGTAATATTGTACACAACTTTACAAAAGCATGTTGATTCATCTTAAGTTGAGATATGTATTTTTTTCATCACAAGAATACACTGTTCGTAACATATATATTCTCGAGACCCTAAAGTATTAATAATATAAGATTTCATTCGTTTTTTTATTAGAACACAAAATTGTCAAGATAGACATCACCATTATAAATAATGAACTCACAGAAGCACACATATCCAACCATATACGCAACACAGCTACACACCTTCTCCTTCTTTCAGTACGAGTTATTAAACGCAAATGAGCCATAACTGCAAATTAAATTTAAACCTTACAGTACTCAAAACTATAACAATGATTTACAAATAATATATCAAAAACACATACAAATTACAATAAAAAATATAAAACAACACATATATAGATCACAAAAAAAAAAAAACTAAATCCTAATATTAAAAAATATATATAATTACTAATAAAACAAATAATACAACACTACTGCGGTCTGCGGCGCGGTGCCGCAGCAGTATATATATATATATATATATATATATATATACTGCTGCGGCATCGCACTGTAGCCCGCAACAGTATATATATGTATATATACTGTTCCGGCTGCGACACCACGCCGTGGCCGCAACAATGGTGAAAATTCTCATAACGTGGAGAGCCATTTAATTTAAAAGTTGCAAAATATTCTGTCCATTTGACTATAATATGTTAGAGAAGTTCGCCCAAACTGTTGTATGCACTGACTCAAAGAGTTTCTTCTGATATAGACCCAGGTTTAACCTTGCAGCTTTTGTCGTAGTTCCAGACTAGAAGACAGATCCTAATTTTTTTTTATATTCTATGTTTTGAACTGCATTTGACTTTTATTGTTGCCCTATTGTTTCTTAAATTAGACTTATTTTTAAACTGCATTCAATATTCTATGTTTTGAACTTCATTTGACTCTCTCACTCTATGGTGCTATATATATGTCTCATCGTAAAAAAACAGGTGGTAGAGGTAAAAACAAGTACTTAGTCACGGCTTGGCATGCATGCCACAACCGCCATCAATGCATGCACTAATTAATGTCTCGGAAGAAGGAAATACACACATAAGGACAACACAAAGTATGAAGTTAGAAAGCATTTGAATGACACAGATTCTGAGCATACTACCTCAGCTTCCAGGGAGAGTGAGCATACTATTGAAGTGGCGACCGAGCATACTTCTCAATTGGCTTTTGAGCCATCATATGTTCCACCGAGCATGATTCCAAATAATTGTAAGACTCTGATTCACCCAATCAGCGGAAAAGCGTAAGTACTATTCATTTTCACATATATTATATAAATGTCATAAAACCTAACATTGTATTATAATTCAGATTTGAGCCTTATTCAGCACATCGTGGGATCATTGATTGCATACAAAAGGCATACCCGTAGGTTATTAAATCACTTAAGGTCGCTCCTCAATATCTAAAGGATGTGTGGTTTAATGAGTTTAAGGTAAGCATTTATGCCTCAAGTAGATTATTGTAAACGTGATGAAATTAAGTCAAACATGTTTTAAATTCTCTTTAAATTTTGCATAGCAAATGCTTAATTACACTCTGACAGAAATTCTCAACTCTGCCTTTTCATCCTTTTCAAAGTGCTGCAATTGGGAGAGCTTCCTAGTGTTCACTATTTCTTGAATCTGCAATTAAGAAAATTGTTGCCTTTTATCTAGCAAATGCTTTTATTTTGGCTAATGATAAAAGTAACAATTAGACTCTGAAAATTGTTGACAAAAAATTGTTCCCTTTTATTTTAGCATAGCAAAAGCTTAATTAGACTCTAACAGAAAATTGTTGCCTTTTATTTTGGCTGATGATAAAAGTAACAATACAGTATCTACATTAGATGTCAACTGTGCATGGTTCTATAAACTTATCTCCTTTGCTTTAGCATAAAAAAAGATTACTTGTATTTGTTAATTTAGAGTTTTGATGATTATAGAAAAATTATAGATGGATCAACTAGAGGAGAATATTGTACATTGCATCTTTGAGAAAAGAGGTGCAAAATTCCTTATAGACCATTTACGAGAGGTTTGCGTGGGTTTGGCTGATGAAAACAAAACCAAACCACATTGGATTTCTAATGATATGCTAGATGACTTAGTCCGCATATGGGAGAGTGAGGATTTCAAAAGGCTCTCGGAGAAAAACAAGAGTAATAGAAATTCAAATTCTGGAGGACTAGGTGCATCGCTTCACAGTTGTGGTTCTATTTCTATGCTTGAACATTGCCGAAGACTTGTAAGTTTGAAAAAGATATTAAAATAGCTTATCTTATAACATTATACTAAATATGTTGAATTATTATTGGATAGAAAGAAAAGCTTGGAAAAGATCTAAGTCTTGCAGACTTGTATCAACACACTCATAAACAGAAAAATGGAGTTGGAGCATATGCTTGTGCAAAAGCTCAAGAAGTTGTGGTAAGAAATCTTTCTAATATAACCTCTATTAAAAGTGCCACATGGAATTATTTTAGGAAATGAAAGTACTTTGTTTTATTTTATAGGATACAATGAATGAACTGCGACAGACTCAGACTAATGCATCAGATGCAGAGTTGTGGTTAGAGGCTACCGGTGGTGTAAAGAGGGGAGGCTACGTATATGTCTTTAGCTCAGATACACAACACTATTTTCCTGAAAATTCAAAGAAATCAAAATCTCAAGCTGGAGCGTCATCTTCAAATGCAACTTTGATGGCATAAATTCAAGAAATGAGGAAAGAAAACAAGTTTATCCGAGAAGAACTTGAAAAGATGGGTGCTATATTTGCACAACTCAATGCAAATATTGAGTGCTTAAGTTCTTTAAACTTCAACAACAACTCCAGATCACTAAACGATGAAACACAAGTTCATTCAGATGAAGAATAATACTTCCTATTTTTATGGTTATTTTTTTGTGTGTACGCCAATGGTACACTGCTTAAATATTTATGCACATGATACTATCTTTTTGTTGTAAATAATTTTGATATCTAAATATTTTCATTTTGAAGTTCGATAGTGTGTACATTACTTTGTTGATGATATAGAATGTATCAACAACAGGTAAAACAAAATTATATCAAGATCAAAATAATAAAAATAATTTATATAAATGTAAATTTTCCTTCCAATCGTTGGTCACAATTTCCGTCCAATAGGTTGGTTAGAATTTCCGTCCAAAAGTCAAAATTAGACGGAAATTCCCATTCTAAAATTTATTGGGTTACCATTCGAAATTTCTGTCCAACTGGTTAAAGTTGGACGGGAATTCCCATTCTAAAAATGGTGGGTTACCAATCAGACTTTCTGTCCAACGGGTCAAAATTGGATGGAACTTCCCATTCTAAAAATGGTGGGTTACATCCGAAATTTCCGTCCAACTTTAACCCGTTGGATGGAAATTCTAACAAACATATGATGTTGGATGAAATTACCGATGTTCTTTTTTCTTGATCGTCGTTTTGGTCGGAATGTTGGTCGGAAACCCATTTACCGACCAATAATCCCTGTTTTCCGTCCAACTTTTGTTAGACAGAAATAGCAAGATTTCCAGTAGTGGGAATCCTGATCCTGAAATAATAACAAACCTTATCAGAAATAACAAATAATATATTTAGTAAATTAACATACATGTTATTCCAAATTGTGATCCTTAATCAACGAATTTGCCAATTATCCTCTAGTAGTTCCCGAATACCATTTATCCTTCCTTGAGATGCTTTTGGAATTAACTGTGATACAAAATCTATTTTCTTAACCCACACTTGTTTTAGAAACGGTGCAATGTGTTTGTGGGTGTACTTATCACACCTTTGATCTTTGTAAAAGTAAAAGCATTTTGGACTGGTGTGTCCACGTAACCTGCAATAATGACAAATCAGGTTATAAAGCTTATAACTAATTTTAGTTTGCGATACTTTGCCATATCCCTGCTGATTTGCGCTAGATTCAAGTAAGTCTGTATCTGGAACAGATGCTTTGACAAAGCTAGTGTTAACTTGATTCGTGTCTCCGGTAAATCCCAAACCAAACTTGGTGGTATACTTTCAAGCCGAATCAAGGATTTGATCCACCGTAGCAGTGTTGTTCATCATCTTTATTCATTTCATGAGCATTTCCAGTTCATGTTTCAATTTGTCCTCATGACCAAGTCCTGCCTTTATGAGGATATCTATATCAATCACTTGATTCTTATGCACTTTTTGAGCATTTTCTAGTATCCTAACTTGACTAGACAATGAACAATTAACTTTAAGCAAAATCTCCCATTTGGTGTACAATTTCTTGTATTCTAATTCGAATGAGGGTGCTAGCAAATCTTTATCTTCGGCTGATGTGTATTCTCCGCCTTCTAAGTCATCTACATCTTCTACTTCTGACTCAGCAACAGTAACAGTTATAATTGCAACGAAGTTGCTTAAGATTTTGTCTGTCAGATTCAAGAGCTTTTGATCCAGGTTCTTCACCACTCTAGGTTAGAGACTTAGAGCGGTCATTGATTTTTTCCTTCGTAAATATGGGGACACTTCGCTTAGACGTGCCCAAACCCTTCACACTCATAACAATGAATTCCTTTGCTATTTGATTTTTCTTTAGATTTGGAGGATCGTGAAGATGAGCCCTTGTTGTAACTTGAAGACCCGAGTTTTAGTGCGCTTGAGTTAGTTCCTTTCTAGTTTTAGAACTTACTTCCACGTACATTGTTTCGTTGTTTTACCTGTTTCAAAAACTTAGAAACTATTTTAGTCAAGAAAACAATTGAATCATCATTAGACTCATCTAGATCAGATTCAAGATTCTGTTCTCCAACTGAAAAGGCTATATTCTTCTCCTTTTTGTTGTGATCGGAGAGGATCTCCATCTCGTAAGTTTGCAGGTTTCCCATTAATTCAGCCACTATTTTGTTCTCCAAACCTGCATGCTTCTGGATAGCAGTTACCTTCATTCTGGATCGTTGTGGCAAAGATCTAAGAATTTTCTTGAGTAACTTCGATTGAGGAAATTGTTCTCCAAGAACAGTGGCACGATTTTCAAGTTCTTGTACTCAAGCATGGAAATCCGCAATGGTACCTTCTTCCTTCATTCTCAATTGCTTGAAGTCAGATTGGACTAGCTACAATTTTGATTGTTTTACGGAACTTGTGCCTTCATATGTGGTTTCTAATATTTCCCATGCATATTCCGCTGAGTCACAACTTGTAATAAGAGTAAATTAATCTTCGTGTTTTAGTGAAAAAATTGTATCTAATGCTTTATTGTTGTAGTTGGCAAGCGTCATCTCCGCTACTGCCCATTCTATTTCTAGTTTAGGGACATGAGGATCAACTGGAGTTGCACCAGCCTTGGTGGGATGCTCCCATCCAGTTAGCAAGACCCTCCAAACTATTTTGCCTTGAGCTTTAAGGTGCATCTTAGTATGAGCTTTTCAATAGGCGTAATTAGCCCCTGTTAATTCTGGTGGTATATGTCTAGGGGTGAGCATAATTACCGAAAAACCAACGAAACCGATAGCCGAAAACCGAACCGACCGATAATTTCGGTTATCGGTTATAAGGCTAAAAAAAATTTCGGTTATTCGGTAATTCGGTTATTTTTCGGTTATGAAGCTTTAATAACCGCGGTCACCGAATAACCGACACTATATATATATATATATATATATATATATATAAGGGGTAAATACGCTAGTAAAATGACTAAATCTCTATTAATTTTAATTTTAATTAAATTATGCCACTCATTATAATTCTTCATGATTTAGTTGGCAGTACACTGTGTTTAGTATGGTATTTTTATTTAGATTGAAGATTGTATGGCAGTATGACTATGTTTATTTAGTTTATTTAGTAGTATGAAGTTATATAGTATTGTATGACAGTGTGAAATATAAACAGTTAATTTATTAGTAGTTTAGTATGGTATGTCTATTAATATTTATTGTAAATGCTAAATACTCTCGGTTATTCGGTTACAAGTGTATGTTCGGTCGGTTTCGGTCGGTTACGTAGATTAAAAAATGTCATCGGTTATTCGGTTATCGGTCGGTTATTAACCGTAACCGACCGATGCACACCCCTATATATGTCTATTCATCCTGAAACACTCAACAATAGGTAAAACAGTCCACACAAGTAAAATAGTAAGGAAAAATAATAAAAACACAGAACGCGTAAGATGAGTTCCTGAGTTCAAGAAACACAATGCACCAAGATCTTTGGACTAATAATTTAAGTCTCTGGACTCTGATACCAATTGAAAAAGGATCATGGATCTTGAATGCAAGAATTACCTAATTAGTTCCTACTCTTTTTGATATCTTATTATGTAAACTTCTCTTATTTCTAGAAATGGTTTTCAACTGAACGAATTGAATATTCGTTTCAATCTATAAACATTTTATGGTAATTTTATGTCAATCTCTATATATATTTTTATACTTAAGGTGTAATAGTATAGTTGCACAGATATTAGTATAATTGACTAATAATTATTATGACACTTAAGGAATTAATTGCTCATATATTAGTATAATTGACTAATAATTATTATAGTAATATTATTAATACAAAATAAATTATTATTTTCATTCTTCCATTTAATTATTATGGTAATTTTACCGTAATCTCTATATATATTTTTGTACTTAAGGTGTAATAGTATAATTGCAATTATCAATCCCTTCTTCCATATTTATTTTTGTAATAATTTAATTGCATAAATCATATTACAATATCAATTTTTTAAGATAATTGCTGACAAACGATTGATATATTATTCAATTAGATAAGTAGAATGTACTCTATAGTCTTAAGAAAGTGCATTGCATAGTGTTGCAAAATATACATCAAAATTTTGAGTTCTTTTTTTTTTTTTTGATGTATTAAGTTTTATAGTTTATGTTAGACTAATCCTAAAACCTAGAACCCATATCCAAGAATCGTTGGATGAGGTAAATTATTGCAAGTCACCCAAATAGCCTCCCAATCAGTCATTATCATTGACTCTGAGCACATATCAATCTTCGCACTTCCACCAATTTGGCGAGCCCAATCTCGCTCCAATCTAGAAAGCACAAGGTCCCAAACTCTGGGGAGCCCTAACTTCAAGATATTGTTGGTGAGAGTAGGACCCCACATACCTCCTGGAGTGGTGACTTTTGGTCAAATGGTTTACCTTTTGTCTAGAATTGTTGGATTATAAGCTTTTTCTAAGAATAAATTCTTTATATATATATATATATATATATATATATATATATATATATATATATATATATATATATATATATATATATATATATATATATATATATATATCATAAAGATGTAAACGTCGCCAATTATTATATAATGTGATGACATATCTGTTACCATTCTAAATGAAAAAAGAAAAAAAAAGTCATCATTAATTTTTTTTGACTGAATAAGATTGAAAAAGTATACAATAGATAAGGTATGTATCCAGTTGTTATACAGTAGGCCATGGCCCACAATGCATTGTGGACCATGGTCATGGCTAGTAGTGCAGTTGTGTTGAACTGATACTGCAATTGTGTTGAACTGATACTGCAGTTGTGTTGAACTGATATTGCAGTCGTGTTGAAAGGGAATTGCAGTTGTGTTAAATTGATACTGCAGTTGTGTTGAACTGATACTGCAGTTGTGTTGAAAAAGAACTGCAATTGCGCGGAACAGATCCCGTTTTATCCGTTTGTTTTTATTAATCAAAATGATATCGTTTTGGTGCCGCGGTACACAGTATAATTTTCAGGTATGTATCTCCTAAATTGGGCAACGTATGATGAAACATCCAGGGCTTTAATTTAATTTTAAGCTACGTTATTTTAAGTACGAGGATCACTACATCACTAGCTGCAATCGAGATTTATTTGAGAACAAGGCAAATACATTGGAAATCAAACTCATCGGGAATTCGGGATCTATACACCGATATATACTACCTCTAATCATCAACGCCTTTCTCAATAATATATAGTGTGCATGCACGTGCACATTTTTTTTTTTTTTGAATTGTTTGACTTTAGTTGTTGGAGTTAGATTTTGAGATTCAGTAGCTATTACACATTATTTTATTTTATTTTTTTTTTACTTTTTAATATAATAATAAAGAGCTAATTTCATTTTTTGTCCTAAATTTAAAAGAGATAATTCACTTTTAGTCTTTTTTTATTAGAACATTCTCATTTGATCCTAATATTATTGTGGCATGACCATTTTTAGTCCTCCAACAAAATCGTTGAAATGTCGTTAAACAAAAAGACGTTTCAATCTTTCTTTTATACAAAGTAGGCTGGACCACTATATTTTTTATGTTTTTTTTTAAACAAAAATCATAATTGAAGATCAAAATGCACTTGTATTTAACAATATTTAAAATATTTTGCTGATAAAGGACAAAAAATGACCATGCCACAATAAAACTATGACTAAAAGTGGATGTTATGATAAAAATACTTAAAGTGGACTGCCACCCATAATAAATCTAGGACAAAAAATAGAATTAACTCTAATAATAAATCATTAATTTTAGAATTGACATGCTATTTTTTTTTAATACAATCAACACAAATTGTATGATGGAGTGTTTGTGTGTGTATATATATATATATATGAGAGAGATCGATGAGAACGTATTATTGTATGTATTGACAACAACAATTACAAAGTCTGAGAAGGTATATAAATACATATAGGTAGAGGTATAGGAGAAGTAGGACAGTGAATCACAACATGACTCAAAGACATAGAGTCCTATAACACTCCCCCTCAAGCACAGGGCAGACTAGCAACATGTAGCTTGTCCCTAAGAAAAACAAATCTAGGACCCGGAAGAGCTTTGGTGAAGATATCAGCAAGTTGATCCTTCGTAGAAATAAAGTTCACATGTATCTCTCCAGCAGCAACCTTATCCCTAACAAAGTGATAATCAATCTCCGCATGCTTTGTACAAGCATGGAAGATTGGATTGGCACACATATAGGTGGCACCAAGATTATCACACCACAACTTGGGAACCGATACACCAGTAATACGAAGCTCACGCAAGAGAGACAAAATCCATGTTACCTCATCACAAACATCAGCCAGTGCCTTGTACTCAGCTTCAGTAGAAAACCTAGCAACTGTCCTTTGCTTCTTGCAGACCCAAGAGACAAGATTGGACCCAAGAAACACAACGAACCCACTCGTGGACTTGCGATCTTCAGGACATCCAACCCAGTCAGAATCTGAAAACGCATAAAGCTCCCTGGAGGAAGAGGTGCGAATACAGAGCCCATAGAGAAGAGTGCCTTTGACATATCGCAGAACCCGTTTCAGCTGCTCCCAGTGCTGAACCGTAGGGGCATGCATTGTTAGAAAAACATACAGGCGCAGCGGAAGCATCAAAACGCATTTTCTATGATTCTATGTAAACAAGGGAGTTAAAAAGGTTTTTACCCTTGAAGCGTGCTTTGGCAGAGTCAATAACTTGAACCGTCCAATTGTCCGGCCTCTAGTCCGTCCACCGGTCGGGCACGCGAGAACTCCAGAGATTTTTTACGTGAAACTCTTTTCTGACTTATCTCTGTATTACTTCTCTCTCTAAGAAATAGGGTAAGGCACATATATATAGCCTGGGTTTGGGCCCAAAGGTGCTAGCCTTTAAAAGCCCAAAACTACCCAATATTAAATTAATTCATTAATCAAATATTAATGTATTAATTCAATATCGATAACTCTTTATCAATTTCTTTTAAAGTTCTCAGCATTACCGCGAACCATTAAGGTGTGACTTTCTAGGTTCATGGTCAAACTAGCAACGAATAATATTTAATAACTCATTATTAAATAACTCGTAAGTCATGAGTGACACCTAGCAGTATGTCATGACTACCTAGCTGACAATGAATATATTTTAATATATTATAATGAACCTTTTGTTACAAATATCATGCAACATTCCTTCCACACAACACTTGTTCCGAACCAAGTAATGGTCATGGTCAAACTTGGTCAAACCCATAAACCTGGTCAAAATGTCTATTCAATATTCTTAACCTGAAGTCCAACTTCATTATACTCTGGCCAGAGATTCTCGTTGTATGATTATTGAATAGACTGGAACATCCTTGTTACCTCAAGGCGGTGGATCCTCTATTGAACGCACACATGTCTCCGTACAATACTGAACTAGGCCACCAAGTACACTTATAGTCCCATAAGGAACAAAATGCGCATACTGGCAAAAACTAGTCCACCATATGTACGAGACAACCATGTCGTCTCAAGTCAAAGGATTATTGCATACTTGTAACATACAACATACCGATGACACGTAGGTAAACACCATGCGGTATGTTGTAGTCAGTCATTGTTCAATGACTTGTTCTCTAACAATCATCCACATGTCCCCTCTCTGTATCTCATACAGAATGGCATGAGACTCACCATAAGAAGGACAATGTGCTAGTCTTATCGGAATTCTAATGCCCAATTAGAATTCCTATGACTAGGAACATTTTTACAATACTTCATTTATTAATTCTTCGTCACTCATATTCTTAACTCTTTAAGAATGAAGAATTAAGAAGATTGTACGGAATAATATCAAATATTAGCTAAGCCAAAATAAATAAATAAAAACAATTATTTATTGTATTTATTTAATAAGAAATTAATGCCCAAAACAATAAATGTTGGCTCCTAGGGCATACATGTCTAACAGTCTCCCACTTGCACTAGAGCCAATCGGTATGGTATCTAATTCCCATCTTCTCAAGATGCCGATCTAACTGCTTCTGATTAAGTGGTTTTGTAAACGGATCTGCTGTGTTATCCGTCGAGGCTATTTTCTGCATTGCTATATCTCCCTTTCCAACGAACTCTCTTAGGAGATGATAGCGTCTTTCAATGTGTTTGGATTTTTGGTGTGACCTTGGCTCCTTGGCTTGCGAAATAGCCCCATTGTTGTCACAATACAAAGGTACTGGAAATTCAATGGTTGGAACAACTCCAAGTTCAGCAACAAACTTCTTAATCCAAACAGCTTCCTTTGCAGCATCAGATGCAGCAACATACTCGGCTTCTGTGGTTGAATCTGCAGTCGTTTCCTGTTTGGAACTCTTCCAACTGACTGCACCACCATTACAAGTAAACACAAAACCAGATGTAGACTTTCTATCATCTGGGTCCGATTGAAAATCGGAATCTGTGTATCCTTCAATCTTTAATACTCCTCCTCCATAAGTTAAGATTAAATCCTTAGTTCTTCTAAGATACTTAAGGACATTCTTAACTGCTATCCAGTGTTCTTCACCTGGATTTGACTGATATCTACTAGTGACACTCACTGCATGAGCAATATCAGGTCTTGTACATAGCATCGCATACATAATACTCCCAATAGCCGAAGCATATGGTATTTTACTCATGCGATCCCTCTCTTTAGTTGTATTAGGACACATACTTTTAGAGAGATGGATTCCATGTCTAAAAGGTAGTAAACCTTTCTTGGAATCTAACATATTGAACCTCTTCAATATTTTTTCTATGTACATGCTTTGGGATAAACCTATCAATCTTTTCGATCTATCCCTATAGATCCGAATTCCAAGAATATAGGTTGCTTCTCCCAAATCTTTCATGGAGAAAGTCTTAGATAACCAAACTTTTATTGAAGTCATCATGCTTACATCATTTCCTATTATTAGTATGTCATCTACATACAATATAAGAAATGTAATAGCACTCCCACTGACCATCTTATACACACATGGTTCATCCATATTTTCAACAAAGCCAAACGATTTGACTGCTTCGTCGAAACGGATGTTCCACATTCTAGAAGCCTGCTTGAGACCATAAATGGACTTATTGAGCTTGCACACTTTATGGATTTTCTCATTTGTTGTAAAACCTTTAGGCTGTTCCATATAAACTTCTTCTTGAAGAAATCCATTTAGGAAAACCGTTTTTACATCCATTTGCCATATCTCATAGTCATAGTGTGCAGCAATAGCTAACAAAATTCGGATAGATTTTAGCATGACTACCGGTGAAAAGGTTTCTTCATAGTCAATACCTTGCCTTTGACGATAACCTTTTGCCACCAATCTTGCCTTAAAAGTCTCTACTTTACCATCCGAACCTATTTTTCTTTTGTAGATCCATTTACACCCAATAGGTACTATACCTTCAGGAGGATCTACTAAAGTCCAAACTTGGTTTGAATACATAGAATCCATTTCAGATTTCATGGCCTCTTTCCAACTTCTTGAATCGATATCTGATATCGCCTCTTCGTAAGTGGTAGGATCGTCACGAGACTCATTATCTCCAACCGCAAAGAGAACCTCTGTATCATGGAGATAACTATATCTATCTGGTGCACGAATTTGTCTAACACTTCTTCGAAGAGGAGGTATAAGTATTGGTTCAGATTGTATAGGTTCCTGAATCTGACAAGGCTGGGAATGTTGCTCAACGAACTCTTCGTTAAGCTCTACCTTTCTACCTTTTCCACCTTCTTGGACAAATTCCCTTTCCAAGAAAATAGCATCACGACTTACAATCACTCGTCGATCTTCAGGTAGATAGAAATAATATCCTCTAGTTTCTCGAGGATATCCAATGAACCTACCTTTTTCAGATCTTGTTTCCAATTTATCTGCCTTAGGCTTTTTGATATAAGCCGTGCAACCCCAAATCTTAACATGTTTAAGACTAGGTTTCCTACCAACCCATATCTCATATGGAGTCTTAGGAACAGACTTGGATGGAACTCTATTTAGGAGGTAAGCAGCAGTCAGAAGGGCATGACCCCACAAGGAGATAGGTAAGTCTGTATAACTTAACATTGATCGTACCATGTCTAACAGAGTACGGTTTCTCCTTTCTGAAACACCATTTAATTGAGGTGTTCTCGGTGGCGTCAATTGTGATAAGATACCAAAAGACTTAAGAAACTCATCAAACTCTGCATTCAAATATTCGCCTCCACGATCTGATCGTAAGGCTTTGATTGTTTTGCTAGTTTGATTTTCTACTTCTGCCTTGAATTCCTTGAACTTTTCAAGTGCTTCAGACTTGTACTTCATTAAGTACACTGACCCATACCGTGAAAAATCATCAATAAAGGTGATGAAGTAGTGATAACCTCCGCGAGCCATTTCATTAAATGGACCACATACATCAGTATGTATTAAACCTAGCACATCTGCCGCCCTTTCGCTTTGCCCAGTAAAAGGCAATCGAGACATCTTTCCGAGAATACAAGATTCACAAGTTGGATATGGTTCAGAACCTAATGGACCAATAAGCCCATCATTAACCAACTTTATGATTCTTTCTTCTCCTATATGTCCCAATCTCATGTGCCATAGGTGTCTAGGGTTAAGGTAATCTCTTGGTCTCTTATTAGTCTTTTGTATCATATGCTCATTTAAACTACCATCAATCATATTTAAATAATAAAGACCATTCAACATTGTTCCAGTTCCAATACATTTATTATTAAAATAAATGTAGCAAACATTATTTTGGAAAGAAAATTCATAATTCTCTTTAACCAATACAGGAATGGAAATAATGTTTCTAAAAATGCTAGGAACACATAAACAGTCTTTTAATATTAAATTGTGATTTGACGGCAACTGAATAGATAAGATTCCAACAGCCAATGCAGCAACTCTTGCTCCATTTCCCATCCTGAGGGCAATCTCATCTTCAGCCAACTCCCTACTTCTTCTTAGATCTTGCAACGACGCACAAACATGTGAAGTTGCACCTGAATCTAATATCCAAGAAGTAGTATTTTGACCAATTGAAAAACTAGTCTCATACATGAGCATGAAAGACATACCTTCCAAAGGTTTGTCATTGCCTTTGACCTTCAAAGGCTTTGTATACTCTATACAATTCCCTTCTTTGCTGCAATGGAAACACTTTCCCTTGCTAATATTAGTAAGTTTGTTTTCATCGAGTATTTCAGATAAGGGATTTAAAGCCATGTCAAAATTAACTGCAGAAAATAACATTAATTATTAGACAAGATTCTTTATTAAACTATTTGATTTTCGATTATAAATCAAATAGTATCTCCCACTAAATTTTTCGAATCCTGCACTTCCCAAGCAAGAAACGGAAATCCCGTTGGAAGATTTCTAATGGGTAATCGAGGTCTTACAAATTTATCTCATTCCTCACCTTAAGGGGCATCTTGGAATTTGAAAATTTGTAAGTGGCCAACTCTTGCCAATACATCTCATGCATGATTCGATTTTATTAAACTTGGGCTCCATGGCCCATTGAACCTCACCTTAAGGGGCATCTTAACCCAATGAACTCAGTTAAGTCAAACCCACCATCCTGATAACAAGTAGAGTTGAACCTTGACTTTTCTCACCTTTAGTGGTTTCTTGAAAAGCAAAGTTTCTAAGTGTTATCACATCACATGTTTAAAATAAGAAAAACAAAATATTTTAAAATAACATGTTGCCCCTATGTTGGCATAGCCGGCACCGTGCTAAGAAAAATATTTGATTTCTTACGATGGTGGAGAGCCACGATTAGGTAATCTCAACTCTTGAGGCCTAACCGTTTACAACTTAATATTTTAATAAAGGGAAGATTTTAAGAATTATTAAGTTTCACTTTACTCATGCAACATTTTCACATATATCGCATATATAAAGTGCATGAAAAGTAAACTCGATATCGGTCATGGACTTCTAAATGGTCAAAATTGAGCCAGCTAATTTTGACCGTGCACAGTGAATAGTGAAAAATTAAAATCCTATCTATTACATGTAAGCTTCCATCATACATTTTCAAGTCTTCAACTCTTGAAGTCTTCGGGTCTTCAACTCTTGAAGTCTTCGGGATCCTTGTACATACATTTCCTATCTACCAGAAAAGGGGTACATATTTCGGGAATGGATTTACATTACAATAATAGATAAGAGGCACGCAGGCCCCAATTTTAATTAATCACCAAAAACGGTGCAAAACCCAAAATAAAATGCATTCATTCAGAGGGTCCTAAGTCCATGACCAAACCGACATGCTAAGCAACCATACATAGCATAAAATAAATAATGCAATAATTTGTGGCTTTATAAGATATAATCCAATTATATCATAAAAACTTGGGTCAATCTAAATAAAACATTATATGGTTCCAGATAACAAAACAAAACTTTCCATTAATTAATTAATTTCATACCAAAATCAAATTTGTATGTAATTAATTAATTACTATTATAATATCATATAAGATTAAACACTTTAATCCATAATATTATAATCATGGAATCTTACCTAAATAGCATTCAATTATCACATAAAGAATCACTATTTAAGGAGCAAAATAAATATTTCAAGATTATAACAATATAATTATTACTACCATAAAAACATATTTTAAATGGTAACAATATTATATTTTAATCTTCCAAAATATTAATTTTTCAAATATAAAAATAATCATTATGATAATAATTAACACCACCAAAAATATCTCATATTTAATTAGTAGTAATTAATTTCTAATTATCAATATAGAATATTTTTCAAATATGATAACAATTAATATCACCTAAAATATCTCATATTTTGATTTGGTAATATAATTCTAATTATCATATCTAATATTTTCAAAAACACATTAAATAATACTACCAAAATTATCTAATTTATAATTGGTAGTAATATTTGTTTAACCAAAACTTGCGAAAATACACAGACCAAGCACATATCCATCATCTCATTTTTCCGACGGCAATAGAACGGCGAACGGACATTATGAATATGGACGAAGATGATGAATAATGCAGCAGTGACTTTCGTAAGAGAATAAAAAACAGAAGGTGACAAAATGAATCTCATATGTATTAATCTTATGAATACGGCAGTGATTCATTCACCTTCAAGCCTTTTCTTTTATTTTTTGTTTTAATATATATCTCATATATATTGTAATAACATATAATAATCACATTATTATATAATAAATTAACCCAAGATTTTAAATCAAAAACACAAAGCCACAAATTAATCTAAACATAAAATCATTAGAAAAAGCCTGGCTCTTGATGCCACTGTTAGAAAAACATACAGGCGCAGCGGAAGCATCAAAACGCATTTTCTATGATTCTATGTAAACAAGGGAGTTAAAAAGGTTTTTACCCTTGAAGCGTGCTTTGGCAGAGTCAATAACTTGAACCGTCCAATTGTCCGGCCTCTAGTCCGTCCACCGGTCGGGCACGCGAGAACTCCAGAGATTTTTTACGTGAAACTCTTTTCTGACTTATCTCTGTATTACTTCTCTCTCTAAGAAATAGGGTAAGGCACATATATATAGCCTGGGTTTGGGTCCAAAGGTGCTAGCCTTTAAAAGCCCAAAACTACCCAATATTAAATTAATTCATTAATCAAATATTAATGTATTAATTCAATATCGATAACTCTTTATCAATTTCTTTTAAAGTTCTCAGCATTACCGCGAACCATTAAGGTGTGACTTTCTAGGTTCATGGTCAAACTAGCAACGAATAATATTTAATAACTCATTATTAAATAACTCGTAAGTCATGAGTGACACCTAGCAGTATGTCATGACTACCTAGCTGACAATGAATATATTTTAATATATTATAATGAACCTTTTGTTACAAATATCATGCAACATTCCTTCCACACAACACTTGTTCCGAACCAAGTAATGGTCATGGTCAAACTTGGTCAAACCCATAAACCTGGTCAAAATGTCTATTCAATATTCTTAACCTGAAGTCCAACTTCATTATACTCTGGCCAGAGATTCTCGTTGTATGATTATTGAATAGACTGGAACATCCTTGTTACCTCAAGGCGGTGGATCCTCTATTGAACGCACACATGTCTCCGTACAATACTGAACTAGGCCACCAAGTACACTTATAGTCCCATAAGGAACAAAATGCGCATACTGGCAAAAACTAGTCCACCATATGTACGAGACAACCATGTCGTCTCAAGTCAAAGGATTATTGCATACTTGTAACATACAACATACCGATGACACGTAGGTAAACACCATGCGGTATGTTGTAGTCAGTCATTGTTCAATGACTTGTTCTCTAACAATCATCCACATGTCCCCTCTCTGTATCTCATACAGAATGGCATGAGACTCACCATAAGAAGGACAATGTGCTAGTCTTATCGGAATTCTAATGCCCAATTAGAATTCCTATGACTAGGAACATTTTTACAATACTTCATTTATTAATTCTTCGTCACTCATATTCTTAACTCTTTAAGAATGAAGAATTAAGAAGATTGTACGGAATAATATCAAATATTAGCTAAGCCAAAATAAATAAATAAAAACAATTATTTATTGTATTTATTTAATAAGAAATTAATGCCCAAAACAATAAATGTTGGCTCCTAGGGCATACATGTCTAACATGCATATGCTGACACAACAGATTATTGACCGCATAGGAGAGATCCAGATGAGTAATAGTAAGATATTGCAGTGCCCTAGCAAGACTCCTATACCTGGTAGGATCATCATAAGGATCTGCCTGCAGAGTAGGAGACTTAGTCAAAGAGATAGGAGCGGTTAGTGGTTTACAGTCAGACATGCCTACACGCTTCAAGATGTCAATCATATAACGTTGCTGAGAAAGTAGTAAATCATCACCACACCGCATTGTCTCAATACCAAGAAAGAACCAGGCTCCCCAAGATCTCGTATCTTAAACGTAGCAGACAACTGAGCCAACAACGAATCCACCAGGCCTTGACTACTTCCCATAACAAGAATATCATCAGCATACACCAGTATAAACATAAAACCTGAGTCGACAGAGCAATGAAATAGAGAAACATCTGTCTTGGAAGCAACAAAACCACAGACAACAGAAAATCATGCAACCGAATGAACCAAGCACGGGATGCTTGCTTCAAGCCATACAGAGATCGTCTTAGCAAGCACACATGGTCATGATACTGGGAATTAGCATAACCAGGTGGTTGACACATGTAAACAGTCTCAGATAAATTACCATTCAAAAAAGCATTGTGCACATCAAGCTGCCTAACAACCCAACCAGAATAAACAACTAAAGAAAGAAGTAACCTGACTGTAGTGGACTTGACCACTGGACCGAATGTGTCAAAGAAATCCTGGCCAGGCACCTCATTAAACCCCTTTGCCACCAACCGAGCCTTATACCTCTCTATCGAACCATCTGCCTTGCGTTTAGTGCGAAACACCCACTTGCAGCCAATCAAATTTATAGAAGGGGCTGACGGAACTAAACACCAAGTCTGATTTTGAAGAAGAGCATTAAACTCCTGATCCATCGCATCACGCCATTCTGAGTATTTGACAGCCTGAGAGTAGCAAGTCCGATTAGTGGGGCACACCTGAGCAACCAGACCAGCAAGAGGAGCTTGAGACCAACTCCTAGTAGCCATGGCATGAGACCTAGTCGTAGGCCGAGTAGACTTCCCACGGGGCCTACCCCGTGGCTTGGCAGTAGTCACAGCCGTAGAAACACTGGACTGTAGTGGGGCCGAATCAGGCACATCAACAAAGCACGGCTGAAGAACAGACTCAGCCCACGATAGATGGCGCGGAGATGCAGGTACCTGTGAAGTAGACTTAGCAAACAGAAACTTAGTCTCATCAAACCGAACATTCCTACACACATAAACCTTATTAGTCAACAAGTCCATGCACCTGTACCCCCGGAAGGAATCAGGGTAACCTAAGAAGACACACTGAGACGACCGAAAGAAAATCTTGTGACGATTATAGGGACGCAAATGCGGATAACATAGACACCCAAACACTCGAAGCAAAGAATAAGAGGGCAAGATCAAACGCAAACTGTGTTTTTCGTGCATATAGTTTAGATTTGTATTTATAGAGTTCATGATATTTACTTTTCAGATATATCTCCATTATACGTTTTGAGTTTCTAAAATTCAATCATCGATACAAATTATGACCTTTTAGAGCTTCTTACTAAATGCGTACAAAAATTTTTTTTTAAAGTTGACAGTAAAATTTGAAATAAATAAAATATAAAGAATCTGAAAAACACCTAAAAATTGCACAAAAACTCTAAACTGCAACTGTAAGTTGGCATCGAAAATATACTCCATATCTTACTAACAGCTCGCACGACGCTAGAGGGCTCCATGTTGACCTTCGTGCTGGAGAAAAGATAAACTCTACCAGCTCCAAATTACAAGGAGTGAAAAAAAAAAACTCGCGAAGATAGCGAGAGGAAAATTGCGCTTTAATATTGGATATGAAGCTTAATTATAAGTCTAAACTATACATCTATGTTCTATTTCTTATTATTATTTATAAAATATTAAATTAATGAGTTTTAATAATAAATATTTATATACTTCAGGGGGGTTTGGTTAGTGTACATATTTGATGAATTTAAGTAATATAAACTTTGAGAAAATTTAATTTGCATTTACAATTGTGTACATATTTATTAACGAGTTTATTATCGAAATGGTCCCTAGACTATTGTGAAATTATCAATTTGGTCATCGATAATTTTTCTTGCCCAATTAAGTCCTCATACTTTGAAAATTTTAATCATTTTGGTTCTCCGTTTATTTTGGTGTTAAACAACCGTTAAATCGGGACAAATTGGTAATTTTACTATAGTTAAGGGATCATTTCGTTAATTATTTTTTGACTGAAATGGTCTCTTGACTATAATGAAAAACTTTTGTTAGATTCTTTCCATTTCCCGCCATTTTACTCATTCAAATCTCATATTGATATTCTATTTTTTTTTTCTATTCAAAAACAATAAAAATTAAATAGTATTTAACTAAGCTGTTCCTGCCGGTCGATCTGTGGATAGGTCTTTGTTTTTAATATTAAAATTAATTACACGCATGAATGGAATAATTAAAAAAAACCCTATACCCTTCTTGGAAGAAATAAAGAAATTAAATAAGAAAGAAAAAGGAATTATATAACCCTTTTAAAATAAATGAATAAATGTGATGGATCCCCACGTCACCTGTTTGAGAATTTTGGGGAACGAACTCTAGAATTGTCGTATTAGATATATTTATATATATACTAGTTTTATACGCTCATTGCGCGAATGGGTTAATGCCCAATGTTTATATTTAAATAAATATTTAAAAGTATATCAATGCGATTATATAGAAGTTTATACATGGGTAATTGAATGTCGAATTTTTTTTATTTAAATATCTAATTCAAAGTATATGAATCCAAGATGATATTGAAAATCCATTATAATTATTATTAAAATAAATGTTTGCAACCTTGTAAAATCGATAGTCTAAATATTTGGTCCAAAAATAATAGTATAAATAAATACTACTTTTAATTTGAATTTTTCTAAGTGGTTCTTAATTCTCTTTTGAGTAACATTGTTATTGTCTTCATCTTTACTATTTGTTCTCTTCCTTTTTGTGGGTAGAGTGTTATTTGCAATTCGGATATTGTTGGTAGCATAGATGACAACGTCATGCAATGAGATTATGATATAGGAGTTATAGACTTTCCTTTAGGTGTTCTGCTTGGGGTTCATTTGGTTCAACCATTATTGTTGAATGAGTTATTGTGGATAAATAAATCCCTAATTTAAGAAAAAAGATTAAATAAATTAATAAAAATTTGAAAATTTAAAATATTATGTATCCCAAAAATATTAAAAGGTAGTTTCTCGCTTCAATTTGCTGGGTAATGGGTTATTTGAGTACTTTTATTGTCAACAAATCCCCCAAGTAATTAATATGATGATTGGTTTCAAACTATTCTTTTTTATTTGTTCATGGTATTAAAGAAATACATATGTATCATTTTTTGGTGTAACTACAAATTTATTTAATTCAATAAGAGTAAAATAAAGTGATTCCGCTTCAATTTGTTGGGTTATTATTTGAGTACTCTATTTGTCAACCAATCCTCAAGTAGTTAATATAACACTACAAAAAAACGCGAAAATAGCGACGGACAAATTCCGTCGCTAAATAGAGAAAATCCGTCGCTAAACAGTTTAGCGACGGAATGCATCCGTCGCAAAAACCCTCATCGCTAGAATTTAACGACAAATTTTTTTCCATCGCTAAATTTAGCGACCGATTTTTCCGTCACTAAATTAAAAAAAATCCGTCGCTATTTTCCTCCCCGCGACAATTTGAATGACCAAAATTTACAAGGGAATAGCTATGGAATTTCCGTTGCTAAATTTAGCGACGGAATATTCCGTCGCTAATTTTGTTGCTATTTCTTTTATTGTTAGTAGATATTTAGCTACGGATTTGCTACCATTTTCGTACGTAGCTAAAAATTTTAAAATGAAAACAAATATTGGTCCACTAATTAATATTTCATACGTATTAAACTTATAATATAGTATTTCAATAATATAATTGCAAAATATATTATATTAAAAATTTATTCAAACTCAATAATAATAACAAAAGTATAACATTGTAAAGTATTACATCGTTTGAAACTGTATCAAATATAACACACAATTTAATTGTCATACATCGTTAGAAACTGTATCAAATATAACACATAATCTAATTGTCATCTAGGTTTTCAAATAGTTAAAATCTAACTACGTTATGGTTTTCAAATAGTTAACATCTAGTTTCTACATGCTATCATAAATATCAATTGCGTTTCTAATTGCACTATCCTCATATGTTGTGCTTGTGCAGAAGCTGACCCTGATTCATCCAAATGCTGCATGCAACCTTTTGCAGTCAGCATAGCAGGCATCCCTTAGTGCACATATATGACTCAAAAGCTGCCATTGACTAATTTCCTACATATAAAATATCATTGGCAGCCTCTGGAGTCACTACATCCTCCAATTTCATCCTGCAAAGCAAGTCATCTAAATGCCAAACTATTGAGAAATACAGAAGCCAAGAAGTAAGGGTTTGTATAAACCAAATATTTGAGTGAAATAAACCAAATTGGCAAATTCACAGTTCATAACCCTCCACATAATAAGCATACAACAAAACATTGTTCTAAGCTAATAGCCAACAATTAAATCCCAAAAAATACAATGCTCATAGCAAACTGATGAACAGCAACCACCGCAGAGCTAAACTACTTCATAAAACTTAAATAAGTTTCAAATTGCAAATAGAATTTGCAAACTGACCTAGCCAAGTAGCCAGTAGCCACCTGCCCACCTACGTAGACGACCGGAGACAAAGAGGCAGAGCCGTAGTGCTGCAGACGACCAGCGGGCAGCGACCACCGTAGAGCTGCCGGAGGGAGTGAGGACGGTGAGGCAGAGAGACGACCAGAGGCATATTGCAGAAGCCGGCGTCGATGCGAAGGCGACCGCAGATGCCGACCAGAGAGATAACTAGAGGCGGATGGCTAGGGAGTGAGGCCGGTAACCGGCGTCGATGCAGAAGTAGAGTTCGGCCGGTGTCGATGAAGCGGACGTCGATGGGAGAACGAGAGACAGAGACGTCAAAGAGCGGAAAGGGAATTTGGATTTTGGGAATCTATTTGGCCTAGGGTTAAGCTTAAGCCTGGGAGCTGTTTTTATATATATATTATACATTATACATATTTAGCGACGGAATTTTGAATCTGTCGCTATATATAGCGACGGATTCAAAATTCCGTCGCTAAGTTTATTAAAAAAAGTTTCCCGCTTCCTTATTAATAAACCCGCGTCATAACTCTAGTGACGGATGCAAAATTCCGTTACTATATAGCGACGAATTTAAAATTCCGTCGCTAAACTTTATTAAAACAATTTCCCGCTTCCGTATAAATAAACCCGAGTTATAAGACTAGCGACGGATTCAAGGATTCATCGCTATATATAGCGACGGATCCTAAATCCATCGCTATACTCTATACACAATATAAAAAGTAGCAACGGATGCTTATTTCCGTCGCTAATTTGTAACAATTAACATTATCGAATCAACCCGCAAAAAATCCGTCGCTAATCCGTCGTTAATCCGTTGCTAATTTTTGCGCGGAAATTTACCGCTAATATTAGCTACGTATTTAGCAACAAAAATTTTCCGTCGCAAAGTTCGTCGCAATTCCGTCGCTAATCTGTCGCTAACTGTCTATTTATTGAAAAAAATTAAATTTGTCACTAATCCGTCGCTATTTCGTCGTTAATTTAGCAACGGAATAAATCCGTCGCCAAATCCGTCGCTATTTCTGCGTTTTTTTGTAGTGTAATTAGCTTCAAATTATTTTAATTTTTTTCATAGTATTAATAAAATACTTGGTAAATAAATATATAACATTATTTTATACTATAACTTTGATATTTAATTACAAGATATTGTAAAAATAAGATAATGGATAATGTAATGAATATCAATTGATAAATTTGAATATAAAGAATCTTTGCATGAGAGAAAATAAAGACAATATAACTAATGAAATTATTTCTCTTATTTAATTTAACTTTTTGATAATGAATAATTTTTTCAAATAATGGTATTGTAGACACATAATTCTAAATTAAAGAAATACATATGTATCATTTTTTGTTGTAGCTACTAATTTATTTAATTTAATAAGAGTAAAATAGAGTGAGAAACTTAATTATGTCAAATTTGATTGAGATGAGGTTCGAACCTAAGACCTTTCGTATAGAAATTAATAGGTAAGTTAAAAGTTAACGGAATATTAACGGTTAAGAGAATATTTAACGGAAAACTTAACGGATAATCATAAAAGTAAGGTTAAATTAGGTAATCTCTATTAATAATATTAATCTGAATTATCTTAACCATCTATTTGATTAAATAATTCATCTGAACCATCCATTTGATTAAATAATTTGACCGCCATTTTTTCTACCCATTTTAGGCTTAACTCTCTTTGGCTTTTATTAGTATAGTAGATACAAAATAATCCGTGTACCAATTAGATGAAAATCTACGGCCCTGTTTGGTAAATGGTTGTTAGCTGATTGGGTTGACTATTTGGGTTAGAAGGTATGATTTGTTAATAATATTAGCTGATTGTAGAAAGTTGTTTGATAGATTAGCTGTTAGTTGATAGCTATTTGGTATAAATTTTTTTTTCAAAAAGCTAATTGAAAATGCTGCTTTGAGTAGCCTTTTGAATTTTAGCATTTTGGAGTTACAAAAAGCTTATTAACCAAACAACTAAATAAGCTAAAATTGGCTGATATGCTGATTATTTACCAAACAGGGCCTACATCTTTTAAGACTAAGAAATTTATGTTCATTGATAACAAATTATATTGTTATTATTGTTTTATCAGGATGGATGGTATACTAGGTCTATGCCACATAGATTGACCCAAAAAAATAATTGAATCATGAAAGACAAATTATGCTATGGATCTGGGTCGACTTTACAAGATGGAACTAAGTCCAAAACGAACGTCTGGAATAACGGTGCCGTTAGTGGCACCGTTTCCTCAGCCAATGATATATATTGTAATTATAGAGTTAAAAAATTGTGTTATACTGTTGAATATAAAGTTCTTTAATTGTGAATATAGAGTTATGAAATTGTAAATATAGAGTTATGTAATTGTTAATATAGAGTTTAAAAATTGTGAATATAGAGTTATGCAATTATGAATATTGAGTTTTGATATGTAATTTTGTATATTGGGATATAAAATTGTGAATATTCAATTCTAAAATTGTGAATATAGAGTTCAAAAATTATGAATATAGATGAACGAATTCTGAAGACAAACGACAAGTTAGCGGCAAGGAAGGAAGTAATTTTTGTTTTTGTATTTTTTGTTTTTTTCTTTAAATTTAGAGGGCATCGTTTTGAAACAAAAAGATTCCGTTTTAATTTGGAGCAAGCTGGACCCGGGTCCATAGCATAACAACTGATCATGAAAGCCGAAGAAGGATACACGGTTTGGAACAACTTAGGGGTTTAATAAGGATTGATTTTATTATTTATAATGTAATAAAGATTGGACACATCATTCCTACTGTAATAGGACTAGGATTTATTATTCTCAATGTAAAAGTACAATAACTCACATTATGAGACTGTCCAGGATTCTTATTCTTGATAGGGTTCTAGACCCAAAATATATTGAGGAAGAAAAAAGCAATTCTCACTATTCACAAACAATATTCATTAATACAAAATACATATATTTTCTCTATATTTTTTTTATATACTCGTTATTTTAACAGTATCTATCGTTAAGCTGCTATTTGCTGCCCAAAAGTCATCAAGTTAACGCATTTAAATTTTTATAATTGAAGAATCTTATTTCTCATATATACATACATACAAGGAATTGACTGCATAAATAAATCTTAAAAATCAATTTATTAAATAATTATTTTGGGTGTCGGTAGAACATCGTAAGGCTGGGAGTTGAGACTGATATCTGTCCAATGCCAAAATTCTTGTCGGCAAATCTTAAATACAAATAAATACAAACTACATAATCTCATTTCTAGTCTGGATTTTTAGATCTTTATACGAATGTGTTTTATGCGTCCGACATCCATTTGTTTTGTTTTGTTTTTTTTTTTTTTTTTTTCTAATGAATATATTCGACAAGAACCGAACTGTAAAATTCAAACACGAATCTATATATATTTTTTCAAAAAATATATACATAATTTAATATTAAATTATAATGCTCTAAATTCCGTACCGCAATCTTAATTTTGGTTGCCAGAATAAGTCGATATATAGAGTTAATTCCAGCAATGGTCCTCCGACTATGTTCATTTTCGAAAATTAGTCCTCGACTTTTAATTTGGACAATTTAAGTCCCTTCACTTTCAAATTCTTTCCCTTTCGTCAAATTTTGGTTAAGGTCAAATGAAGGGGTAAAATTATATGTTCACCTGTATAATGTATTATTACTCTTATTTCTCGTGTCTTATACGCTATATATATATGAATATAATCCCAATCGAAGTCCCATCGACTGAGATTATATGGCTTCTATTGAAACTTCCACTAAGATTATATTCATATATACCGCGTATAGGACAGGAAAAATACGAGTAAAAATACACTAAACAGGTGAACGAAAAATTTTACCCCTTCATTTGACCTCAACTTAACCAAAATTTGACAAAATGACCAACATTGGAAAGAATTTGAAAGCCAAAGGACATAAATTGTCTAAATTAAAAGTTTGGACTAATTTTGAAAAACCAAGATAGTTGGAGGACCATTGCTGGAATTAACTCTCGATAAACGTGCGGTCAGTGCAGCCACAACACTATGTATACAAATATACACCACACAAATATGCATCATTAGGTACGCATCATCAAAAAAGACACCACTAGGTATATAAATATACACCACACAGTTTTAGCAAATGCATCATTAGGGGCAGGAGAGTTATGGTGCATCATTTTGGGTGTGTGATGTGTTTTATGGTGTTTTTGTGTATTTTAATTATGCTACGTTTTCTAACATTGAGTTGTGCATTTTTTAACATTGAGTGGTGTGAACCGCACCGACCGCACAGGAACGCGCGACCACATTTGAACAGATTTCTATATATATATATATATATATATATATATATATATATATATATATATATATATATATATATATATATAGTCATGATCAGGTGTGCCCGTCCTTAACGTGCGGTCAGTGCAGCCACAACACTATGTATAAAAATATACACCACTTAATGTTAGAAAATACAGCACCCAAATATGCATCATTAGGTACGCATCATCAAAAGCCACACCACTAGGTATATAAATATACACCACACAGTTTTAGGAAATGCATCATTAGGGCCAGGAGAGTTATGGTGCATTATTTTGGGTGTGTGGTGTGTTTTATGGTGTTTTTGTGTATTTTAATTATGCTGCGTTTTCTAACATTGAGTTGTGCATTTTTTAACATTGAGTGGTGTGTACCGCACCGACCACACGGGAAGGTGCGACCACATTTGAACATATTTCTATATATATATATATATATATATATAGGGTCATGTTCAAGTGTGGCCGTACTCTTAGGTGTGAACAGTGCGGCCTCACCACTATGTATATAGATATACACCACTCAGTGTTAGAAAATGCACCACACAAATATGCATCGTTAGGGACGCATCACCCAAAAACACACCACTAGGTATGCAAATATACACCACACAGTATTAGCAAATGCACCATTAGGGACATGGGAGTTATGGTGCATTATTTTGGGTGTGTGGTGTGTTTTATGGTGTTTTTGTATATTTTCATTGTGGTGTATTTCTTAACATTGAGTGGTGTATTTCGTAACATTGAGTGGTGTGTGACCGCACGGCCACACCTAAGAGCACGGCCACATTTGATTAATATTCTATATATATATATATATATATATATATATATATATATATATATATATATATATATATATATATATATATATATATATATATATAGTTCAGGTGTGGCCTGGTCATTAGGTGTGGTCGTGTGGCCTATTTTCAGCCATTAGATCATATCAACTCATCAAATCAACGCGCAATATATGTATGTTACAGAATACACCATTCTACGTACTAAAACGCACCAGAGGACCGATAAAACACACCAGAGGACTGATAAAACACATCATTCCACACAATATACACAAATGCGTCTATTCACTTAAAATTCATCAATATACTTAATAAAACACATCATTCTACATATTAAAATGTACCACAACGTGCCTCATGTCAGATTATAAGCATACACTATTTACACATATTAATTTACATATATTAGAAAACATGTGCTAAAATATGCACCGTTATACGTATTAAAATGCACCACACTTATTAGAAACACATATGTTAAAATACACACCATTCAATGTATTAAAATGCACCAGATGACGTATTAAAACACACCATTCCACAACACAGTTACACATCATTCTACGTATGAAAATGCACCAACGGATAGATTAAAACACACCATTCTACAACACATTTAATGCACCAACATACGTGATAAAACGCACCACAGCATGTATTAAAACGCACCACACTATGTATTAAAACACACCATTCCACAACACAGTTACACATCATTCTACGTATGAAAATGCACCAACGGATAGATTAAAACACACCATTCTACAACACAGTTAATGCACCAACATACAAAATGAATAGTCATGCACCTAATTTAAAAATGTTAATAGTCAAGGACCAAATGTGATACAAATTGAATAGTCATGCACCTAATTTGAAATTTTTAATAGTTAAGGACCAAAATTGACACATATATTATAGTTGAGGGACTAAAATGGAGAGTTAGCATACATCAACTCTAAAATTTAACTAGCCAAATATAACAACAGAACCCTACAGTTTAAAATTCGGGAAATTTTATTCCACTGCATTAAATAAATAGTATTTGAAGAGGTAAATAGAATGATAGATCATGCACTTCGATTTATGACCAACTTCATAGCTGATAGTATTCTGTAGTATATTATCATTGATAAAAGTTAGAATGATAGATCATGCACTTCGATTTATGACCAAGTTTATAGCTGATAGTATTATGTAGTATATTATCATTGATAAAAGTAATAAAATAACAAGTTATTAACAAATATAATAAGATTTTGGCATATAGAGAAATAGAGAAGCTCATGTACTTGGAGAACCATTACTGCATTGCAAACTGTATTTGATCGTTTAAAAGTCAAGTTTGGTGTGTAACATTTTCATTTGAATATGGTGCAATTATGGTCTTCAATGGCCATAATGTGGTACCATAAATTAGAGGTTATAACCATTACAAAAGCTTATATTTATGGTTCTATAGACTATATAAGCAATAGGTCTCCCACTGCTCAGGTTACTATCAAAATTCATACACCCTCAGGTTACTATCAAAATTCATACACCATCTATTTTGAATCTGAGAGCAAGTGTGAGACACTCTGCAGAAATTCTAAGACAATCAAAGACATCAACAAAGACAATTCTAAGAAAACAACTATGGCTGGAGGTTAGTATATTTATGCAATATTCCTACATTTGGTATCGGAGCCTGTTAATCTCTACCTAGTTGTTAATATTGCATGATTTGTATTTTAAAGAATATTATATGCAATATGGCTTTTCTTGAATATCTATATGTCATGTAAGCCGCCATGAATTATATCATCATATGTTTTAAAATAGATGTATGAATCCATATAAATGTATAATTTCGTAGATATATGAACTGTGATAATTTGTACTCTCTATAATTGAGAAATATATACAAATACTCTGTATCTTCCGCATATATTTGTATATATACTGTTTTTTCGAATTAAAAATAAAAAATCAGTTTCTCCTTGGAGGCTCTGGCCGGTGACCGTTCGGGTCGCCGGTGCGCCTCAATTTCCGGCGACCTTTACCGCTGTTGGGCGGTGAAGATTCGGCGAAACCATTAAAAAAAAACATGTTCAATCACCGATTTTGGGCTTCGATTCGTCGGAGGTGCGTTGTTTTCCTCCGTGCCCGGCGAAGAGGATAGGCGGCGGCGGCGAGGCGACGTCGCTGCTTCCCTTTCTCCTTCAGGCTACGTTGGGGACGGACGCTGGAGGCGATGAGGGGAGAGGGCGGTGGCGAGGCTGGGCTTCCCGGCCTTCAATCGCCGCTACCTCTCTCTCGGTTTGCTGGTGCGGATGGGGACGGCGGATGGAGGGCAGCGCTAGCTCTCGAGCCACGATGGCGAGCGGCGGCGAGCGGTGATGCTCCGTTTTTTCCTTCCGGCGACGCCGTGCTGGCTCTTAGGTGGCGGTGACCTCTTTGTCATCGCATCAGATCGCCTCAAAGTTTTAGCTGCGAAGGAGTGCGATGGTCTTGGCAGCTAGGTTTTCTTTTTACTTTTTTTTTTTTTTTTTTTTGTTTGGTCTTGGGCTCAGTTTAAGGGTTTGTTGGGCCGGGTTTAGAGTTGGGCCTGACCCATTCTACTTATAAAAAAATGTACTAATTGGGCCTGTGTTCGTTTATACATCTTGTTTTATTATACTTGATAATATATTTGTTTGGAGTTTATTATCAAAATGGTCTCTCGACTATTGCGAAATTACCAATTTGGTCCTCAACAATTTTTCTTGACCAATTAAGTCTCTCGACTTTGAAAAATTTAACCAATTTGGTCCTCCGTTTATTTTTCTGTTAAACATCCGTTAAATCAGGATCAAATTGATAATTTCGCAATAGTCGAGCGACCATTTTAGTAATAAACTATATTTGTTTATATTATTTGGGCCTGTGTATATTATTTTTATTCAATATGCAATTAGTTTTGAATCATTATATAGTGTTTAATTGAAATATTCATTCATATTGCTAATTGAATTTAAATTCTATTGTTTAATATATTCATATTTGTTAAATTGCTATAATGTTTTATGCAATTTGTTGTTTAATATGAAATTTAAATTTTTGTAATATGCGCTTTTATGTCCAATTAGCATAATATTTAGTTTTTATTATGCAATTTATATTATGCCTTAGAAAAGCATATTTAGGAATTAGTGAAATTCCTTAGGATATTGGACTTTAGCATATTACATAGTACATACGGTTTAGTACAACTACGGTAGTGCCTGAATGTTAGTACAATAAGTTTAGAAGTTCACCTATCCTTAAAGCCTTTTACATACCGTGAACATCAAATTTTGAATAACACCTTCAGAACAATTATGCTATAATGTGAAATTGCATGACTCGGGGAAAGTTTCTTAGGAAGAAAACTTGAAAATAGCCAATGTGCTACAAGTTCCCTTGAAATCCTACTCTGTCTAAGGAGTTGGTTTTTAATGGGTCTTAGCCCAACCAACTTTCCTGGGAGTATACTTGGGAATTGCGTATCATGTTAACTGCATAATTTGTTTTGCCTTTTCAAAATATATGTCGATGCGATAGTATAATTTTAGTTGATTAAGGAGTAGACACAACATTATTAATTTAATTAATATTGTGCATCAAATTTTTCTAAATCGCATACAATTTAGGCATAAATTGTGATTAATTATACTTAATATAATGAAATTTAGCCCAAAAGCAATTTTGTTATATTTGTATGATTGATCAGGTTAAAATACCAAACTATGACCATAATTTAGCCCACATGCAATTATGTGTCGGCATATAGTTTTTGATAGTTTTTTAACATTGAGAATAGAAATTCAACCTTGTACCCATCTCATTTCTATTCTTATTTTTCAAGGTCCATTCTGCGTAAAAATTTAGCCCACAGGCAATTTTATGACATTCGGATCTAGGATATGCATCATTCACATTGGTTATGTATGCAATTCAGTTCTATCTATGCCTCGAAATTCTAATCCAAACCTTTACCTTTACAGCATCTCAATCCGTTACTCACACAGATTTGAACATTGAGGTTCCAGAACTTAGGGGCGACAACTATAAGATGTGGAAGGAAACTATTATTCTTAATCTAGGGTAGAAACACTTGGACTACGCTATTCACAATGAGAAACCGCCAGTTCCTACTAAAGAAAGTACCCAAGATGAGGTTGCGCTATATGAGCGATTGGATAGATCTAATCGGCTCAGCACAATGTACATCAAGGCGAAAATATCTAATGGGATTCGGGGTTCCGTTAGTGAGAAGCATAAGGATGTCCGAGCATTGCTCAAGGCTATTGACGACCAGTTCGTCACTTCAGAAAAAGCTTTAGCAAGCACCCTCATCATGAGATTTTCCTCTCTTCGTCTCACATCCATTAAAGGTGTGCGTGAGCACATCATGAAATTGCGTGACATTGTGGCTCAACTTAAGACTCTTGGGGTAGATATGTCAGATGACTTTCTCGTGTATTATGCTTTGTACACCCTACCATCATCGTACAGACCTTTTAAAATCTCTTACAACACACATAAGGAAAAATGGTCTATAAATGATTTAATGACCATGTGTGTTCAAGAAGAAGGTAGATTGGTGATGGAAATGGGTGAAAGTGCCATCCTGGCTACGGCACGTGAGAAGTCTAAATTTGGCAAATCTCGAGGTTCCACTTCTAAGGCTAAGGGGAAAGGAAACATTCCACCTCAAGCTGACATAAAGAAAGTGCATAAGTATTTCTTCTGTAAAAAGAAGGGACACATGAAGAGAGATTGCATCAAGTACAAAAAGTGGGTCGAGAAGAAAGGTAATCTATCGTCATTCGTTTGTTATGAATCTAATACGTCTGAAGTTAACGCTAATACTTGTTGAATTGATTCTGGTTCAACAATCCACATTGCAAACTCTTTACAGGGAATGCAAAATCTGAGGAAGCCAGTGGGAAATGAACGGACCATCTTATCCGGAAACAAGATGGGGTCACAAGTGGAAGCTATTGGAACTTGCAAGCTTGTTTTGAATAGTGGTTTTGTATTGTTTCTGGAAAAGACATTTTATGTACCAAGTTTCAATATCTAGACTTGTACCGATGGGATTTTCACTTAACTTTTCAAACAAAAATTTTGACATTTTTTATAAATCATCTCGTATTGGATATGGTACATTGTCTGACTGTCTTTATCGTTTACATTTACAAAACAATACCACTTATAGTTCATTGCATGTTCATTCCGGTTCCAAAAGATCAAGTATTAGTGAGAACTCATCCATGTTATGGCATCGGAGATTAGGTCATATCTCCATTGAACGTATAAAGAGATTGGTACATGATGGGGTACTTAGTACTCTTGATTATACTAATTTCGAGACTTGTATAGACTGCATCAAGAGAAAGCAGACGAACAAGTCTAAGAAAGGTGCCAAAAGGAGTTTGAGCATATTAGAAATCATACACACTGACATTTGCTGTCCAGATATGGATATGCCGGGTCAGAAGTATTTCATCACTTTCATTGATGATTACTCTCGATTTACTTATGTGTATTTGATTCATAATAAAAACGAAGCATTGGATGCCTTCAAGTCTTTTAAGGCTGAAATTGAGAACCAATGTGGGAAACAAATACAAATAGTAAGATCCGATAGGGGTGGTGAATACTACGGTAGGTACACTAAAAGTGGACAAGCACCTGGTCCATTTGCTAAGTTTCTTCAAGAACATGGGATTGTTGCCCAATATACCATGCCTGGTTCTCCAGACAAAAAATGGTGTTGCTGAAAGAAGAAACCGAACGCTTATTGACATGGTGCGGAGTATGCTTAGCTACTCCAAACTTCCTAAGTTTTTGTGGGTCGAAACACTTAAGACGAAAACGTATATATTAAATTGTGTTCCAACCAAGGCTATCCCAAAGTCACCAATTGAGTTATTTAAAGGTTGAAAACTGAGTTTGCAACATATGCGTGTTTGGGGATGCCCGTATGAGGTAAGGATATATAACCCACAAGAAAAGAAGTTGGACCCAAGGACTACTAGTGGTTTCTTTATTGGATACGCACAGTCCTCCAAAGGGTATAGATTTTATTGTCCATCTCATTCGACTAGGATTATGGAATCGAGAAATGCTAAGTTTCTTGAAAATGACATGATTAGTGGGAGAGATAGATTCAATGGTTTAATTTCTAATCATGATCATATTGAATCATGTCCTTCTACATCATCACATAGGTTGATAATAGATTCAAGCACCCCTCAAGATCAAAGTGTATTGAACAACCTATTGAAGAAATTCCACGAGATGCTTATATTATCTCGACCAATCAACCAATTCAGGAAATTCCTAAAGTAGTAGTTGAACCACTAACTTCTCAAGGAGATGGTAGTTCAACTTTGAGGCGATCTGTTTGAGATAAAAGATCGGTAATTCCTAGTGATTGCATAGTGTATATGCAATAATCTTATGTTAGAGCTGAAAATGATCTAGAAACATTTTCACAAACCATAAATTGTAAAGAGTCTGATTTATGGTTTGAAGCCATGAAGGAAGAAATGAATTCTATGCAGAGCAATGAGGTTTGGGACCTTGTTGAGTTGCCTAATGGGGCCAAGGCCATTGGCTGTAAATGGGTCTATAAGACTAAAAAGGACTCATTAGGCAACCTCGAGCGTTACAAGGCTAGGCTTGTTGCTAAAGGATTCAATAAAAAAGAAGGAATCGATTACATGGAGACCTTTTCTCCTGTATCAAAGAAAGATTCACTTCACATAATCTAGGCTTTTGTTTCACATTTCAATCTTGAATTGCAACAAATGGATGTGAAAACGACACTCCTTAATGGTGATCTAGAAGAGATGGTTTATATGAAACAACTTGAAGGATTCTCTTCTAGTGAAGGCAATCATTTGGTTTGCAAGCTCAAAAAGTCCATTTATAGTTTAAAACAAGCCTCCCACCAATGGTATATCAAGTTTGACGGAGTCATTTCATCATATGGTTTTGTTGAAAGTATCATAGATCATTGTATATACCAGAAGACAAGTGGGAGTAAAATTTGTTTTCTTGTTTTATATGTGGATGATATTTTGCTTGCATAAAATGATAAGCTAATGTTGTACGAGGTTAAACAATTCCTTTCTAATAACTTTGATATGAAAGATATGGGCTAGGCATCTTATGTCATTGGCATAAAGATCCATAGGGATAGATCCCGAGGCATTCTGGGACTATCGCAGGAAACCTATATCAACAAAGTCTTAGAAAGATTTCGGATGAAGGATTGTTCACTGAGTCCAGCTCCTATTGTGAGAGGTGATAAATTCAGTTTGGACCAGTGTCCAAAGAATGATTTTGAAAGAGAATCCATGAAAAATATTACCTATGCTTCGGTTGTCGGTTGTCTCGGGTATGCTCAAGTCTGTACTAGGTCGGACATCGCCTTTGCTGTTGGAATGCTGGGACGATATCAAAGTGATCCGGGTTTAGACCACTGGAGAGCTGCAAAGAAGGTTTTGAGGTATCTCAAAGATACCAAGGATTATAAGCTTGTGTTCAGGAAGATGAACACTTTGGACATTGTTGGGTACTCTGATGCGAACTTTGCCGGTTGCGTTGATTCTCGAAAATCAACTTCAGGAAACATTTTCCTTATGGCCGGTGGAGCTATTTCATGGAGAAGTGTTAAACAAACTCTTGTCACCACTTCAATCATGGAAGTCGAGTCCGTTTCTTGTTTTGGGGCTACATCTCAAGGTGTATGGCTTAAGAATTTCATTTCGGGGCTTAGAATTATGGATTCTATCTCTAAGTCGTTAAAGGTTTATTGTGACAACTCAGCTGCAGTCTTCCTGGCTAAGAACAATAAGAGTGGGACGAAGCAAGCATATCGACACCAAGTACTTAGCCATCAGGGAGCGTGTTAAGGATAAGAAAGTGGTCACTGAGCACATAAGCACTGAGTTGATGATTGTTGATCCCCTAACTAAAGGCATGCCACCATTCAAGTTTAGGGATTTTGTTGAGAAAATTGGACTTGCGCCCACTTTGTAAAATTGTATACATTCAGTTATTGTATGAAATTCTTAAAGCATTCAGATATTTTCTCATTATCGTATTATGCACATATTTTGTTGAGAAAAATATATTTTTGGACATGGAATAAATATAAGGTTTATCCATTAAGTTTTGATTACCACAAGAAATGCTTAGAGAACAAGTTACATTGTGATTATAGTAGATGCTACTCACATTAAGAGGACGTATCTCTATGGTTCATGTTTTTTGTTTTCTTTGAGTTTGTAATTGCACCAAGTGGGAGAATGTAACATTTTCCATTTGAATATGGTGCAATTATGGTCTTCAATGGCCATAATGTGGTACCACAAATTAGAGGTTGTAACGGTTGCCGTTACAACCGTTACAAAGGCCTATATTGATGGTTCTATAGGCTGTATAACCAATAGGTCCCCCACTACTTAGGTTACTACCAAAATTCATACACTATCTATTTTGAACCTGAGAGCAAGTGGGAGACACTCTGCAGAAATTCTAAGACAATCAAAGGGATCAACAAAGGCAATTCTAAGGAAACAATTATGGCTGGAGGTTAGTATATTTATGCAATATTCCTACATTTTAGGTTTTAATAATAATAATAATAATAATAATAATAATTAATAATAATGATAATACTAATAATAACAACAACAACAATAAAAATAATAATAAAGAAGTAAATCTAAGTCCCGTGACGCCTGCTTCGTCGTTTAATTCCTATTCTGACTGGTATCTCTTAAATTTTTTATTTGATTTCTTTATAGCTTGTTCTCTACTTTGTGCTTTTGTTGTTTGTTGCAATTGTCCTTTACCTCACAATTAGTACTTAGTAGTATGTTTGGACTTTGAATTACTATTTAGTTATATAATGTTTAGATTTTGAATATGGATAATGTGATAGTATGTTCAGAAAATTAGGAAACGCTACAATTTGGGAGTTAAATCGACCCGAAAATCGAACCGAAACCGAACTCTAATGTTAAACTGAATGGTTTAAATTTTCTAAAACCGAAACCGAAAAAAATCGAAATGCCCACCCCTAGGTGTGCACCATTTAAAAACTTTAGGTGCATGGTTTATGTTTTTAGCTTAAAGTGCGTGGTTTGTGTACTTAAGGTGCGTCATTTTAATGCTTAAGGTGAGTACCACACGGGAAGATATACCTGCACTTGAACCCTTCGCTATATATATATATATATATATATATATATATATATATATATATATATATATATATATATATATAGAATATTAATCAAATGTGGCCGTGCTCTTAGGTGTGGCCGTGCGGTCACACACCACTCAATGTTACGAAATACACCACTCAATGTTAAGAAACACACCACAATGAAAATATACAAAAACACCATAAAACACACCACACACCCAAAATAATGCACCATAACTCCCATGTCCCTAATGGTGCATTTGCTAATACTGTGTGGTGTATATTTGCATACCTAGTGGTGTGTTTTTGGGTGATGCGTCCCTAACGATGCATATTTGTGTGGTGCATTTTCTAACACTGAGTGGTGTATATCTGTATACATAGTGGTGAGGCCGCACTGTTCACACCTAAGAGCACGGCCACACTTGAACATAACCCTATATATATATATATATATAATTTTAAAAGTATGATATGTATGTGTATACTATTGTACTTATAGGTGTAAATGTATTATGTATGACCTATTTCATAAAAATAGAAATTTTATGATGAGTATATGCATTCGTATATATTGAATGTGAAGAAAACCTATATTTTGGAGGACCCGACTGGACAACTGATCCTTTTGGTATAAATGATGAGATGATACCCGACTGGACGGATGATTATTTCGGTGTTTATGTTATTATGAGAAAAGTGGCATGATCGAGAAAAACTTGGGTTGCTTTAGGGCTTTGAGCTATTACTCGCTGGGCTTGGAATCCCAGTTAGGGGGTGTGCACACTTAAGGTAGTGGTCTTGATTTCAATGTATAAGATTGATTATGATAGGGAGATGTCTTCGGGATTGGGTCCCCTATGGAGCATTCATCCTTGTGTGATTTCTCCCCCTTCCTTTGATTAGGGAGTAGTTTATTAGGCCAGTGGAGGGTCGCTGAGTCCGGATTAGAGTCGTTCAAATATGATGAAGACCTAACCTCCCCCTCTTATGAGATATGATGAGATTGATGAAATGAATGTGTTTCCTAGGCCTCCAGTATTATAATAAGTATTATTATTTTCTTGAGGGTGAGAATATTATTGATATATGAAGTTTTGAAATGTTATCTTGCTATTCTTATGTTATAATAAAAAAATGATTATATCCTTAATCCCTTGAGCTTTCGTATGTCATTTTATAAAGAAAGAGCTTTGTTTCCTATTTATGATTACTTTCTAGCATATTAACTTTATTTGCTCATCCTCTTGAATTGAAGTTGTATAACTTGTGCACTTAATTGATTATTTGGTCATCATATAAGCATGTAGGTGGTTAATGTCTTCATAAATGCTCTATAATGTTATTGAGTATGTTCTAATATGTAAGTGATCTACCTTTGCATGTATCTTAGCATGATTTTTCATTCTTTTAGGTCTTTCGCGGTGTGCTTTATTTTATAATGTCAAAACTATCTATTTTACTTAAAATCTATATTCTATAATTGGTTGAATTACTCCTCCATGACCTTATGTGATAATTATTACTTGATGCTCTATGTGATTGTCTGAACCGCCCGTTTTCAAAACCTATATATGTATAAACCTATTTTACAAGGTTGAGTGGTTTATGCTTAGTATTTATACTAACGGGTTTATTTTCTACTTGTTTTATTAACTCCTTTCAGGTTTAGATCATTGATTAATGAGCGTGATTATCAGGAGTTGGATTAGTTTAGTTACCTTTTTTTTTTATCTAGCTCCTAGGATTTTGACAATTTCCGCTGTGTTGTTGGTGCTTGGACACCGGGGGTCTGAGAACCCCTTTGATTTAGACTGTTTTTTGATTGATTAGACTTTAGCTTAGCTAGGTAGTCAAGCTTGTACGTCTGGCTACAGCAGTAACACCCTCGGTATGCTAAGTATTAGACTTTAATATTTTGAAATCTATTGCTTAATTACTCCTCTTATCTATGTTTTAGGACTCATATTACCCTAGACTCGAATGTGTTAAAATCGGGGGTGTTATACATATCACCGGGGTTACTCATAGATCTACTAGATTTACTAACTACAAAGGCAATATCCAGCATAGTACAACTCATTAGACACATCAAACTTCCAATAATCCTACCGTATTCTACGTACTTGAAAAATACACTTACTTTTTATTTTTGGATAGTTGTACGTTAGTATCTAACAATGTCCTAGCCAATTGATTATCATCCATGTTAAATTTTGTAAGGATTTTATCAACATAACGATATTAGCTTAACACGAGACCTTATGGTCTTCTAATGATTTTAATCCTGATAATTAAATCCAACAAGCCCATGCCCTTCATGTCAAATCTCAAATTTAACATGTTCTTCTTAAATTTTCAACCCAAATGAGTTTACTTCGAGAATCAAATTCTCATTAATCTATTATCCGTTTTGAGCACACAATATATCAATTTCTTTGTCTCACTTAGAAAACCTAGAATCCAATTTGACATGAAGCAAATCAGAAGTGAACCCCACATATATTTGTACCACAAAATATCCAATTAAATTGTTTGTCTATTTATATTGAATTACCAATGACAACTTTGTTGAGTTTGTAAACACAAAAAATTGAATGTGTGTGTGTGTGTGTGTGTGTGTATTCCAATTCAAGATTGGTTGTGTTAGGAATAAATTGTAATTAGATTTTGATGAGCCAAATTATATTTCTAGCATAAAAATTTTAGACCCCCAATTTTTATTTGAATTTTGAGTCATTTTACTTTGATCAAGAACAAGAAATATTTAAGTCCAGGAATTTCTTGAAGAAGCGAAGAAAGAAGAAGAGCTACGGATGGATCTCTAAAATCAGCTAAGGATTGGAAATAGAGATGAGCTACGGTCTCAATTTATTTAAGGATGAGCCACGGTTCTTATTTCATAAAAGGAATCAGCTAAGGATTGGAATTAAAAGGATGCTACGCTCAAATTAAATAGGAGGAGTCACGCTCTAAATTTATTCAAGGAGATGAGCTACTGTAGATATTGAAGAAAAACCAGGGATCAACACTCATGACAAACATTTTAAATAATGAGCCACGGTCTCTATTTTATGAAGGAAATGAGCCACGCTCTTATTTATTAATTAAAGAGCTACGTTGATTTGATCCATGCATCAATTCCTAATGGAAGCAAAATTAAAAGGATCAACCAAGGATTTAATTAAGGAGCTACTCTATGAGTCACAGTCCTAGAAGCTGAGTTCGAATCCCACTGAGAGCAGTTAAAGAGCAAAGGATTAAATATTGAGCCAAGGAATTAATTCATGAGCTAAGGAATTAATTCATTAGCCAAGGAATTAATTCATTAGCCAAGGAATATATTCATCAGCCAAGGAATATATTCATCAGCCAAGGAAGCTTAAGACACACATCTGACAAAAATTAATTACAAAGCATGGAGATTACTTGCAAGATCAGGAAAATATTACAAAGTCAAAAATCATCCTGACTTCTGATAAAAGTTGAAATTATTTTCAACATTTCTACACAGCAAGATCTCAAGTACAAGATTTCAAATTTTGAAATTGCCTATCTCCAACGGGCAACTTCAAAATCCACAGCTATAAATAGATGAAGACTTGAAGAAGAAATATAACCAATCACACAACACAAATTCTACGCATGCTGAATACAGTGCTATACAAAAATTAAGAGAGAGAAATTCTTCAATATTTCATCTAGAGACTAAGCTATCTCAAATAAATATTCTGAGAGTCTCTTAGAGTTGGAGAAAGAAAGAAAAATTATTTTCCTTGTAAAACAAATTCCCTACTGAGTGTGGGTAGAGGGTTGAGTAGCAAAGGAGTTGTGAAAGCCCTAGAGAGTGCAAGCTTTGTGCAGAGGCACTCAAAGTGAGATTAGTTCTGGCTTTGTGTTCAAGGCACTAAGGAGAAGTTGTAGAAGTGCTGAGTTAAGAGAACTAGCACTGGTGGAATCACTATTGTATCTTTGTGACGGAAGATAGTGAATTCCTCCTTGGAGTGAAAGGAGAAGAGTGGAGTAGAAGGATTACATCACCTTCGAACCACTATAAAATCGCCTCTCTCTCTCTCTTTACTTTACTTATTATTTTTACGCATACTTTATCTTGCATGCAACACAATTAAGTTCACACACAGCTCACGTATTTCTTTATAATTTTGCATATCGTGAATGCCCAGTTAATTCTTCATTTTATTATAGCACTTTACATACTATTATTCCGCTGTGCACTCTACTTTAGATTTATTCAAGTCTAATTTAATTTGAGTTATTTTGTTAAAGTGTTATAAATTTTAATTTGTTTGAAAAGTCTATTCACCCCCCCTCTAGACTTTTCACCACCCAATCCGGACCAACAAGTGGTATCAGAGCACGTTGTCTATTTGAGTCAATCCTTGACTGCTAGACAGATCTTAACTTCAAAATGAAGAGAGATTTAGCTCAAAATTTATTATTCTCGCTTGACAAATTTGATGATTGGAAAATACGTATGCAGGTACATTTATCTGCATTACACGATGAAATGTGGGAAGTAATCTCAAATGCCCAATAGAAATATTGAAGGCTAACACGGCATTTGTCCTATCACCGGATGCTCCTCAGTACATACAAAAGCAAAAGCCGGAATGGACTTCTGACGATAGAATACGAAATAACTTGGACAACATTGCCAAGGATATTTTGTTCAAAGCCGTTGATGATACCATATTTCCAAAAATAAGGAAGTGCAAAACTGCCAAAGAAATATGGGAGGCACTCATCAAAATAGGTGAAGGAGACGAACAAGAAAAAGACAATAAGCTAACAATTGCCATGAAGAAATTTGAAGACTTCAAATGCTTTCAAATGAAAGTATAGCCGACATGGAAGCAAGGATGATCAAAATACTAGGAGAGATAAATGATCTGGGTAAAACCATTACTCAGAAAGAAATATCTCTCAAAGTATTACGTGGACTACATTCAAGTTGGGATATGAAAGTAACAGCAATGAGAGATCATAGAGATCTCAGAACTCTCTCTACGGATAAGCTTTTTAGTGATCTGAAAGCTTACGAGTTCGAAATGAAGGCGAAAGCAGAAGATGAACGTGAAGAAAGAACCACGGCTCTCATAGTCGAACAACCATCGTCCTTAAGGTCAGTAGATGATATAAATTTTATGACTGACGAACAGTTTGCTCTTTTTGTTAGGAAATTCAAAAATTCATGAGAAAGAACAACTTCAAAAGCCAACCAAGGAAATCAAGGAAGTTCCTCCAGAAAGCCAAGAAAAGAAACTGTCGAAGAAAACACAAATCTATGCTACAACTGCAGAAGGCCAGGACAC
>CP025649.1:11843482-11848482 GCA_003576665.1 Ipomoea trifida
TAAGGATTGACAGACTGAGAGCTCTTTCGACGGGTAAATGTAAATATATATATACCCTGGAGAATATACATGTACACGGGGCATACCCCGGTAAGGAAACTGAACGTCAAACAGAGTGCCTCAAATCAGAGTTAACACTGGCAAACACAAAGAAAACTAGCAGCTAAGCCATACAAAAGCTACGAAAAACAGAAAAACAAAAGTGCATAGAGATGAAAATCAAACAAACTGCTACAAAAAGAGAAAGAGTGTAAAACTAGGAGGGAGGCCAGGTCTCGCGCACGGGAGTTGGAGTCTCTTCCTAGATTGATCTTTCCATGAGTGCAGCAGACGAAAACCACGGGAGGCTCAATATTTCCAGCATGATGCCAAAATATAGTTGCATCCACTTGGTCCAAAACTGACAGTAAGGTAGAGCAAAACAAGCAAGCCTAAAACATGTAGATTGGTCAACAAACTCCAAACCGAAAGGCCATCACATGGGGTCAAACTCTCATGAACTAGCAAGAACACTGGAAGAGGTGAAACTGAACCGAACACTTGAGCAAAGAAAAGAACAAGAAGCCGCAAGGTACCTGCCCCGGTTCTACCAATCCAAGTCCCCGGGTAGGCTTGGATGGGGTAGTCTGTACTACCTTCCCCACTTTGGGCAAGTGGGCAGCCATAAACGGATTTGAAAAAACTCTTTACCGGTACACCGTTTGGCCGGGCTAGCATGCTGCACTCCGCCAGCATGTGCGGGGTAGAGTACTACCATCCCAACTTGGCAACAAGTTAGAAAGTGTATGGTCATGGGGCGAGAAACAACGGATAAAGGGTGTGGGAGAACAAACGAAAGATGGTAAGAGGAAGGAGAAGGTGGGGCAAGAGAGCATAACCAAACACGAGAAGCCAACAGGGTTAGTGGGTATCTCTCAAAGGAGAAGAGAGATAGCCTCACAAGCAGCAGAACACAATCCAAAGCACAGCAAACCAAAACAACCCACTGCTGCTAGGACCAAGCAGCAGGGTACCCGGAGATCACGTACAATCCATGTGCCCGGGTGCACACGAAAGGGGTAGCCCAGACTACCATCCCTTGTAGGGAAGCGGCCGCTTAAAAGAGACCAATCTCGACCACGGCATATCGAGAAAGGGTATCAATTAACCGCTGATACCAACGTTAGGATTGCGAACCGCAAACAGATTAAGGTGCGTTGGGTATAGGGATGCCAAGATCCTACATACTTCGCGCACAATAATCCTAACGGCTGCAATAGGATCCAACCGAACCTCATTGTGGAGCACAGCATTTCTAATTTTCCAGATATGATAGATCGTGCATAAGAGAGCGAGATAAATTCCTTTGGACTGTAAACTGTTCCCCACATGTGCCTTTTTAATCCATCTCAATGATCCCCGGATGGTCTTTGTTTTGAAGGGAAACCCAAACCACCGGCAAACTTCCAGCCAAATATGCAAAGAGAAAGGACATGCAAAGAAGAGATGATTAGCACTTTCCAAAGCCCCTACACACAGTGAGCAATGGCCCTCCAAATCTAGGAAGAGAAGTCTGTCTCGGGTCAGCAATCTCTCTCTCAGCGCCAACCAAGCGATGAAAGAGTACTTTGGTGGGATATGGAACTTCCAGATATGCCTCCAGCAGGCAAGCCGTTGGCCTCTCCCACGGAGAAAGTCATAAACCTTGGAAACATTGAGTTTTCCCTCCACTGTCCAGGAATGCAATTTATCAATAACAAGTGCTGTGCCACCAGCTTTATTCACAAGAGAGTTGCGTGTTTCTGCCAGCCCTTTGAGTAAGGTGGAATCATTCTTCAACGGGGTCCAAAACCACAGATTACTGCCCGAGAGGTAGTGACAATGTACCCATTTAATCCACAAAGAATCCTTGCTACTATGAATGTCCCAAAGGATTTTTGTCATAAAGGCCTTGTTCCAGATTTTAAAGTCATGAATGCCCAAGCCTCCTTCGGTTTTAGGAACACAGATTTTCTCCCAAGCAACTGGGGCATGATTTCCTCCCCAAAGGAATTTACGACACATGGCAATAATGTGATCAATGACTGTGGATGGTAGAGGGAAAGTTTGCAGCCAAAACCCAATAATTCCTTGAATTACAGAGGACAAAAGTTCCAATCTCCCCGCATAAGAGAGGGAGCAGCCTTTCCAAGCCGCAATGCGTTGGTTAATGGTATCAATGAGAGGGGAAAAGCAAGCAACTTTCAACCGCTGATTATCAAGTGGAATGCCCAAGTATCTCACCGGCAGATTACCAAGCGGAAGATTAAGGAAGTTGAGTCTGTCATCGTGCACACCTGCTGTGAAGATATTAGATTTGGATAAATTCATAGTCAGACCAGAAACCCGTTCGAGCTCATTGAGAGAGTCCATGAGGATCGAAACAGACTGTACATCACCCCTTGAGAATAACATAAGATCATCTGCGAAAGCTAAGTGTGTGATGCTCAGCTCTTTGCATTTCGGGTGGAAGGAGAAGTTAGAGTTGCTAGCTTTACTCTTGAGAACACGTGAGAGATATTCCAAGCAAATGGTGAAAAGGAAAGGGGAAATAGGATCTCCCTGTCGCAAGCCCCTTTTGCCATCAAAACGTCCATACAAGCAACCATTTGCAGAAACTGAAAACGAGGTGGTGGTAACACATTCCATTATCCAAGCAGAGAATTTAGCAGGGAAACCAAGACCATTTAGCATTTCAGCAAGAAAGTCCCAGTCCACAGTATCATACGCCTTCCTAAGATCAACTTTAATCATGCAACGGAGAGAAGCTCTTTTTCGACCATAGCCCCTTAACAGTTCTTGAGCCAAGAAGATATTCTCGGCCATGGATCTGCCCGGCACAAAAGCTCCTTGAGCACTGTCAATAATGTCTGGCAAAACAGCACTCAATCTGCTGGCTAAAACTTTGGTGATGATTTTATAAGAGACATTACAACAAGCAATCGGCCGATAGTCACCCACATTTCTAGCATGATCAGACTTGGGTATCACTGAAATAGTGGTGTGATTCCACTGTTTTAACAAAGAACCCGATCGAAAGAATTCAGAAACTGCCGCACACACAAGAGTACCCACTTGATTCCAGTTCTTTTTGAAGAAGGCTGCTGAAAAACCATCCGGGCCCGGGGCCTTCTCGTCCCCCATATCAAAAAGTGCATCTTTTATCTCAGCATTTGTAACATCTGCCATCAAAGAGACGGCTTGTGCTGGTGTGACCATGGGGCCATTAGCAATGAAGTTGGAAACAGAATGCATTCTTTCTCTTGTTGTCCCAAATAAATCAGTGAAAAAGTTCACAAAGATCTCTCCCACATGGTCTAAGGAAGAAGAGGGTGTACCGTCCATAGTACAAACTGTTGGAATGGCCGAACTCCTTTGCTTGTATCTGATCAACTCATGGAAATATTTGCTCCCTTTATCTGCATTCACCAAGTGTTTTGTCTTTAACTTTTGACAAAAGAATTGCCGTTCAGCTTCGGCCAGGAAGAGAGCACGGTCTCTGAGTGTAGAAACATTTCTCCTATCCTCCTCATTTGCTTGCATAACATCAAGGCTTTGGAGGGCCTGCTGGAAATCCATATTTGCTCTGGTTGCTCTCTCCGAAATGTGGCCAAATTCCTCTCTGTTTAAGGCCTTGAGAGGCCTCTTTAGGGCTTTAAGCTTGATTGCTAGCATGTATTGGAAAGTTCCAGTCAAGGGCCTTGTCCAAACAGATTCCAGAATGCCCCTGAAATTACTGTGTAGCATCCACATATTGAAGAACTTAAAGGGTCTATTTCCAGCCCGATTGCACTCCAAGATTTTAACAATAGATGGGCAATGATCCGACATACAATCCATAGGTAAGAAAGCTGTGTTACAAGAAAGATTATGATCATTCCAGGCAGAATTGATAAGGACACGATCTAATTTAGCTCTGACCCGATAATTGGACCAAGTAAAGATTTCTCCAGTAGCTGGGCAGTCCGCAATATTGAGATCAAGACAGCATTGAGAAAAGTCCTGTGTGAAATACCGAGAGGGAACAAATCCTCCCACTTTTTCCTCCGGCTTAAGAACAACATTGAAGTCACCCCCAATAATCCACGGAACATTATTAGATGGTTGGACATGGCGGAGATGATTCCAGAGATCCCTTCTTTCAACCACCGAATAGAGGCCATATACAACAGTGCACAAGAAGGCTTGATTCGTGGCAATACATCTAAGCTGACAATGAACCACTTGAGCAGAAACACTAAGGACAGTGCAGTGAACTTTACAAGGATCCCAAATCAAAACAATCCTACCTCCATAGATGAGATTGTAATCCGAAAAAGAACACCAATTACCTAACCGTCTTTCAAGGAAACGGTTTAAATTCCTCAACTTGAATTTGGTTTCAAGAAGACCCATGAAGCTAACTCTATTCTGCCGGATGAATTTGATCACCTTGGCAGATTTGAGGGGCTTGTTGAGGCCCCTCACATTCCAAAAAGCTGTAATCATTTAATAACCGAGGTGGGTTTCCGTCTACCACCGCCACGGGCCATTGCACTATCCTTCAATGGCAAAGGAGTCAACTTCTTTCTACCTTGAGTTGTAGCAACACTTGAGGTATCCTGCTCAGCAGTTGGTGAAAGGAGGGTTGCTTTATACCCCAAAGACCCTTTGGAATTTTTTGATACCACACCTCTAGTTGCCACAGTTTTCCCAACTCCCGCAGACTTGGGTGCCTTCTTTGTCACCACATCAACATTGGCTTCATTAAAAACTTCTGCAATTTGCTCTTGTAAAACATTCCTCCCTCTCTTGGTATTGGAACCAATGGGAGAAACTTCCAAATTCGATGCCGTGCCAATTGGAGTAGGACTCGAAGGCTCGGAGGCACTTGAATCCTGTGAGGGATCCACATCATCATCATTAACGCATTGTGTCAAAGCCGCATCAGATTCTGGGGATGCTGCTGGAGTATCCTTAACCACGGCAGAATTACCTTCCTG
>CP025649.1:11875668-11880668 GCA_003576665.1 Ipomoea trifida
CAGAACTACAAAAGACGGCACAGAATTTGCCAAATACAAACAAACTGAAATAAAAGGCTACAGCCTAAAGAGAGTAAGGCAAGGCGTGTACAGAAACTCAAACTAAGAACTACACAGCAGAGAAAGAGCATAAAACTGGGAAGGAGGCCAAAGTCTCGCGCAAGGGAGGTGGGATCTCTTCCTAGATTGTTCTTCGCAAGGATGCAGCAAGCAGGGACTCAAGGGAGGCTCAATATTTCAAGCTGGAAGCCAAAATATGGTTGCATCCGCTTGGGTGAGGTGTACAGCGACTAGTCCAGAACACGAGACAGGAGTGAGCTGGGTAGATCCCGTCTCCAAACAGCTAACAAGAGAGGAAAGGCAAGCAAGCAACAGCAGGGCAAGGGAAACGGCCTTGGGGCCGTCAGCCCACAGAAACCACAGCAAGGCAAACCCGAAACGCCAAGAACCTGCCCCGGTAAGCACCATCCAAGTCCCCGGGTAGACTTGGAAGGGGCAGTCTGTACTGCCTTCCCCACTTTGAGCAAGTGAGCAGCCATATACGGAATTGAGAAAACTCTTTACCGGATCACCGTACTGCCGGGCTAGCATGCTGCACTCCGCCAGCATGTGCGGGGTAGGTTACTACCATTCCAACTTGACAACAAGTTAGACAGTGTTTGGGATGGGGTGAGAAGAGGCGGGCAGAAAAGGTGAGCTGAGATCACAGAATGAGAGGGAGAAAACAGCAAGCAAAGAGGGGTGGGAGAAAGGGCTGTAGGGCAGAGTTCAAATGAGCAGAACTAATGCCCCAAAAACCAACACTAGACGGCCAAGCAAACGTGCAAAACAACACTACTTTGAGCAAGTAGGCAGCGGGTGCCCTAACACACGTACAATCCAAGTGCCGGGCACACTTGGAAGGGGTAGCCCAAACTACCATCCCATAGCGGGAAGCAACCGCTCACTAACGACCCATCTCGACCGCGGACCATCGAGAAAGGATATCAATTAACCGCTGATATCAACGTTAGGATTGCGGACCGCAAACAGATTAAAATGCGAAGGGTATATGGACGCCAAGATCCTACATACATCCCGCACTATAATCCTAACGGCCGCAATTGGCTCCAGCCGGTTCTCATTGTGAAGAACAGCATTTCTAATCTTCCAAATCTGGTAGATAGTGCATAAGAGAGCAAGATTAATACCTTTGGATTGGATTCTATTTCCCACATGTGCCTTTTTGATCCATCTAAGGGATCCTCGGATGGTTTTTGTTTTAAAAGGGAATCCAAACCACCTGCTGACTTCTAACCACACCTGCAAGGAAAATGGGCAATTAAAGAATAAATGGTTAGCACTTTCCATGGCCCCCACACACAGAGAACATTGGCCATCCAAGTCAAGAAACTGTAATCTGTCACGGGTCAATAAACGCTCCTTAAGGGCGAGCCAGGTGATGAAAGAGTATTTGGCCGGTATGTGGGTCTTCCATATGTTCCTCCAGCAAGCACTAGATTGGCCCCTCTCTCGTAAAAAATCATAGACCTTATTTACAGAGAGATTCCCATCAACACTCCATGACTGCAGTTTAGAGATTGCAACAGCTCTACTGCCCACTTTCTCCAAAAACACATTGCGTACTGAGGCCAGCCCTTTGAGCAAGGTTGAATCATTTTTCAGCGGGGTCCAAGACCAAATATTAGTGCCCGAAAGGTAGTGACAGTGTACCCATTTGATCCACAAAGAGTCTTTGCTGCTATGAATATTCCACAGATTTTTCGCAAGGAAAGCATCATTCCAGATTTTGAAGTTATGCAACCCAAGACCTCCTTCAAACTTTGGTACACAGATTTTATCCCAAGCCACCGGTGCATGTTTTCCTCCCCAAAGGAACTTTCTGCAAATAGAAACGATGTGATCGATGACTGTACCAGGCAGAGGGAACGTTTGCAGCCAGAAACCAATAATTCCTTGAATGACAGATGACAATAATTCCAGCCTTCCCGCATAAGAAAGGGAGTATCCTTTCCAGGCTGCTATACGCTGCTCAATAGAAGCAATCAGCGGGGAAAAACAGGCAACTTTCAGCCGCTGATTGTCTAAAGGAATGCCCAAATATCTGACCGGCAGCATACCAAGGGGTAGATTCAGAAAATCAAGTCTACCATCATGAACACCTGCAGTGAAGATGTTTGATTTGGATAAATTCATGGAAAGTCCAGACACACGTTCGAGCTCGTTAAGGGAATCCATGAGGATTGAAACAGACGGAACATCCCCCCTTGCAAACAGCATAAGATCATCCGCGAAAGCTAGATGAGTGATTCCCATATCCTTGCATTTCGGGTGGTAAGAAAAGCTTGGACTGTTAGCTTTACTCTTGAGGACCCGAGAGAAGTATTCCAGGCAGATCGTGAAAAGGAACGGTGAGATTGGATCACCCTGCCTCAAGCCTCTTTTGCCATCAAAACGGCCATACAAGCACCCATTGGCAGCGACTGAAAAAGAAGTAGTGGTAACACATTCCATAATCCATCCCGCGAATCTGGTTGGGAAACCCAGACCTCTAAGCATTTCATTAAGAAAATCCCAGTCCACAGTATCGTAAGCCTTCGTAAGATCCACTTTAATCATGCAGCGAAGAGCAGACCTTTTCCTACCATAACCCCTCAATAATTCTTGAGCTAAGAAGATGTTTTCAGCCATGGATCTTCCCAGAACGAAAGCCCCTTGGGCTCTGTCAATAATATCAGGGAGCACCTCACTTAATCTGCTTGCTAGAATCTTGGTGATGATTTTATAAGAGACATTGCAGCAGGCAATTGGTCTGTAATCTCCTACATTTCTAGCATGATCCGATTTAGGGATCACAGAAATTATAGTATGATTCCACTGTTTGAGAAGTCTTCCTGACCTAAAGAATTCTGAAACTGCTGCACAAACAAGTGTCCCCACTTGGCTCCAATTTCTTTTGAAGAACGCTGCCGAGAAACCATCCGGCCCCGGGGCTTTTTCATCCCCCATATCAAAAAGAGCCGCTTTAATTTCAGCATTGGTGATATCAGCCATCAGAATGTTAGCATGTGCAGTCGAAACCTTGGGACCATTATCAATAAAATCTGTCACAGAATTCTGCCTATCTTTTGCAGACCCAAATAAATCCGAGAAAAAGTTGACAAAGTTCTCACCAACTTGATCCAGCGAGGTGGAGGGATTACCATTTAAATCACAGACAGTGGGGATGGCTGAAGATCGCTGTTTATTCCGAAGTAACTCATGGAAATACTTGCTCCCCTTATCAGCATTAACCAAGTGTTTTGTTTTGAGTTTCTGACAAAAGAACTGTCTTTCAGCTTCAGCAAGAAAGAGAGCACGTTCCCTAAGGTCTGAAACATGTCTTCTTTCCGCCTCATTCGCACGTTCAACATCCAAGTGATGGATAGCATGTTGAAAATCCTCATTTGCTTTGGCTGCTCTGTCTGATATGTGCCCAAATTCTGTTCTGTTTAAAGCCTTAAGAGGATGCTTCAGGGCTTTGAGCTTTATAGCCAATAAATATTGAAAGGTACCAGACAAGGGCCTTGCCCACACAGATTCTAAAATGCCATTGAAGTCATTGTGCAGCATCCACATGTTGAAGAATTTAAAAGGCCTGTTTCCAACCCGATTACTTTCCAAAATCTTAACAATAGAGGGGCAATGGTCAGACATGCAATCCATAGGCAAGAAGGCAGATTCACAAAACAAATTGAGATCATTCCAAGCAGAATTTATGAGTACTCGGTCTAATTTGGCTTTAACACGATTATTTGACCAAGTAAATATTTCTCCCTGGGCTGGGCAGTCCAAGATGTTCAGATCAAGGCAGCACTGTGAGAAATCCTGTGTGAAGTAACGGGAAGGTGTAAAACCACCCACTTTTTCTTCCGGCTTGAGCATCACATTGAAGTCACCCCCAATAATCCAAGGAACACTATTCGGAGGCTCAAGGTGTCGAAGATGATTCCAGAGATCTCTCCTCTCAACCACTGAGTAAAGCCCATACACAACAGAGCACATGAAAATGCGATTGGTGATAGAACACCGCAGCTGACAGTGGACAGCTTGTGCAGAAACACTAATAATCGTGCAGTGCACCTTGCAAGGGTCCCAAATCAAAACAATTCTTCCTCTATAAATGAGATTGTAATCAGAAAAGGAAGACCAGCTCCCTAGCCTTCTTTCCATGAACCGATTTAAGTTTCTCAAACTAAACTTGGTCTCAAGAAGACCCATGAACACAATTCTATTCTGCCTAATGAACTTGGTCACCTTGGCAGCTTTGAGGGGCTTGTTGAGTCCCCTCACGTTCCAAAAGGATGTAATCATTTATTCACCGAGGTGGGTTTCCGTCTACCACCGCCACGGGCCATTGCATTGTCCTTCAATGGCAAAGGAGTCATCTTCTTGATACCAAGAGAAGAGGAGACAGCAGAAGTACTCTGTTCCGCAGTAGGGGAAAGGAGGGCAGCTTTATACCCCTTGGAATTCTTTGGTGCAGTACCACGAGCAACAGCAGAGTTCCCATTTCCAGCAGGCTTGGTTGTCTTCTTTTTCCCCACCACCACAGTGGGTTCATTAAAAACTTCAGCAATAGCATTACTCAAGACATTTCTCCCTCTGGAAGTGTTTGATCCAAGGGGTGAGACCACACTGTTTGTCCCCTTGTCATTTTCCACTGGACTCAACGGCTCGGCAGAATGCAAATCAGGGGATGGTTCCACTTCATTGTCACTGCCGCTTTCAGATTCGGATGAATCATTTTCAGGGGTATGGGCATCTTGTGAAGGCACTACAGCACTCGGCTCCTCCAAGGTGACCCCTGGATCTTCCTTATCACATAAAGCATCAGAAATAGGGTGCTCATCAGAAACCAGAATCTCCGGCACAGGTTGCTGGGTTGGTTCAACGGGTGCAGCCTCCGGTGGTGTTACTGGAGCATCAATTGCCTGTCCACTGGAATTTCCAACAGATTG
>CP025649.1:11885236-11902069 GCA_003576665.1 Ipomoea trifida
ACAAGGATAAACTGAACGAATCATAAACCAAGACTCATCCAACCAAAGCCAATGATTAACAAGGAAAGCATAAGACAACAACGAACCATAACCAAGATACCAACTGAACACAATCATAAGGAACAATCAACATAATTGAGAACAACGAGATATCAACAGAATAAACTAGGACTCATAACCAAAGAACCGAAAGGAAATCTCAACACTAACCACCAAGCAACATATCGAACCCAATCCCAATCAGAACCAAGTACACAGGGGTAATGAACCCATTCACAGGGGTGATGAACCCAATCACAGGGACCGTAGTCCAATCACAGGGACCGAAGTCCAATCACAGGGGTGAATCGACCCAATCACAGGGGTAGCGAACCCAATCACAGGGGTGCAACCCAATCACAGGGCGATAGCCAATCACAGGGACCGACAGTCCAATCACGGGGTGTAATCAACCCAATCACGGGGTAATGAACCCAATCACAGGGGTAATCAACCCAAATACAAACAATAGCACAGATAGTCCACCCAACAAACTCCAAGTATACCAACAACCACCAAGAAATACTCAAAGATCCACTACCACATACTCATACTCAACTCAGCCCAAGAACCATCACTCGAGTGTTCATCTCAGATATGAACACCAACCAACTTCCAAATAATATAATCAAGGAATCCACCAATCAAATAATAGACTCAAACAAGTGGACTAAGAGGTATGAATAAATACTCAGAATCAAGGTAACGTATTCAATAGAATACTCCAACAAACTTCAGAACAAAGGAGGAAACAAACAACGGATCACTCACCAATCACTACCACCTTACTCTCACGGAAAACCCTAACGCTTACATTGTCACGCTAGAGAACCCCGCAAGAGCAATTCCCACATACCGAATCAGACTCAACTCAGAATACAAAGGGATACTCCATAATACAAAGATCATATCACAATACACCAATATTCACTTAACAGAGGCCAAATAACGTGGAAATCCAAACCAACAATGACCATATACATCAAATAGACAAAGGATTAGGACACGAGTCCATGAATCCACAACACAATCAATAATAGGCCAATAATCAAGGATATTCAGGATTTCCAATCCACCAAATAACATCATATAGAATAGGAGTGAATAAAATAGTTTTGATGGACATGGATGGTTACCTTTGAAGCGTAATTAACCCAAAGCATTTTAATCCAAAGCAACGTCAAACTCAAAGCTCGGTTCATAATCGTGAACCTGAAGAATTAATATAATTCTAACACTGTCACTAACTACTAATAACAATACTAATTCTCCTATTCGGTCCAAGATAACCTATAATCCTATAATCCATGCTCAAGGCTAATTTAATATGACCATAAGAATTAAGCTTACTCTACATACTAACTAATATTAAAACTAGGATATGACCAATACTACTATTCTAAACTTAAACTATGATATTATACTTAACACTAAACTATAAGCTTAGTTAATAAACCATAAGCTTACCTCAAAACCAGCATGCTAGGGGATTCGAACCTCTGCCCTCTTACTTACACCAAAGCACTACACCACCCGACCCAGCTGCCTCTTGTGTTCTGTCGCGCAACAACCAACTAAAGAACCCACCACCGTCGCCCGCTACCAACACAGCCACCCGGCTCACACCAACGGAGGACGTGCGTCCGCCCTTGCCGTCCGTTGCTCACACCGTTGCGTCCTGCTCGTCCGAACGGGGAAGGGAGTGCCGCTGTCGCCTTCGCCACCTCGCACCGCCAAAAACCGAGGAAGGAAGCCGCGCCTTGTTGCTGGGAAGGCGGTGCCGTCGAGAGCAGGGGAAGAAGAGACGAGGCTGCGGTATGGATCCACGGAGTTGCACCACCGTCGCTTGCTGCCGCCATTGGCCGAACGAAAGAGGGGTGGCGGAGAAGAGGTGTCCGCCAAAGTACTCCGCTGCCTTTGACTGCCGCAGCTCTGTTCTGCCATTACTGACCATCGGAAAAGGGGAGGAGGCCGTCGATGTTGCTCTGCCGTCGATCACCTTCATCAACACCTATTGACGTGAGACCGCAACCGGAACTCCAAGGTCTTCGCTTGCGCTGGCTGGTGCCAACGAGCCCTCACTGCTTCCGCGTCGTTGAGCTCCATCACCGAACTCCATCATCATGGTTGCTGTTGGGGATGAGAACCACGCCAATGCTCACCATTGTTGAGATCGTGGCCGGCGGATGACCGAGAGAGACGGAGTGTGTGTGAGGCTCCTTTATCGCCGTCGGAATCCCCATTGTTGTTGTTGTTGTTGCCGTTCGATCAAAGGAGAAGAGGTGAGAGCAAAAGACAGAATTGGGAAAGGAATGTGAGTATCCGATTTGAACTATTGAACAGTTTGTTGGTGTTTATATTCTATATGGGTGTGTAAACCTATTTACAACTTATATGTATATCTATACTTCCTTGCGGGTGTGAATGGTGGTTACTTAGCAGTCTTTTGCTAATGGTTCTTTGTGTGTTTTCCAGGTTTGCCTTAAAGCCTTTGCGTGAGCGCGATAGAGATACACCCGTATGAGGAGGCTTAGATAGTGATTATGTTTTTGGATTTCTGCTTTGGCCTGTGAGCCATTTGAGACTTTACATATACTCTAGATTAGCTTTTGGATATTGTTAAACATGCTTTAAGGGTTATCGTTTATACAGTTTAGTTTATTCTTGTGTTTAGCATGTGCATCTAGGCTGTGATTATACCTAGATGTGGCATGACGCCCTTAGGTTTAAATTCGCTTCCGCTATGTTTGGGTTGTTGGTTGAGATTGGCAGCTTTTATGTTAAGTTTTTAGCTATCTCAACCCGTGTGAGGTTGGGGTGTCACAGTTGGTATCAGAGCCTGTGTTGAGGTCTGAGTAGAGATCCTAGGGTTGAACTTTTGAGACTCTAGGACTTGATCAATAGGAATTAAGATGTTTGAGAATCCTAGGATGTGTGAATTCTAGGAATCGCGGTGAGGACACGCCGTGTGAGGTTGGGGTGTCACACCTAGTGCTTCCACCTTTGCTTGAGACGCGGTGTCGGCACTGACTTCGTATAAACCTCCCTTGGCTTCCCTCTGATTGTACCAATTCCCGGTCGTTGATGAAATAGTTCCTATTAATTCTTCGGCGTCCTCGGGACTTGTAGAAACGAAGGATCCTCGAGAGGCTGAGTCTAAAAGCAATTTGCATTCATCCGTGAGGCCGGAATAGAATGAACTAATAAGTCCCGGTACGTGGGTGGGCATTGAGTTTTAGTGTCTTAAACCTTCTCCATGCATCGGCTAAAGATTCCAACGATCCTTGCTTAAAATCTTGTATTTGCTTCCTTATCTTCAAAGTCTTAGTTAACGGAAAGAACTCTTGCATGAATTCTCGATGGAGTTGTTCCCACGATCTAAAGTGGTTGTCTACGTGGGAATCAAGCCACCTTGCAGCTTCTCCTATTAACAAAAATGGGAACATCTTGAGTCTCACGACCTCTTCGGTAACTCCATTCTGTCGGTACATACCACATGATCGAATGAACCGGGTGATATGTACGTGGGGATCCTCCGCGGGTAATCCTCCAAAAGGTTGATTTTGCACTAGAGTGATCACGGCGGAGTTGATTTGAAAGTTGTTGGCTTCAACCGGGGGAATGTAGATAGAGTTATGGTCGCTAAAATCGGGAGTCATGTAATCCGCTATTGTTCTCCTCTCTTCTCCCCTTGGTTGGTATCTTGGTATATTTCTCGGTTCATGCCTTGGTTCGTTCCTTCTCGCCCTTTGTGGCTCGTAATATTCTTCATCATATCTTGGTTCATAGTAAGCATCTCTCCTTGGTCTTTGAGGTTGTTGTTGTTGTCTTTGAGGCATGTCATAGCGAGGGTTATTGAATTGTTCTTGAAAATCCGGTGCATATCTTCTACGAGGTGGTGGTTGGTCATATGCGACATTCTCTTGTTGATATTGTGGTTGGTTGGGTGGTGGTGGTCTTGGTCGAGACTCCTCTCTTTGTTGTGGAGGTGCCTCATGAACATTGAATTGATCACTTCTCACATTTTCTCTCGGTGTATCCGTGTCGGTGTGGATTGGTGATTCGTTGGTATTAACGTTGGGGATGTTTGCACTAGTAGTTGCCATGTCTTCTTCTTGATCTATGTGTTGGGCTTGTTGGTCTCTATTGGCCTTCTTTCTCCTCCGATTTAATGCGTAAATCTCCGGATTCAAAGGAAGTAGACCTTCACTCCCTCTAGAGCGAGTGTGCATACAAACGCTTCGGTAGCTTAAACACTCAAGAACAAGAGAAAGGTGTGCAACTCAAAGTAGCTCAACAAGAAGTGTCAAGTACTAGAACAAGTGATAAAAAAAAGGACAAAAACAAGTAAAAAGGGACTAGGCTCTCTACTTAAGGAACCTACTCATGCTAATCCACAAAGACTTGCCTAAACAAAACCGTTACCAATCCCCGGCAACGGCGCCATTTGATGAGTTGTGATGTAGCGGGAGGTGGAAAGGGTGTAGGTGAATAAAACGGGAAGAAGTTCCCGAGTATCGTCTCAAGGAATGGTAGAAAAGGATTTGGTAGACAAGGAATTAGACACAAGAGTTCCTAGGTTTCAAAAGCTAGTCCTATCGAAAGGTTTGGGAAAGTCATTCTAAGAATATCTCAAACACTTAAACAAAAGGTTTTGTGAACAATTTTAGGAAGGGAGGATTGGGACTAGTCTACCATACAAGCAACTCTTGATTTTCTAAGGTACTAGGGGTTCGAAAAACGCTCAACGGACTAACAAGAGACAAGACCACTAACACCACCGCCACTCTCGTGGTCAATGGACTCACTACTAGACCATAAAGCCAAACTTATGAACCTTAGGCTAGAAGAGGCATTAACACAAACACTTGATGTGCATCTTGCCTTCCTACTCCCTTTTCTCAAAGGTGAGAAGAAAAAGAGGTTGGTGAGGTCTCAAGCAATCCCTATTCTCATAGGTGAAAGCTAACACACTAATCCTCAAGTCCAATTGGCCTAATCGGAGAAGAGATCATACAAACATCCCAACCACTATCAAGCTTATCCAAGAGGCATCAATCTACCCTAGATTCAAGACTCAAGAGCTCAAGAGCAACAATGTATGTTCAACTAGTCCTAATCCCTAGGTAACTAGCCACACATAACTAGACTAAGCATTATCAAAGCTTCTAACAAATTTAAGCTCTAAAGATTGAAAGCAAAGCACAATTCAAACCAAATCAACAAAACAATTCAACTCAATTCAAAGCAATGCTCAATTCTACAAAACTAATCACAAAAAGGAAATCTAGAATCAAAATCAAGATGCAATTCAATATCAAGGACAAAATTCAAGATCAAATCACTAAACAAAACAATAAAGCAAATCACAAAGTAGAAATTGAAGAACAATAGAAGAAATTGAAAGATTACTTGATTGCAAATGGAAATCTTCTACAAATCTTGATCAATTGCAAGTTGTTGTCCACAATCTTCACCAAATCTAGCTAATTGAATGGAAGTGTGAATGGAATTGAAGTGAATTGGGAGAGAATTTCAACCTAAATCTAGAGAGAGAAATTTTAGGCTAAGCTAATCTGGAAAAATGAATGAGGATCCCCTGAAAAATGCCCCAATTCCCTATTTAAATCGCGCCAACCGCCAAAGTAGTTGAGGCGGACGCCCGACTGGACGCGCGTCCTCTGCGCGTCCAGCGGGATTCTTCGCGCGCTGTTCAAATCTTCGGCGCGGGATCTGGGAATCGGGCGCGGCGTCCGGCGTGCGCCCTCTGCGCGTCCAAAGCAGACGTTCCAAACTCCAGAGAGTGATTTTTCGGACGTGGGGCGTCCCGTGGCGTCCATCATGCGTCCTAAGCAGACTTTGCAAACTTCAGAGAGCGAAAATTCGGACGCGGGGCGTCCGGTGGCGTCCGGCAGGCGTCCGCTGCTCACTACTTTGCACTTCGCGGATCTGGGACGTCGGACGCCTGGGCGGACGCGCGTCCAAGGCGCGTCCGGCCGGTCCTTTGTTTCCAATTTGGCGCGCAACTCAATCTTTGAAATCCATGCCCTTTTTCACCACTTTGCGCAACTTTTTACCTACAAAACAATTAGCCAAGTGTGGAATGGGGTTCAATGACAAAATCAAGTATTCTAATGCAATAAAAGGGCAAATCGATCACAAACGCTAGTAAATACATATAATGCGACTCGAGATTGACCTTTCAATTGTAGCATCTTTCGCACTTATCAATATTGAAATTGTAATCTTTGGATCATTATCTTCACATAGATTAATTGAATACATGATATAAACTTGATAAAATATTTGTGTATTAATCATTCATATGCATACTTTTTTTTTTTTTGTTGAACAAATATATTATGAGTATTATCTAATAATCATTATTGTGATTATTATGTTGAATATAAGCTTTTTGTTTAATTCATTAGTCTTGAATGCAGGAATCCTAACAAGTACTACTCAGGTTTAATTGATCAAAGTTGTCTAGATTAAGACCTGTGTCAGCCAATGTTCAATTATTTTTATAGAAAATTAATGTGTAAAATAAAACAAACTAGACACTGCAATATGTTTACGTAGTTCGAAGAAACTTTCTCCTATGTCTACAGGGTCACTCAAAAGTGAAACTCAATTCCACTATATGTTCACAGATGTTACATGGTTGAACAAATTTCCATACTACATTTATGGCTCTTTCACACCAACCAATCTTCATCATCTTTGAGTTGGCAGGAATCTAGGAATCAACGTTCCACCAATTCTTCACTTTTATGGACCAATATAAAACATCACTTCAACCAGTTATATATACTGAATCATTATCTTATATAAAATATGTCTTAATCAATTTTGTAAATTTTGCATATTAATTCTGTAGGCAATGGCGTGAAGAAAGTCTAGGAAAATTATGCTTAATCTTTTCTAGAGTTTCATGCCACTATTTATAGTAGCAGTGAGACTCTTGAATCTAAAATCTTGTTGGAAGAAGAACTCCTTAAATTAAGGAGAGACATTTCAATAAATCTTGCCTGAAGATTCTAATCTCTAACAGCTTCCTGTTGAATGAAACTCCAGCAGCTTCTTGTCCTAGGCATAATTAATCTGAAACATAATTGTTATAAGTCATTCAAGTAAAATACTATCTCAAAACATTTTCAAAATAGGCATATAAGTGTTGAGGATTTCAAAATAACATTTCTCAGCATAATACTACTCGTCAAATACTCATTTCAAAGAATAATCATTTTCAGTCGTTTGACTTGAGACGACATGGTTGTCTCATATATATGGTGGCCGGACTAGTGTTTGCCAATATACATCTTTTGTTCTATTATGGGACTACAAGTTTACTTGGTGGCGTAGTTCAGTATTGTATGGAGACATGTGTGTGTTCAATAGAGGATCCACCGCCTTGAGGAGGTTGTGTCTATTCAATAATCTGGCCATAGTATAATGAAGTTGGACTTCAAGTTATGAATATTGAATAGACATTAAACCGGGTTTATGGGTTTGACCATAACCTTTGCCTGGTTCGAAACAAGTGTTATGTGGAAAAAATGTTGCATGATATTTGTAATGGAAATGTTCATTATAATATATAAAAATATATTTCATTGTCAATTAGGTAGTTATGAGTTATGACACATTGTTAGGTGTCACTCATGACTTACGAGTTATTTAATACGGAGTTATTAAATATTACTTGTTGCTAGCTTGACTATGAACCTAGAAAGTCACACCTTAATGGTTCGTGGTAATGCTGAGAACTTTAAAAGAAATCGATAAAGAGTTATCGATATTGAATTAATACATTAGTATCTTATTAATGAATTAATTTAATATTGGGTAGTTTGGTACTTTTAAAGGCTAGCACCTTTGGGCCTAAACAAGACTATATAAATAACCTTACTCTTTCCATAAAATATAGTGAAGTAAAAAAGAGATTTAAGTTAGAAAAAAGTTTTCACGAAAAATATCTAGGAGTTCTCGCGTGCCTGGCCGGGAATCACGTTTCAAGGGTAAAATATTCTAACTCCCTCGAATTTAGGAAAAGCAATTGATGCTTCCACTGCACTTGTATGAATTTTTCTATTAGGTATGTCCCGATCCGTTCGATATTTAAAAATTTATGCCTCCTACTTGTAAGAGTAGGGACTCGGATTTGAGGTGAAGGGCCAGAGGGTAGTCAGGGGTGAGTTGTGATAGAAGGAGAAATGTGGACAGAAGTTACCCCGAGTCGAAGGGCTTGCGTCCTCGGGAAAAGATGTCATGGGTGTGCCCCGTCTCTCGAGTAGCTGCGCTGGTCCGCGATGTTGCTCGGTGAACCCCCTCGGACTTTTGAGAATTGCTCGACCTCTTCGTTGGCGTTGTCGTACGACGACACCGAGAATGAGCTCACTTCAACCATTGTGCCCTGTTTCTGAATATGCAGATATGTATTACGACAAGTACATCGGGCAGCTTAGACCAAATTCTTCCATGGATGTACTATCATAAAGTTATTTTTACATTTTGTGGAAGGAAAGGCAGCATCCCCTGCAGTAGCGAAAGTCCTTGAGTTCATTCCTGTAGGTTATAATATCTACTTCTGTTTCATTGTCTTCTCAATTATGTTTTGCATTATTTGTGTTTTTTTTTTCCCTCTGTTAACACATGGTTTAATGAAAAATGGATATCATGTATCGATTGCAGGGAGTAAAAGTAATATATAGAACCAAAGAGCTAGAGGAGCAACAGTCTAAGAGGTTTGGTTCAATATTATCAATTGAATTAAACTTGCATTGTTGCACTTTAATCTATTTTCATCCATATTTCATTTATAATTAATGCATAATTGGATAGAACACGGCAAACAAAGTTACTGCTTTTAATTAATTCATGCTAGCTATGCTATACTGTGAGAGAGAAACTAACATTGGAAGTGCATTGAAAACATGTTTGATTGTATAAATTTTTTGGAGTATTCAGTTCTGCAATATTGGAATTTACAGCATGATGATTGAAAACATAGCCAAGGTGATCCCTTAATGATGAAATCTTCTCTATGAGCTATATATATTTTCCAACTATTTCATAGTCTAATTGTATTTTCTGTTAAACATTCAAGGACCCTATAAACTCAATGGCAATACAATGTGATACAAAGCTGCAACAGCTTTTTGGATGTGAAAGCATTTCTGCGCTGGGTGTACCAGAAATGTTGGCACGCCATCAGAGCATCCATAGCAATGCATCTTTGAGAGTTTTTGTTAGAAATAAGAACTCATGGTTGGTTTCTAAACTAGTGTGGGTGATAGTTTTTTCAAATATATTTTTCCTGCAACAGCAAAGTTTTGGTGGGCTCCACAATCTGATAAAGGAAAGCATGAGATCAGCAAGAGAGAAGTATGTGGTTCACAAAAAGTGCACGGATTTCAATTGCTGCATTTTTGCTTCTTTTTTGTTTTTATTCTGATTTATGTGTCAGATTAAGTATCTTTTTCCTTTTTTTTTTTTTTTTTTTTTTTTTTTTTTTTTTTTTTTTTTTTTCATTTTTTGTTTTCCTCCTTCTCTATCCTAATCACACTTACAAAAACTTCTCAAAAACCACAAAAAATCCCACTGATAAGGATGCTCTCATCTTCTAAGAGATCTTGACATACAGCTAATGATATTATTGGTTAGTGTAGTTTACCAATTGCTTGCTATGCACAAATTTTTTGATTGGTTAATTAGTATTAGCATTTCTTATTGATTAAATTTTGTAATATACTCTTTTACTGAGAAGATCCAATTATCTTGCCATCGATTTGTCATTAAGTAAAACTGTGAAAGGAGTAATTGAATGAAAGTGCTTAGAACACTTTTTGTCCAATCAAAACTGTGGAGAAAAACGTTTTGCTGGCTTCCCCCTTGTAAGAAATGCAATGTTAGTGGGTTTTACTTTTGTGAACAGGAAGGTAAAATATGGTGGATAGGATTGGAAATGTGCTCTGGGAGATTTATAAGTTTATTTATTAGGTGGCTGTAAACCCCTAGAGTGTTTATCTGTATAAGCTATAGGCTGCTGTTGCTTTTTTAATTCTATTTACTTTGGCACGGCGACATGAGTGCACTGCTAGCTAGTGATTTATTGCTGTCACTATTTTTTTTACAATTTTTTTAATTAATAGGAGATAAGGTGTTGGTTTTTTGACAAAATCGACGCCGTATCTCTATTTTAAAAAAATAAAATGAGATAACGCGTCGGTGAAAAAACTGATGCCTTATCTCTATTAAAAAAATAAAACGAGATACATCGTCGGTTTTTCTAAATAACCGACGCCGTATCTCTATTTAAAAAAAAAACCACATACGACGTCGGTTTTGTGAAAAAACTGACGTCGTATGTACTTATTTAAAAATTTAGTAATAATATACGACCTTAATTTTTTAAAACCGATGTCGTATAGTTTATTTATAACGTCTGCTGGAACTACGTCGGAAAAAAAACCAACGCCGTATTTCCAAAATAACCGACGTTAAAAGGTATTTTTGTAGTAGTACCCTTCTTTAGAAGAAAGACAGAGAGGAAGACGTTTAGTGAGAGGGCGTTAACCGAAAGAGTTAATAAAACCTAAGACCGAGGATGCTAAAGACCTAGAAACAAATAAATTAGAGTATTTAAGATCGAATCTTACCGAGAGAGATGATCGGATGTGTTTCAATTTAGGAAGCTTTGTTGAAGTACTTGTGCTCTAACTCGGGAAGCTCTCAAACTTTTTCAATAAGAAAGCATAATTTTGGTTCACTTCAACGCTCTATTTATATGCGAAAGAGGCGGGAAGATTTTGAAATTCAAAATAGATCCCTATGCTTTTACTTGCAACGCAACACCGTGGCGGACGAACTAATTTGAGCGATGATCCGTATGGTTCATAGTAGGCAGGTGTTACATAGAATCTTGGCCTGGCTAAAGGCATCTTGCCTTTGAATTACATATTTTATAGTCTGATCCCCTTAGCACGTGACAGCTTACATCGAGACACAGACTGGGGGCTAGTTGATAGGGAATATACCCTAGTATGTTGACCCATACATACTAAGAACCTAATCGAATCTGATCCCACATGAAGTGAGCGACTTTTACCAACCTGATTCGACCTCGAGCGAGTATTGACCGACTCGTCCTAAAGATTATTTCCCTCATTAGCCTAATGAGCTTCTACTCTTACTCTTTCAGGCTTAGTCCCGACGTGAGTGTCCTGTGGCAACCCAAGGCCATGGGATAAGCTCTCAAAGATGTACTTTCACAGTGACAGTGTGACACTTGTATCGAGCCCAATAGCTATTGGCCAATCAGACATTCCGTTACATGTGGATGCTTCTCCTTAGCCTCGAGACCGCTGAGTGCATGTAGGACACGTGGCGTGCATTTCGGCTTCTCAGCGTGTGTCCCCTTCGAATCTCTTATAAATACCACGATAGATACTTATAGGAAGGACTTTTTGACTAATTCTCTCTCTAAGAGTAATCACGTGATTGGGAGCCTCTAACCTTCAGTCTCGATCTCCCGAGCTACTGTACCCAAATTATGCAATAACAGATACAAATACATATACCTGAGAGTATTTACACTATCAAGTTTAATGTTCTTAATTGGTAGAAAACAAATGCTCATAGACTTCCCATCCTTTCAAGTATGGCTCGTGACATATTAGCTATACCAATATCATTTGTTGCTTCTAAATCAACATTTAGCACTGGTGGTCAAGTTCTTTAACTCCTAGAGTTGTACAAGCTCTCATTTGTGCTCAATATTGGCTAAGGAATGAAAATGAAGATTCAACTGAGGGTGAAATTGAGTACAACACTGGATAGATTGATAAAATTGACTTGGGTACATCCTTTATATTTCTTTTCATTTTATTTGTTTGTGTTCAAATATTCAATGTTATAATTTCTTATACATCTTTATTTAATTATTTTTAAATTTATTTGATGTGATTTTAGAATTTTCAAAGCTTAATTTGGAGCCCGTGATCGATTAGTAGAAGTTAGAACTTAAAGAGTTTTCTACTATCTTAAGGTAAAAATGTAAATGGCTCAACTACACATCCAATTTATATTCATATATAATTATTTTGTAATCTATGTATAATAATAGTAATGATTTTATTATAGGTTTGAGGGAATTGAAGCTTGGCACTTGAAGTTGAAGCATGCAGTATGTTTACCACTTTGACATTGAAATTCAGACTCATTGAGTCTAAGTTCTAGAGCCCGTAAGCAACTTCCAATTAATGAAATTAATTACTAGTTTCATTGAAAGTTACCTAACAAGATCTAGAACTAGTGCAGCGTAGAGTTCTATTTGGAATGCAAAGTAAAAATAACAAAACTTTAAAGCAGTAAGGAGGCAATTGATAACCCAGTTCGGAACCTCAGTTCCTACGTCTAGGGGGCATCACTCTGGTTGCCCAACTCTTCATTGATCAACAATATGAAATGTACTATCAATTACAGTTGCGTCTCACACGATAACTCTAGAAATTCATCACAGCTCCATTCTAGAGTTTAACCTTGAAGAGTTGACAAGAACGCGATCTCCCGATCTTCTTGAATTGAGGCTCCCCTTCAACAGCAGCACCGACAGCTTTCCAGAGTGAATACTTGCCCAACAATTCTCATAGAGAAAGTGTATCTTGAGTCAAAGATAGGCTTTGTCAAGATCTCTCTTAAACTCTTACAAAGATTACTTTGCAGATGGTTCTCTGTAATTTTCTTCAACCTTTTCTGAATAAGAGTTGGCTCTCATTAATACCTTTCAGAATCTTGAAAACGGTTGTAACTCCATTAACCAACTTTGAACATATTCTCTGGTCTGGTGCAGATACTTGTTCACTATGTTGTCTTTAAAGTCTTCCAGACCTCTGTACTACTTCCTGTACTACATACAAGTCTTATTCTAAGAGTACAAGATAGACCAACTATGTTTGAACTATCTTCTGAACTAATGAAATATTGACATGAAACTTAGTACAATTTAAGGAGTTCTAAAGCACTTGTTTTTACTACTTTTATTAACAGACATAATTGTTTTTTGGCACTTTGTTAGTCTGTACTGTTATTACTATGTCTAAACTTTGACACTTTGGCATTTTCATTTGGCAATTTGACTTTGGTAGTTTGTACTTTGTTGTATTTAGGGTAGGGATGGAAACGGGGCGGGGCGGGGAATGGGGTCCCCTCCCCGTCCGCGAAATAGGCCGCATTCCCCGTCCCCGCCCCGTTCCCCGGCGGGGATGGGGAATTATTCCCCATCCCCGTCCTCGCAGGGATTCTTCAAGGGACGGGGATTCTCCGCCCCGTTTTTTAATGATGCTAATGAAAAAAAAAAAAGAGAAGAATGACTATATTATGATATTATCAAAAATTTCAAATGTTATGTTAGAAAATTTAGATATTATAGGTTAATAGTTTTCTACTTTAATTTATATGTTAGTCTATTTATTTAACATTCTAAAAAGTAAAAACTAATTAAAACTAATCAATACAGTAATCAAAACTAATTAAAACTAATCAATAATACTAATCAAAACTAAAACAAATCTATTTATTTGACTATTGTTTATTTTATATATATATATATATATATATATATATATATATAATATTTTTCGGGGAATCTGGGATGGGGACGGGGATCGGGGTCGGGGAAGGAAATGCACTCCTCGTCCCCAACGGGGATGGGAAATTCTCCCCATCCCGGCTCCCGTTCCGCGATAAAATTCCCCGAACCCGCCCCCGTTGAGGGCGAGTTGAATTGCCATCCCGAATTTAGGGCTGGCAAACTCGACCATATCCGTTTAATCCGACCAACCCGCGATCCGAAACAGGGCCACCCGAACCGATCCGCATCCGAAATAGCATACCTGAACCGTAGCCCTAAACGACGCCGGATAAGGGATATCAAGTAGGGTAGGATATTTTCATATCTGAAATATATTAGGGTTGGGTTAGGCATGCTATGATACGATGTCGTTTAAGCCTACTATATATGTTCTTGTTTGCAGATATTTATCATTTACGCAGTCGTTCTTGTGTTGTCTAGACACTTCCATTCTCTCTGTTCTCTCTTCTCTAACTTCTCTATACTCTCTACTCTGATTGTCTCTGAGTCTTTGTGAGTATGTTCTCTCTTCTTCTCCGAAAGTTCGATTCTCTTTGATCATCTGATTCTCTTTATTTTCTGTTGTCTGACTTCTCTGTTCTTTTTCTCACTCTTTGAGACTGAGACTCGTGTTCGAAAGTCGTCTCCGATATTCGGTGGCCGTTGGCGACTTAGAGACGTTAGAGCGGTGGAAGCCCTTTTTATGGTGATTTCTAATAGAGACCCTTGTTCTCCGGGGATTATTTGTGGGAAACTAGGAAAATCGCAAACCCTAATTTTATGATTTGTTATCTATTCACTGTATTGTGATATATGTTCAATATGATGAGAAATATTCTGATTTGTTAAAGTGGTGGAAGTTTTATTCTCAAACCCTAATTGTTATTGTGATTTAATCACTGTATTTGTGATGTATGTTAAATATGATTAGAAATCTTGTGATTTCTTAAAGTAGTGGAAGTTTTATTCACAAACCCTAATTTTTATTGTGATTTAATCACTGTATTTGTGATATATGTTCAATATGATCAGAAATGTTGTGATTTCTTAAAGTGGTAGAAGTTTTATTTTCAAACCCTAATTTTTAATATGATTTAAGCACTGTATCGCGATATATTGTAAGGCTGTGGAAACCTTATCCAACTTGCTATTCCTAATTTATATTATGTGATGTTCTGATGTCCCTCTTAAATGTGAAATTATCAAGTTTAAAACTTGAAATTTCCATTTATTAGTGGAAACCCTTAACTGAAATTCAGATAATGATGAACTGGATATAAGTTCCTGAATTTGGATTTCTTGTAATGTAAATATGTGATAATGTGATATATTTATGGATGTATGACCCTTAAATAAGTTAAATGCCTTTATATGTAAATATGAAATCTTGATAAATGATGACACAAACTTGTGTCTAAATTTGGATTTCTTTCAATTCTTTGTATGGTTATAGTGATTGTTGCATACTTGCCAATTGGTTAGTGGAATGTTTGATAATTAATTGATGCACATCCTTTTAGATGGAGAGCATAAGTGAACCTAGTTCTGGACCTCAACCCTCAACACAGGAGGGACATGGAGGACAAGCCCAAGGCACTAAGACATCTGCTCAGTAGCCTCAGGTGACTCCTGTTGTTCCTGCAAAAAAAAAAGAGGAAGGAGGTTGAGTCTAGATCAAAGGTGTGCGATCACTTTAAAAAGATCCTTAAGGATGGAAAGTTGATTAAGGGGATGTGTCTATACTGTGCAAGGCTCTTTGCTTGTGAGCCCAAAAACCATGCCGCATCCTCTTTAAGAAATCATATGCTTGGCTGTCTAAAAAATCCTCTGTGACACCCCAACCTCACACAGGCTGAGATAGCTAGACTTAGCATAAAAACTGCCAATCTCAACCAACAACCAAACATAGCGGAAGCGAATTTAAAACTTAAGGGCGTCATGCCACATCTAGGTGGAATTAAGAAAATAAGGAATAACATAAACAAAGAAAGGTTTACCTTTTTCAAGCATTTCACAGTCATCAATATTTTCCTCAATTTGGATTGGTCCTGTGTACATATTAAGGCTTTCACAATTTTAGGAGTTAAGGAACTCCTAAATGGATCTAACACTCTACCACTTGTAGAAAAAGCAGATTCAGAAATCACAGTTGATATTGGTACTGTCAGAACATCCCTTGCCATTTTTTAGAGAATGGGCAATCTCTCATTGTTTACCTTCCACCATCTAAGGATATCAAAATCATCCTTATCCTCCACAATACTCTCACTCAAATATATTTGCAGCTCAGTCTGTTTTTGACTTCCACCACTCTCCATTCTTGACCTTTTCAGCTCACTTTTCAACCTAGATTGTGGCCTACGAACAGTAGTAGCCTGCACATTCATTGGTTGAGAAGGCTGGGAAGTAGATGGTTCACTACTTACACTAACAGAGTATGTGGCTGCATAATCATTGAACAACTCAACCATTACAGATTGGACCTTAGCTAAACATTCTTTGCCTTTAACTTCACCATAAAGTTGAGTAAACTAGTGAGACATATACTCAACTTTATCTCTAGGGTCCAATATATTGGCAAAGAATATCAGTCAGTTCATTTTTTCAATGTCCCCCAATATTTTTCAAACTTAATTTTCATTTGGGACCCCATGTACAAAATTAAACCAAACACATTAAAATTAACACAAACATAGAAAAACATATTTAAATTTAATTAACATATATGTTTTTACCTTTTCACTCCCAAATTCAGCCCCAATCATGTCATCTAACATGCAACTAAGATTAGAGATCTCACTGAAGAAACTGTTAGATGTCACATAAAGAGATCCAGAAATTCTCATAGCCATATCATAAAAACTTTTCAGCAAAGTAACCAAACTTTTCACATCACACCAGTCCAGAAAAGTTGGCACAAATTCACCCAGGTCAGCAGAAAAATGAGGAATCATTATCCTCATATGCTTCAAACACTCTCTGGTACTAGATATCAATGTTGAGCATCATATAAATGCTATTCCATCTGGTAGGAACATCTAGTCGCAAAGTTGATTTGGCTTCCACCCCAATAAGATTAGCAAGATCTCTAAATATTTTTAGCATTGCAAGGGAGTTCCTAACCCATCTCAATACATCCCTTACCCTCTTAACAGAAGTGT
>CP025649.1:11902391-11985451 GCA_003576665.1 Ipomoea trifida
TAATGGTTGAGTTGTTCAATGATTATGCAGCCACATACTCTGTTAGTGTAAGTAGTGAACCATCTACTTCCCAGCCTTCTCAACCAATGAATGTGCAGGCTACTACTGTTCGTAGGCCACAATCTAGGTTGAAAAGTGAGCTGAAAAGGTCAAGAATGGAGAGTGGTGGAAGTCAAAAACAGACTGAGCTGCAAATATATTTGAGTGAGAGTATTGTGGAGGATAAGGATGATTTTGATATCCTTAGATGGTGGAAGGTAAACAATGAGAGATTGCCCATTCTCTAAAAAATGGCAAGGGATGTTCTGACAGTACCAATATCAACTGTGATTTCTGAATCTGCTTTTTCTACAAGTGGTAGAGTGTTAGATCCATTTAGGAGTTCCTTAACTCCTAAAATTGTGAAAGCCTTAATATGTACACAGGACCAATCCAAATTGAGGAAAATATTGATGACTGTGAAATGCTTGAAAAAGGTAAACCTTTCTTTGTTTATGTTATTCCTTATTTTCTTAATTCCTTATTCACTTTTAACTTTTAAGTTTTAATCCTTATATGAATTTTATTTGCAGAGTTGAATTGCCAAGTGGAGTTAGGAGTGCTGGTCCTGATGGAACTAGTTTATCCCTTCCAACCATTGTAGTAATGTTCATTCATTCTGCTCTGTATTTTTTTTATTAATCAGTTATTCTTGTTTTCTATTATCTTATGAATTCTGATAATCTGTTATGACTTGAGCAATGAGCACATTACAAATGAAAATGGTTTCATTGGCTTGTCAACAATTAACTTGTTACTGCCTTAAATCCTTTGCCCCTTCGAGCTTTCACTCTGCTGCAGGTATAATAATATTAGTTCAGTATGCACTTATAGCAAATCTAATATGGTATTATCATTCTCCCTTCCTCATTTACTTTTCTTTGGCTATGATGATGCTTCCACTTGGTCTGAATCAAATTTTGAGTTGGTATGTTGCTCAAGTTTTGGGTTTTGATCGATACAATGACCATAGCAAATACATTTATAAAACAGTGAACAGCAATGTTGAAATCCTCACGCAACTAGACTCCCACGAGCAGATTTGAGTTTCCCACTCTCTTAGCTTCATTCGCATATATCCACTGCCCTTGGTCCCAATTAAAAATCGTATGATTCTGTGAGGAGTATGGATGGCTTAGATTGTATGGACGGCTACTGTATGTATATTTCTAACCAAAGAAATTAAATTTGAAGGACATAAAAAATCAAGATGACAACAAAATTTAAAATAATAAAATACAACCAAAAGTGGCTTTGGCTTGCAAGTGTCACGAGACACATTACATTCACTATCTTAACCACACAAATGCAGCTAACATTATCATACATTATATAACAGTTAATTTCATTTTTTTATTATAGATTTATAGGTGGTAGTTCACATTTAGTTCCTTTTTATCATAAATCACATTTGCTCATAGTATTATTGTGACATGATCATTTTCGATCTTCCGTCAACAAAATCGCTAAAATTTCGTTAAATAAATAGACATTTAGATCTTTTTTATACAAAGCAACTTGATTCGTTATATTTTTTATGTTTTTTTTTTAAGAAATCCATAATTGAAATCCAATAATATCTCTATATTTTGATTGTTCAACATTGTTACCCTGATTATCTAAATCCATCTTTAATGAGATATTCATAGGTATCTTCACTGAGGATTTACTATAAATTTCAAATTTCTTGATTACATCATTGGTGTATTTGACTTGATTAATAAAAATATCATCCTTGCTTTGTTCTACTTTAGTCTAAGAAAATATATAATTAAACTTTCTCATCATGCTCATCTCAAATTGGCTCATCATAATTCATAAGCATGCTATCTCCAAAGTTTTACTGCTTTATTATAGAGTCATTTTCATTTTTGGTCCTACTGTTATTGGGCATTGCCAATTTTAGTCCACTTCATTAATTTTTGTCACATTACGACCAGTCTTATTTAGTTCTTGCCACTTTTAGTCCACCGTTAAAATTTTTGTCAAGTAACTGTCCAAAATAGGGATATTTTGGTCTTTTCATGCTTTGATCATCTCATTCACCCTTTGTAGTGGCCTTCCTTACACATTTTCATCAAATGAAGATCAGAGGTCCGGTGAAAGCCATGGCTTTGTAATGTGACTCATATGGCTTTCGCCAGACCTCTTCATTGGATGAAAATGTGTAAGGAAAACCACTGCAAAGGGTCAAGGAGATGACCAAAGCATGAAAAGACAAAAAATACCCCTGTTTTGGACGACCATTCGACGAAAATTTTAACGGTGGACTAAAAGTGGCAAGGAATAAATAAGATTGGCCGTAATATGACAAAAATTAATGAAGTGGACTAAAATTGACAATGCCCCAATAATAGTAGGACCAAAAATGGAAATCCACTCTTTAATATATAAGCAATCCTTGTAGTTCATTAACTCTTGCTGTTGGGTGATGTCAATGAACACGTCACCCTTAAACTTCTACTGTGATGAATGTATTATTTCCTTAAACTTAGGTTGCATTGTATTGTATAGTTCATATTTTGAAATGCTACAAAGTATGACATTGTGACTTAGACTATTTTATAAAGAAAATTTAGGAATTTTAATATCTAACTAATTTTTAGATTGCATCATCAAAATTTAATAGTATTCTTATTCCTTACAGAAATCCCAATACAAAATAAAATATATAATTCAATATACGTACCATAGGTACAATATTGTCAAATTTGCACTTCAACAACTTGAGTTTTTAGTAGTTGAATATTTGAAACTTGGGCATTTAGATTTGAATATTCGGATAATTTACACTTCAACTTGAATGCATTAATACTTGAATATATATATATATATATATATATATATATATATATATATATATATATATATATATATATATATATATATATATATATATATATATATATATACTTGCAACAAATTGCCATAGATTTCTCTAGCCTTACTTGGATATATAATATTTCTTCTACCTTTCAATTTGTAACAACATTTCGTCCAAGGCAATTGAACCTAATAGCAAATAAAAAAAAATTAAAATTTTCCTATTTTAAAAGTAAGTGGATTTTATGAAATTAAATGATCTATATAATGATTAATTTCAAAATCATTGAATGAGTATCTAAGACTGCACAAATCTCATCTTGAAAACAAAAAACTATTTTCCCACAGTGAAAATGTTATATTTCGGCTATGTTTGGCAAACCTAGCTGAAAAGGTAGCTGAAAGCTGAAAAGTAGCTGAAAACTGAAAAGCTATAAGTTCGAAGCTGAAATCTAAAGAGATGTTAAGTTAACTGTTATGCTTAAAAGTGTTTGGTAAAATTAGCATTTTGATAAGCTGATAAATATAAAAAGACTAAAAAGGACATCTTCATACGATTTAAATAGTTTTAAATTTAAATAGGTTTGTTTATATATTAAAATATAAAATAGAAAAATCAATATATTTTAATAAAATATAAAGTAAGAAGATATATTTGAAAACATATAAAGTAAAACAAAATGTTTATAATTCATAAGATTGGTTCATACAAAAATCAATGTTCAAACACAAATGTCAAATTGAAATTATAACCAAACATATTGAAGAAAAAAAGTAAAAAAAATTTAGCCAAAAAGGTTTTAATTGGGAATGGTAAATGATGTTATTTCTTTAAAATAATAAGGTTAAAGATGGAAAAAAAGTTAGGAAGCTACTAGCTTATTTTGAAACGCTACCTTAGATAGCGTTCAAAAATAAGCCCTTATTTTAAGCTACTAGCTTATTTTAGGAACATTACCAAACAGAGCTTATAGCTTACTAGTAGCTTAAAATAAGCTATAAGCTCCTAAATAAGCTCTACCAAACAGAGCCTTCTTTTCCTTGCCCTAAAGAAGAAGCAAACCCGCAATTACTACCCCATGTGTGTACTAGATAAATCCTGTTTAGTGACTCTAGTTGGTAAAGAACCACCGAGAAGTAAACTAACCTAGTTGCCCATAGCTGATCGGCTCTAATTAAGGAAGTCAGTAGACAATTCATGATTTTAGTTCTTAATATTCAATTTCTAACCTAACAATAAAATTATTTATCATATTCGTTGGATTGATTTATTTTCATGTTAAAAACAATTTTACTTACAAATCAAATACAAATAATAAAAACAATTAGGTAGTGTAAATATTAGGAGTAAAAAGTGGTGTAGCATCGCTGTTTCCCACCGTCAGAGCACGGGCTCGTGAGATACTATATTACAATATCACACCGTCAAAAACTACAATAACTATGCCCCACCGAAAGGAACATAAAGCTAGCGAGGCCTTGCATGAATGCATGACTAAATGAACACACGTACTCCCCCATCTTTTCTTCCATCCTCTGCCTTTCAACACACATATAAATATAAAAACTAAGTAGTGAAGACCCAATTTTATTTTTTTATATTATTATAATATTTTGGGAGGCAGAAAGTTGGTCTTCGTCCAGAATCTGTGACCTAATACTGATATAACTTCACTGATTAAGGATCAAATGAGAACCTATAGTTAGATGATGACTATGTGGACTTATCTGATCATTTAATTTAAATAATTCAATGGTTGTGATTAATTATATGTAATCGATTTAATTTTTCGCGCTCAGTTTGTTGTGCATTCGTTTTTAGTTTGTTGTGCATTCGTTCTTAGTTTGTTGTGTATTCAGTCTCAATTTGTAGTGCATTTATAGTCTGGATGTTGTGCATCTCGTCCACTTTGTTGTGCAGTTGCATTTATAGCCGTTAGATCAATCCAAATGGATGTTTTGAATTAGTCCATAGGATCCTCACCAGATCCGGAACCCAACTTCACTTGTTAGGAGCTTATCACTGGGTTAAAATAGTCTGAAGCACAAGGATGCAAGACTTGAACATTTATTAACCTCCACCCAACAAGTCTTAACCACCAATGACTTAGACTTGTCCAGGCCTTTGCCCAACAAGACTAGGTACATATATATATATAACTCTCTCTCAGGTTTTGTCTCCTTTGACATTCCGAAAACATTTACTAGGTCGGAAAATTTGAGGATCCGAAGAAGAGGAGAGATGGAGAAGACGGTCCAAATCCCTCAAGGGCTAACGGAAGAGGAATATTCCCAGCTGGAAACGGTGATCCAATCTTACCACACCTTCGACCCCAGACCCAACACGTGCACGTCCCTGATAACGCAGCACATCGACGCGCCGGCGAGCGTGGTGTGGCCGTTCGTCCGCCGCTTCGACAACCCGCAGAAGTACAAGCACTTCATCAAGAGCTGCCGGATGGTCTCCGGCGACGGCGGCGTGGGGAGCGTTCGGGAGGTCACCGTGGTCTCCGGCATCCCCGCGTCCACCAGCACCGAGCGCCTGGAGATCCTCGACGACGACAAGCGAATCATAAGCTTCCGAGTGGTCGGCGGCGAGCACCGGCTGAACAACTACCAGAGCGTCACTTCCGTCAACGAGTTCCAGAAGAAGAATGGGAGCGTTTACACGGTGGTTTTGGAGTCGTATATCGTTGATATACCGGAAGGGAATACGGTGGTGGACACGAAGATGTTCACCGATACCGTCGTCAAGCTCAACCTGCAGAAGCTTTGCATGGTGGCAATGGCCGCTTTGCATGGCCACGAATAAACGCCGCCGCCGCCCGCGGCGGTGCTACGGTGGTGCTGAATTGTTGATCTGAGTTGCTTTATGTTGGCGGCGAGACACCGTGCAACAGATATGTTTATTAAAAATGTAAGTTATATTTATTTAAAATTTGTCAAAACTATTTAATGTATAATAAATTAGCTGCAAATACAATAAAATGGAAAAAACTAGAGCTATGAATATTGATAAACATTTGTAGGCAAGGATGCAAGATATATTATTTTCCCATGACAATAGTACTACATTACTTATTTATTTTTATTTTATGTGCCTTTAATTTCTTCAATTGGAGACTATTTTTACTCAGAATATATAATGATTGATGTTTTATTAACATGGTAGAAAATAGAAATTGAGCCAAATATTTTTTTGGGTGTTTGGTAAGTAGTTGTTAGTTGTTAACTTATTGGGTTAGTAGTTTGACTAGTTGATAAGCATTAGCTGATTATAAAAAGATGTTTGGTAAATTAATTGTTAGTTGATTGAGCTGATTATAGAAAGATGTTTGGTAAATTAATTGTTAACTGATAACTGATTAGTGCAAAATGACTTTTAATTTTCAAAAAAATTATTGAAAAAGTTATTTTGAGTAGTCTATTGAATTTTAGCATTTTTAAGTAATAAATTGTTACAAAAAGTTAATTAATCAAACACTTATATCGGTTGTTTAACCAAATCAAACAGTTAATAGTAGTCAAAATAAGTTAAAATTAACTGATAAGCTAACTATGTTATCAAACATGAAGTTTAATTTAATGGCATTGACAGACTCTAGTAGCAGGCTCCAAATTTAATTTTCCAACTCTTTTCAAGGGTTGATTTTCTGATTGTGTTGTTTTGCTTTGTTGCATTATTGTTTGTTTGCTTTTTTTTTTTTTTTTTTTTTGAGGGTTTGGTCATCAATTTCTTCCCCTCTTGTATTTGCTGATTCAGTTCCAATAAATGGACCTTTTTTTATTAAAAAATATTTTAAATGTATCAAAGTTTGTGAAATTTGGAATTTTAATCTATAATTTCTTGACATAAATTTGTTAATTTTCATTTCTTTAAAGCAAAACATTTCGAGACCTTATAGCATTATTTATAATTATATATATGTATTATTTAACTTGATAATAATGAACTACCATTACACCCAGTGGTTTTCTCTCTCACCACCCAAAAAAAAAAAAAGAAGAAAAGATACAATATAGGTTTGGTTGTTAAATTATTGTTTTCTGAGTTGCATTTGCTTAGTTAAAGGAACAATTGTATTTATAAAAGGAAAAAAAAAACATTTGTAGTGCTAAACTGTTCTTTCCTAGTTATTTTAGCCCATTATAACTTTTTAGTGTTGCAATATTCACCGCTAACTCTTCAAAAAGTTTAAGTTTTAACCCCTGGAGCACAAAATCATTAAACGTTAATTTATTAAAATTTTACTTAGTTCGTGGGTATTTTAGTACTTTTCAATGTGTCTATTTTAATTATAATATTCTTTAGTCTTGATATTTCATTTGTAAAATAAAAGTCTTAATTTTAATAGGTTTGTGTAGGGAAACAAAGATGATATACCATAATTGAAGAGAAATTTTAGAGAGGGTGCCAATTCTCTATTTTGCAATATGAAATACTAAAATTGAAAAAGTTATAACGAATAAAGATTATAAAATTATAAAATTATAAAATATTCATTTATTAAGTCAAATTTTAATAGAGTTTAACCATTTTGCTGCTCTATGCATTAAAATTATAACTAAAAAAAAAAAAGAAGTTAAGTGTGTATATAAGTATATTGCAATGTTAAAAAATTAGGCACTAAAACTACTAGCAATGAGAAAGGATCGATTGAGAGCGCGTGCTGCGTGCATAGGAGTGAAATAGGAATTCATCGTAGTTGTCCATTTGGATAGATCTAATAACGGATCAGAAAAATTTTTTTTAAAAAAAAAGTGATGACATTTTTGTAAATAATAGAGCATTGAAATGCAAGTAATTTGTGTTAAAAGTGCATGTAAAATTCATAGAGTGCATGCAGATAAGTACAAGTAAAATGTATTAAAAATGCAAATAAAATATATATTAAAAGTACAACAAATAATATTTAAGAGGATTTTGATAAGAATCGAATTCATATATTTAGGTATGAGAATTATTTTCAATATACTTGTAATTTCATTCGTGATATGATTAGGTGTCATAGTACACACATTCCACATATGCGTGTATGAAAATGGTGCAATATCTGAATTCGATCGTGTGCATCCAGCAACACAGCCTTGAAAGTAACTGCAAAGTGAGAAAGTTGATAGATACAATTAATAAGACAATCAACTTTACGTGGGGCTTCTTAAATTCAATCTAATAATAAATTTGTTAATTTTCATGACGGCGACAAGCTATTAGCCAGATGGACATCCATGCATACATGGATGTTGAGAAACTTGTGACTTTAACTTGGGACTTAGGTAACTTGTGATTTCATGAGACTTCCTGCTGTCATGCACCACCCATATTTCAAGGGTTAAGCACTTAAGCCCCATGGAAACTGAGAAGCATTTCAATATGTGGGTATTTTAAATAATTTTTTCTTTAAAAAAAAAAAGAATGTTTTGTGTGTGTGTGTGTTTTTATTTTCTTTTACTAGTATTTTCGCCCGTGCGTTGCACGGAATGAATTTGTTACAATATTTTAAGAATATTTGGATCGATATACAATTATATAAACTATAAAATCGAATATTATATAGTGAAATTGATGAAATTGGTTGGATTGATTATGTTTTCTTTGCTTAAATTAGAGCAAATAATTGTCCAATTACCCGTGCGATTCACGGATAAATTCTTTTTTATTTATTTAGATAATAAAATTAAAGATAAAATTATTTTAAAAATCTAATATTGAATATGTACATTTATTTGATTATAAGATTAGTGCAAAAGTATCACTCAATTAATTGAATAATATATGACTTGTTTGTTTACAATTATCTTAAAAAATCGATATTTAATACTCCGTATAACTTAAGTAATTATATTATTACAAAAATAAATATGAAAAATGAGAAATAATTTAAATTTAATTATTACGGAGTATAAAAATAAATTGAACAACCAATATTTAGCTTAATTACAATTTACAATAATAATTATTTGGCAATTAGCATTAGTCAATTACACTAAATTAATTATTTTTCGTTAACAGGAATATCAATTCATATATACAAAATTTATTATTATTATTATTATTATTATTATTATTATTATTATTATTATTATTATTATTATTATTATATATATTAAATATGTTCGACCTTCTGCAGTGTTCATGTCACACGTGTACTAATTAATTTGATCAACGACATCTAAAGTTGGTAAGAGGATTGCTCAACCTTCTAGTTAATAAATAATAATTATGTGATAAGTTAGCTATTTTCGGTGGGAGCTTCGGTTAACTCTACGACTAAAAAGAGCACGTTCCCGTGCTTATGGAGTAGTATTTAGTAATATAATTAATAATTAATATAATTAATTAATTAATTAATATTTAATTCATACTCTGGTATAATTATAATAGTATAATTGCCGATTATATTTCCAATGAAATATTAATATATTCATTTCATTTTTCCTAATATTTTAATTTCCTTTTGAATATATTCATTTCTTTTTTTCCTTTATAAAAAGAATTATTAATTGTCATTCCTTTTTCCTTCATAATCTTTTCTTAATATTTTATTTGTTGGTTAATAATTCTTTTGTAGGGAAAGCTATGCTATATTTTCAGTGAAATATTAATATATTCATTTCGTTTTCCCTAATATTTCATTTTTTTAAAAATATATTCATTTCATTTTTCCTTCATAAAAAGAATTAATATTGATTTCCATTCTTTTTTCCTTCATAATTTTTTCCTAATATTTCATTTTGTTGGTTACTAATTTTTTTTCATATGGAAAGTTGTGTTATATTTCCAGTGAAATATTAATATATATTTATTTTGTTTTTCCTAATATTTGATTTCCATATAAATATATTCATTTCCATTTTCCTTCATAAAAAATTAATATTAATTTCCATTCTTTTTTTCTTCATAGTTTTTTTTCTAATATTTCATTTGGTGGTTACTAATTTGTTCCTAGAGAAAGCTATGTTATATTTTCAGTGAAATATTAAAATGTTCATTTCATTTTTCCTAATATTTCATTTCCTTTTGAATATATTCAATTCATTTTTCCTTCATAAAAAAAATTAATATTATTTTACATTTCTTTTTTCTTTATAATTTTTTTCTAATCATTCATTTGGTGGTTACTAATTTTTTTGGTAGGAAAAAGTTGTGTTATATTTCCAGTGAAATATTAATATATTCATTTCACTTTTCATAATATTTTATTTTCTTTTGAGTATATTCATTTCCTTTTTCCTTCATCAAAAGAATTAATATTGCTTTCCATTCCTTTTTCCAGATAATTGCCAATTAATTGTCCTGATTCCTTGACAATTAGTAAGAAAATATTAATAACAGATTCCCGTATAATATTCATTTTCTTTTCATTCATAAAATTTTAATATTAATTTCCATATGATTAAAAATTAATATAATTATAAAAATATAATTGTTGAATATATTTTCAGTGAAATATTAATAAATTCATTTTGTTTTTCCTTATAAATAATTAATAAAATTATAATTATAATATAATTGTGGATTATATTTCCAGTTAAATATGAATATATTCATTTCCTTTTTCCTTCATAAAATGAATAAAAATTCATTTCTATTTCTTTTTCCTTCATATTTTTTTTCCCAAAAAACATAAAATGACAATGATTTCAAATGGAAAATATTCTATTAATTGCTTCTCAACTTTCACATCTCTTAACAGATTCATTATCCTTTGCATCACATTGCTTATTAGGCTCCAAATATCTACATTTGCAATTAAAGAATCAAGAGAGCTGGAAATATAAGATTTCAAATATGAACGAATAGTTAAAAAAAATCAATTAAAAAAGAATAGTTAATACTTAGAATAAAAGTTGTAGTTATTTGACAAATTAGCTTACCTTTCGACAATTGAAGCTATCAACAATTAACTCCCGCGCTTGTGATTGCAAAATATAAGAACCTGTAATGAATTTAACCAAAAAAAAAAAGAAGATAAGATAAGAACAGTAAAAAAAAAAAACAGAAAACGTGTCACACTTTTTTGGAGAAGGGTGGTTCTTCCTATGTACATTGATGCTTTCACAAACGAAAAACAACAGAACTAAGAGAGATTAAAATTGGTGGTGGTGGTTGACTGGGTTTCTTCTTGTATTTATAGCCATAAAGAGAGAGAGGTAGAGCTATTATTGGTAATTGGTAATAATTGGTAATTGGTAATTGTAATTCATTTGATTGCCATTCATATGGTTTCACCATTAACGTAATAATAACATATCTTTTGGTAATAATTGATAATTGGTAATAAATAAATGGAATTGTAAACAAATAGGTATTGGAATATAATATATATGAAATTCAATTATAATTAATAGAATTCCATACAATTATAACTAATATATTTTTATATATTATTATATAGATATAGATATCGATATAGATTATTATTTTCTACCATAATAAATAAATAAATAAATCTATACCATAAACATTTGTCAGTGATATTACATTAATGCATGCATATGTATTAATCTATAAAATACAAATATACTATCATAATAATTAATTACCATAAACAATTTTCAGTGGTATTACATTAATGCACGTATATGTATTAATCTATGAAATATAAATATACTATCATAATAATTAATTACTATAAACAATTTTCAGTGGTATTACATTAATGCACGTATATGTATTAATCTATAAAATATAAATATACTATCATAGTAATTAATTACCATAAACAATTTTCAGTGGTATTACATTAATGCACGTATATGTATTAATCTATAAAATATAAATATACTATCAGAATAATTAATTACCATAAGCAGTGGTATTACACTATTACTATCATAATAATTACCGTAATTACTAATAAGTTACTAATAACTAATTACCAATCTATACTATATATAATATATTATGATTACCATAATTACTAATATTATGATAGAATAATATTAATTAATTATAATTAGAATAATAATTACCATATTACTAAAATGCCCCTACGTTTGGGCGGGAAATTTTGGAGGAGGATAATGCTTTTATATATAGTATAGATTTTAAAGATCTCGGTAATGTAATAATCTATTGTTAATTACACTGTAATTCTAATTATTATTAATTTATTAGTATAATTAAATATTCATCATCGTTAATTTATATATACACACACAAAAATGACACATCTTCCTGTGAGACTATGAGACACAACATGAATGCACAAAATCTAATACAGAAATGTACACAAACCAGAATGTGTGCAATTTGCCCAACATGAGTGCACACAATCTAGTGTATGTGCATTCCTGTAGTAGATCGTGTACATTCATGTTGTGTCTCACCGTTTCACAAAAATATATTGTCTCATTGGAACATTAACGTGCGGTCAGTGTGGCCGCACCGCTAGGTATGTAAATATACACTACACAATGTTAGGAAATGCACAATACAAATATGCACCATTAGGTACGCATCACAAAAAAAAATACCATTAAGTATGCATAAAAGCAGCACATAGTGTTCGAAAATGCACAATTAGGTGCGGGGAATTATGGTGCATTATTTTGGGTGTTTTGTGTGTTTTTTGGTGTATTTGTGCATTTTCATTGTTGTACATTTTTCTAACATTATTGTTGTATTTTGTTAACACTAGTGGTGTATATTTCAAGCGGCCGTAGTGCACCAACCGCACGGAAAGGTGCAGCCGCATTTGAGCAGACTTCTTAGCCTAAATTGGTGGATTATATTCTTATGATGGTGGATTGGTGAATTGTTGTTATCATAGATATTATCTTGGTCTAATTGAATGGATATTGATTTAAAAGATGAATGCTATGTTTGGCAAACCTAGCTAAAAAGCTATAAGCTCGAAACTAAAATCTGAAGAGCTGTTAAGCTATCTGCTATGTTTAAAAGTGTTTGATAAAAGTAGTTTTTTGATAAGCTGATAAATGTAAAAAAAGACTAAAAAGGACATCTTCATAAAATTTAGATAGTTATAAATTTATATAGGTTTGTTTACATATTAAAATATAAAATAATGAAATCAATATATTTTAATAAAATATACATTAAGCACATATATTTGAAAATATATAAAGTAAAATAAAATGTTTATAATTCATAAAATTAGTTCATACAAAAATTGATGTTCAAACACAAATGTCAAATTGAAATTACAACCAAACATATTGAAGAGAAAAGGCCAAAAGAATTTTAATTGGGAGGGGTAAAGGATGACATTTATTTAAAATAATAAGGATAAAGATAGAAAAAAGTATAAAGCTATTAGCTTATTTTTGAAAAGCTATCTAAAGTAACTTTTTAAAATAAGCTCTTATTATAGCTACTAGCTTATTTTGAGAACATTACCAAACAGAGCTTATAGCTTATTATTAGCTTAAAATAAGCTATAAACTACTAAATAAACTCGGGCAAACAGAGCCGAAGATGCGTGGGTGAGATTTGGTTGTTGAAGTGATCAGCATGGCGATTGAATAATATATTCTTGATTGGTTATTCATTATTAATGGTTGATGATTAATTTTCTTTGCATGATTAATTATAAATCTTGTTATCTAGTGTTCTTAGTGTTTACAACTTTGCTTGTTGACAAAATATATCTTAAGGTACCATTTAATGAGAATATTATGTTGATTAAATTTTATTTTGCTTTAAGATTGTATGTGTATGTATAATTTTGACAAATAATTGTCAAACAGGGAGATTGTAAGGGAAAATTAATTTATATAAAATTAATTGACAATATATTTCTCAAGTTTTTCTTAATTTAGTTTGTTGGGATTTTTTTTTTTTTTTGAAATCAAAGTAACGTGTTATATTAATTCAAAAATGCAGAAATAGAGTCAGGGGGGACAGAGTCCCAGTACATAGTTCCGTGTTGTGAAAACGCCAGAGTGGCCAGAGAATGAGCACTATTGTTTGCTGCTCTAGGAATTAATTTAACATGACAATGGTCGAACGTAGACATAACAGCTTTGCAATGCTCCATGATTAAGCCCACATAGGAGCGGAAAGCGGGGGCCGAAGGTGCTAGCCCAGCCTGAAGTTGCGAGCAGTCCGTATGAAGTTGAACATCCCTTGCTCCTTTGCGGCTTAGCCATAATATAGCTTCCTTGCACGCGTACGCCTCCACCATCAGGGGTGAAAAGCAATCCGGTAATCCGCCTGCGCATGTCGCCACGAAGTCTCCCTCTGGCGTAAGCAGTACCGCTCCAAAGGACGCCTTCATGGTGTCGGCATGATAAGCAGCATCGAAGAAGCAGTGTTGCTGCTGCGGCGACCTCTGAGAAACATCCGCCTGCGCAGCATCCTCGGCAATGGGCAGCACCTGAGTCACAGCAGCATCGCCATTGCAATGGACTTCTCGCCATGCATTTAGTGCCGCTGTCGCCTGTAGTAGCAGTGTCTTCGGCATGGGGAGGTTGTTGTGCCACACAGCAGTATTTCGCGCTCGCCAGATGTGATATAACGCTGCTGATAAGCACCAAGGATAGCACTTTTAAGGGGTCTTTATTAGATTAAAATCGCATCGTTTTGGCATCCAATTACAACAATTGCATGCGTTTCAACTCAAATGCAATTAGTTTCCTCTAACAACATTTTCAAGAAGAGTTTTGAAGCATTTCACAGGTTGGAAAGGGATTTGAAGCTAAAATGGAGCAAAATGATGAACAAGCCAACATGCAGTAGCGCCCCACGCCCCCTCACACGCGTGTGGCTGGGCGTGGAATCATTCCAGAGAGCCCCCACGCCACTCACACGCGTGTGAGCACTCGTGGTCGGGCCAAGGGTTATTTTGGGAAAATTGTCCCTTTTCTTTGTCACCTATATAAATCCCTTTTGTCCAAAAACCTAAAAGAAGGAGAGCTTAGATCATAAAGTTGATAGAATAGGATAGATAGATCTAGAGAGTTTTCTCCCCTCTTGGGGGAAAACTCCTTTCATTCATAGATAGAGTAGAGTAAGGGCAAGAAGGAAGATTGGGATTCAAGATCAAGGTTGTAAAGCCCCCTTTTTCCAAGGAGTGGTAACCATTCTCTTTAATTTCTAAATCTATTACTTGTTTCTTTGAATTTCCTTTCCCTTTCTTGTTTCTTATTATGTTAGAGTAGACTAGAAAGGGGATTGGTGGCCCCATGGTAGATCTATGTGGATGTTTAATATTATTGTTATAATTTGTGAATTGCTTGCTTGTTGGATGTTGAACTTGTGTGGATGATTTTCTTTAAGCTTTGTGCCTTTTGTGGCCACATTAGGTAGCAAACTCAAAGGAAGTGAGTGTGTGCGCGATAGCGGCCACTCACGAGTCTCACTCACCCACATCTCCGCTCTTAGTTCGAAAGAACAAGATCCGAGAGGAGTGGTAGACAAAGTGTTTGATTAAATGCCCCAACCGAATGAGGATGTGGGAGTCCAAAGTGTGACGCCACTTGGTAGTGTGCCATGAACTCCCTAGTCTATTCTGCAATTTGCATTCACAAAACCCATCCAAAGATGAACCACATAGAAAAACCTAAAGCCCCAATCTCCACTTTACTTTTATTTACTTTGCACAACCTTTATCAACCTTCCCCTTACCAATGAATCCAACTCCTAGCTATTCCCGTAACTCTTTTCCTTCAACATCTTAGATGTCATCACATCCATTCGATTCCCATTCGCCATCCTCGAGAGACATGACACTCGGGGTAATCTTCCTCGTTTTATCACTTCCACTTCACATTCACACTCACCGCAAAATAATACAACATCAAATTGGCGCTGTTGCTGGGGATGACAAACAGTTTTGAATAGTGTTGACATCTTAGAAGTAGAATTTTAAGAGTTCTTGAATTACTTTCTTTTTGTTTATTTTGTTTTCTTATTTATATTATTTTGCTTGAGGAAGTGAGCTCTTATTATATTGAATATCTTGTGCTCACTTGCAACTACTTTTAGTTGCAAAATTATTTGTTATTGGCTAAGCTATTGTGCAGGAAATTTTTTTTCTCTATCAAATCGATTGAAGCTTGCCAAAGAGATCTAAAATGAATCCCCATGATTACCCACATCATGGAGGACAATCCTATACAAATCCTCAACCCCAACCATATCCCTATTACCCCCATTCCACCTATGCTTACCTTCCACTCACATACCATTACCCACCTCCAAACCCTTACCCATTTCCACACCACCAATTACCACCTCCATATTCATATCCATTTCATACACCCAATCACCAACCATACCCATTTGAAACACCATCTCCACCTTTCCAAGAAAATTTACCTTCACAACTACCCAATTTCCAAGAAATTGACTCACTAAGCTCCAAAGAAATATCCCAAAACATAGAGAGTAAGCTTGTGCTAATAATGAAACAACTCGACCCAAGCTATACTCCCGAGTCAAATTCATTCCCCAATTCCCACCTAAACACCTACTACCCACCTCCATCACAAATTCACAAAGAAAACAACACTACCCATTCCTTTGAAACACTACCCTCTTTCCCATATATTACCAATACAAATCCTTGTGATTATATCCCACCGGCCTTGAACGAAATTGAAATATTAAACGCGAAAATTGATGCATTCACGAGGATGGCCAAGGAGGACACGGCTAAACTAAAAGCCAAAATTAAAAGCGAACTAAAGGAATATCTCGTTACCCTCCGTAAGGAAGGACTTCCACTAGAAGAGGTTGAAACGAAGATGCTATCCATGATGGAGGAGCTCATGAAGATGAATGAGTTCCGAGCTAACTCCACCATCATAGATGGCATCCCCACTTTGGAAGCCCATCCAAGGATTGTACAAGAGGTCAAAAACGAGCAAAATGCTAAGGAAGAGGAGAGCTTCGAAGGAGTAGAGGATTGTTATGCCCCGGTGCTTGAAGAAGTTCCAATTTTCGAATTGGAAGATCAAAAGGAGATAGAGATGGAGAGTGAAGATGAGGACATAGAAGTAGTGTGGGAGGATGAAGAGCCAAAATGTGGTAAAATTCCTAATATTCTTGAAAATTCTATTGCTCTTTTTGAAAATACCCTTGATACTTGTGTGGATGACTCCCTTTGCACTAATATTTTCACTATATATGATTATGATTGCTTTAAATTTCGGGAGGATGATTCCATGGAAAATTTTGATATGTTGATTAATGATTGTAAGGATTCGATCCTATTTGTTAATGATTATGATTGCTTTAACTTTTCGGAAGATGAATCCTTTGTCTTGGGTGAAAGTGAGTTGATGAGTGAGGGGGATGATGCTTCGTTTTACTCTTATGAGAGTGAGAGTAATTTTTGGGAAGATGAGAGAAGAGAAAGAGAGGAAGGGATGGTAGGAAATGATGGATCTTTCACGTTCGATCTTATGGAAAAAGTTGAGTGGAGAGAGTTGACCACACTTGAGAATGAGGAAGAGAGTGAGGAGATATGGTTAGAAATAAATGAAAAAATCTTTACGGGAAAAGAGAGAACAAAAGAAAGGAAGTAGACACCATCCTAGAAGAATTAAGGAGGGTGTTTGAGCTTAGAAATCTTTCATTTACGTATACTGTTCTTCCTTTATCTTTGTGGGAGTTCAAGGATGTTTCCCACCTTGGGACATTCCTTGAAGCTAGCGAAGGTTCATGGGACGCTTGGTAAGGTCCCTAAATCGGTGTGCCTCGAAGGATAGGCCACATTATGTCTGGCCAGGAGACATTAAACCATGGCGCACTTGGGAGGCAGTCCCAATGTTATCTTACTTTTTCTCGAAATTTTTCTTACTTTTTATAATATGTTTTGCTTAGTTTTATTTCAAATAATTTCTCTATAACCTATGTTGAACTAACAAGTACAGATTCAACAACCGAGAGTTATAAAATTGTCCGCAATCAATCGACGAACATCATCGCTAACCAAGGGAGAAAGGGAAACCGAGGTAGGCTTTCACACAACGCACATCCACGCCACCACCATGCGTGTGGCTAGGCGTGGAAAACTTCCAGAGAGCCTCCACGCCACTCACACGCGTGTGAGCAGGCGTGGGAACTGACCAGAGAGCTCCCACGCCACCACCACGCGTGGTATCGTGCGTGGACGGGCACCAGACCATTTCGCGGATTTTCGCGCGAAGTGGTTTAAAACCCTTTCTATAGACTAGAAATTTCATGTTTTAACATCTCTTTGTGACTAGATCTTGAAATTGCTTGATTTGGGTTTTCTCTTGTCATGATGAGATCCTTGTTGATATAGTAAGCATGATAGGTAATGTTTGCAACTTTCCTACTCTTTAGGCACTACATTGCTATATTCTACTAGTTAGATGGTCCAATTTTAACTTTCATGAAACTTCCATTTTTCAACCTTGAGCTAGTCTAGAGGTAGAAGATGAAGTTGACCATATGTTGACCTTTTGACTATGAAATGAGTGTGGAATGTTATGAGCTAATTCTTGCATGTAGAGGATAGAATTGTTGAAGGATATCAAAATGATGGTTGCATGCATTGAATTTTTATGATTTATTTTTAAGATATGTGCAATATTGTTCATAATCAATATTTAAGTTTGGCAAGTGTTTTTCCTTGTGTTGCTTTGCTTACCTATTATATAGGAAAAGATGTCTTCGCCATATGAGCTTGCACAACAGATTGCTCAAAGGCTCCAGAGAGGGAAAGCTCCCGCAAATGAAAACAATGCCAGGGACGCTAACAAGCGTTACATAGAAGTACCTACCGGGACACAGATTCTGCTAATGACTGCTACCATGCTGGGACGGTATAGGCAATTGTTAAACTACCCTATTGTGCAATGGAGGTACGTGGATTTGAGAGTGTTGGAAGATTATGAGTGCAAATATGGACTAGAGAGGTTGATTGCAGAGCCGTATTGGAACAACCTGCTAAGCTGGAGACAGGATACTTTTATCCCTCTAGTACAAGAGTTCATCGCAAGCCTGAAAGTTGATGGCATGGCTGGAGATCTCTACAGCCCCACCATCCAGTTTAGACTCTTTAACCAAGACTACAATATTTCGGCCAACCAATTGGGAGTTCTCCTTGGATTTTATAATGAGGAAGATCAATCAAAGCACTGGTACAGGAGACTGAGACATGACTTTGGAGACCGAGATATACCAAGAACATATTGGTCAAAAATTACAAGACAAGGAGTCGACTGGGAGGGGTCGAGAGTGAGAATTTCTCAGGTTGTAAGGGAAGATTTAAAGGTTTTGTGGAAAGTAATCGCTCATTCTTGGGAAGGAAGGCCTGAGACTTACGACCGGGTCTCAAAGGCGGAACTATTTATGCTTTGGAGCATGGACACCGGAAACTATGTGAACATGAGTGCAATTTGTAGAAACTTGCTCGTGGCACAACAACAAGAGTCAGCTAGGGCAATCTTCATAGGCCCCTTGGTGACTAGGCTATGCATTTCCTTGGGCAATCAGATGAAAATGAATTGGTTCGAACATCGACTTCCAGGAGCGCATGTAGTTCCTTTATCACCCGAGGACATTGCAAAACTTCATCTGAGACAGCTAGCGCGAACAAGAATAGATGAGGAGATGGCGGATGGTCACACAACCTCGCCCTTGACGTCCCCAAGATTCACTCCTTCTCCGACGTCATTCAATTGTCAATCTCTTTCGGAAATGTACTCGCCGCTAGACTCTTCAATGTATTCACCACCGCCAGTAGAGCCCGGACCGTCCATGCCCCCACCACAACCTGAAGAGCGAGACGCCAACTCTTCTACCTTCAACATTCCAAGCTGGTTCACCCTAGTAACTGATTGGAGATCGCTCTAGAATTTCCAGTATTAATTGCACTTGGAGCAGATGCAATAGTTGGATGAAATTTCAAAGGAGATCAAGGAAACCAGGAGAGCATAAAGGAAAGAAGAAACTGAAGAACATGAAAAGACAAATCTTAATGATGATGACTTGTGAACTGTTAACTCTGAACAATTGATTGTGGACAATCTTTTTATTTTCTGTTTATAACTTTACCTGTATTTCTGTTTATGTTTTATCATGCACGTTTCGTCTAGCCAAAGACGTTAAACGTGGCGCTTATGGGAGGCAACCCACAAATAAAAAGAAGAAAGGACCACTCCATCAACAACCATGAAGACCAATCTTGAAAAGGCAAAGCCAGATTGCAAAACTTTTCTAAGGATACAAATTGTAAGTATTTCTTTTATCCTAATTCAATGCCCTGTTTTAGTATGCTTTATTTTCTAGAATCGCAAATAAAGAGCTGCATGAAATTGTTGTGAAAGATGTAGTTTGTTTGTTAGAACTGTTTAGCCCAATTCACACTTTTAAGTGTGGAAAAGGGGCACGTGTGGAACCCTTAATCATATATCCTTTTTCCTCCGTTCCCTATGGAAACATCGAGGACGATGTTTATTCCTAAGTGTGGAAAGGGTGTATGCTTTTTTGCTTCTTGAAAGATGTAGTTTGTTTGTTAGAACTGTTTAGCCCAATTCACACTTTTAAGTGTGGAAAAGGGGCACATGTGGAACCCTTAATCATATATCCTTTTTCCTCTGTTCCCTATGGAAACATCGAGGACGATGTTTATTCCTAAGTGTGGAAAGGGTGTATGCTTTTTGCTTCTTGAAACAGTTAAGTGATTAAGTGATAAGGTATAGGAACTTAGAGGGTGTGTTATTGTCAATACTATCTAGGAGGGCTCCTAACCTTGTGCCAAAAATTTAATGTCTTAAATATTCTTTGGAAAGTTACACTTTGCACCAATTTGCACAATTGACCAAAAAATTGAAAATTTTTATGAGTGCTTGCATGCCTTCACCTTGTATTTTGTTTGGACCTTAGTCAAGGATCACTCGAAGTGGGAGTGTAAATCCCTTGAGCTTTAGAAAGATAAGAATTGCGAAGCCCGGAAATTGAACTAATCTAGCAGGACATGGGGCAAAAGGAGAGCCTAAGTGAGCTTTGAGTGAAAACAATCCCTAATCCCTAGAAAAAGGCATGAGGGGTTGATATGGTGAAGCGTGAATAAAGGCTTTGAAATAGGCCACTCCCAGAGATAAAATTTGAGGGAAGCCTTCTCGCTAGGAAGTGTTCAACCATAGTCTTCGAATGCTATATCTGGAGTCGGTTGTCCACTTTAAAATGTTCCTAGGAGAAGAGAAAATTGAGAGGAGGTGAGCCGCCTCGCTAGGATTCGGGCACCCATTGCACTGACCTTCGAAAAAGCATGGATCTCCATGTGAAGTCGGGTAGTCCGATGACGTTATCCTAGGAGGTGAGAAAATAGAGTGATCGCCCAAGCCATGGCGATGAGCGGTGCATGTCCCTGCCTCACTTATCTTAATGTAAAGGGGCTTTGGCGTTAGGTGAAAGTTGGCTAGGGGGTGATCATCGTTCCCACTAGTTGGATCGGCTAGAGGCCCCTAGAAAATACAAGGTGAAACCATTTTGTCACTTGCGTGCTTGAAGGTGTGAAGAAGACTTTTTATGTTATATCTCCTGAGACTTGACTTCCTTAGCATATTTCTTACATTTTGTTGGCACGAGTTTAGCAGTCTTGGTAGATAGTGTAGGGGATTTCACCCGCTCAACTCCGAACACCTACACATCACTGGATTGGTTAACTGTGAAAGAAAGAACTATCCTTGGTGCTTACATGATTAGGGCTTAGAAAAGTATGCTTGCTTGAGGACAAGCAAGGTTTAAGTGTGGAAAGTTTGATAAGCACCAAGGATAGCACTTTTAAGGGGTCTTTATTAGATTAAAATCGCATCGTTTTGGCATCCAATTACAACAATTGCATGCGTTTCAGCTCAAATGCGATTAGTTTCCTCTAACAACAATTCCAAGAAGAGTTTTGAAGCATATTTCACAGGTTGGAAAGGGATTTGAAGCTAAAATGGAGCAAAATGATGAACAAGCCAACATGCAGTAGCGCCCCATGCCCCCTCACACGCGTGTGGCTGGGCGTGGAATCATTCCAGAGAGCCCCCACGCCACTCACATGCGTGTGAGCACTCGTGGTCGGGCCAAGGGTTATTTTGGGAAAATTGTCCCTTTTCTTTGTCACCTATATAAATCCCTTTTGTCTAAAAACCTAAAAGGAGGAGAGCTTGGATCAGAAAATTGATAGAATAAGATAGATAGATCTAGAGAGTTTTCTCCCCTCTTGGGGGAAAAGTCCTTTCATTCATAGATAGAGTAGAGTAAGGGCAAGAAGGAAGATTGAGATTCAAGATCAAGGTTGTAAAGCCCCCTTTTTCCAAGGGGTGGTAACCATTCTCTTTAATTTCTAAATCTATTACTTGTTTCTTTGAATTTCCTTTCCCTTTCTTGTTTCTTATTATGTTAGAGTAGACTAGAAAGGGGATTGGTGGCCCCATAGTAGATCTATGTGGATGTTTAATATTATTGTTATAATTTGTGAATTGCTTGCTTGTTGGATGTTGAACTTGTGTGACGGTAACCACTTTTCACCGAATATAAACCTCTCGGGTCTTCATACCAAAACCACGTATCTTCATGGCCGGGGGAGATCGAAATTCTCAAGATCCGGGTTACATCTTCATGTAGAAAGATATTTGTCAGAATGGCTTGGTCCCACTCGCCCGAATTCTCATCAATTAGACCGACCACCCGAGATCCACTCAGCTGAACATGCATGGGAATTTGGATCATAGGATTTGGGTCATCAGGCAACCAGAGGTGTCCCCATATAAGTGTAGATTGCCCATCACCAATTCTACGCCTTACTCCACTACAAACCAAATCATGGGCCGCCATAATGCTCCGCCAACAAAAACTAGGGCAGTTTCCCAACTTGGCCTATGTAAAAGGGGTTCTTGGAAAATACCTTGCTTTATAGATTCTGGTTACCGGTGATTGGGGCTTTGCGAGCATCCGCCATGCCTGCTTACCCAACATGGACAAATTAAAAGCCCTTAAATCCTTGAAACCAAGACCCCCGAACTTCTTAAGCACACATAGGCGGTCCAGGCTTTCCAATGAATTCTTCTCTCATTACCATTGTCCCACCAATAGCTATTCATAGCCCTTTGAATAGATAGGCATACTGAATGAGGCAGTAGGAACACACTCATTGAGAACGTAGGCATTGCCTGAGCCACGCTTTTCAGTAAGACCTCCTTACCAGCCTGGGAAAGCAGCTTCTTGTTCCAAGAACCAATCCTTTGGCGAATTTTATCCTCAATGTATGAAAAGGCTGTCTTTCTGTTCCTTCCTACGAAAGCGGGTAGACCCAGATATCTCCCAAAATTAGATGCTTGAGCAACACCTAATACTTGAGCCACCACATCTCTACAAACCTGTGCAGTATTCTTGCTAAAACAAACACTGGACTTGTGAAAATTCACAGCTTGTCCAGACAAACCTTCATACCTATTTAAACACTGTTTGACCACACCTGCTTCTTGGGCATTTGCTTTAAAGAACAGAAGGCTGTCATCAGCGAAAAATAGATGAGAGATAGGTGGAGCACCCCGCGCTACCCTGCAGCCATGGATTGATCCATCCGCCTCAGCCTACTGGAGCAGTAAGGAGAGGCCCTCTGCACAGATAATAAATAGATACGGGGACAAGGGATCACCCTGCCTCAACCCCCGAGTTGGAACAACTTGTCCACCACAGACCCCATTAACTAAAAAGTTGTAAGAGACTGTAGTGACACAAAGCATAATCAAATTAATCCATCTTTCTGCAAATCCAAGGGCTTGTAACATTCTACGCAAGAAATCCCACTCCATACGATCATAAGCTTTGGCCATATCAAGTTTTAGAGCCCCCCACCCAACCAAACCACTCTGCTTTCTATTCAAATAGTGACCTACCTCAGCAGCCACAAGGATGTTGTCAGTGATAAGCCTATCAGGAATGAACGCACTCTGAGACTCAGAGATCAAACCTCCCAGCATATGCTTCATTCTATTTGCTAACACCTTGGCCATTATCTTGTACACCACATTACACAGAGCTATGGGCCTGAGGTCAGATACAGATTCGGGGACCGGTTTCTTGGGTATGAGCACTACATTTGTTTCATTCAGGCCTTCCGGGAAGGAGCATGAGTTCAAACAATCAACCACAAAAGCAGACACATCTCCCCCCACCACATCCCAGTATTTCTGATAAAACCCTGGGTTCATTCCATCTGGCCCCGAAGCTTTATCAGGGAACATAGAAAATACTGATGTCTTAACCTCGTCAATCTCAAAAGGGCGCAACAAGGACACATTGTCCCTTTGCGTGACCCGTGGCACAATAGAAGAGAAGAAGGGATCCTCCAAGGCCGAGCTATTCGAATGGAAAACAGTATTAAAATAGGCCAAGACAACATCATTCATACCCTCCCCTTCCACCCAATCACCAGCATCATTCTTAAGTCTAGACAACGTGTTTTTCTTTCTACGAGAGGAGGCGTACCTGTGATAGAAACGAGTGTTCGCATCGGCCCCCTTCAACCAATGCTGTTTAGCACGCTGCCTCCAATAGACATCCTCCTGTACCTCAAGCTGAGCCAGCTAATTCTCAAGGAGTTGGTACTCCGCACAAGATGTTGGATCCCTAAGCCCACGCAGAGACATCTGACTCCTACGGAGGTCCTTTATCTTCTCGCCAAACTTATGGAAATGGTCGCCACCCCACCTCATGAGGCGGTCACCACAGAACTTCAGACAATGAATCAGACCTTCAGACCTCCCTTCATGCCATGCTTGCTCCACAACCTCCCTACAACCTGTATCTAGCAGCCAGTCCATCTCAAATTTGAAATGTCTTTGCCTGCCCCTTCCCTGTCGAGCAACATCATCAATGCATAGGTAAAGAGCTGAGTGATCGGACGTGCGGGTTAGCATGTTTTCAACCGACGCACCCGAACGCATGCAACTCCAACTATCAGTCACCATGACCTTATCCAACCTCTCCTCTATCCAGTGCTCAGTGCCCCGCCTAGTTTGTTGGGCTTTATTAATAGATATAATTAATTATGCCTAAGTTCTAAGACTAATTTACACGCAATACGCGTGTAAATCAAAACTAGTTTTCAGTATACACGGTCAAGGACTCACGGTGCAAGGCATGGAGAATAGCAATTCTAACAATTTCTTAGCTTAATTTGAGTCTGGGTCTGGGTATGGGTCTATGTTCACAAATTCATATCTCAATGTTCATAATTTCATAACTTTATGTTCACAAATTCATAACTCCATGTTCACAGTTTTATAACTTCATGTTCACAATTTCATAACTCCATGTTCACAGTTTTATAACTTCATGTTCACAATTTCATAATTTTGTGTTCACAATTTCATAGGTCTATGTTCACAATTTCATAACTCTATGTTCACTAGTATCAAAACTCTATGTTCAACATTATAAAACAATTTTTGAATCTATATAACAAATTTGTGAATATAAAGTTCAAAAATTGTGAATATTGAGTAATGCAATTTTGTATATTGAGATCTAAAATTGTGAATATAAAATTATAAAATTGTGAACATAGAGTTCTAAACTTGTGAAAGATTATATTGTTCAAATTATCCACCGAAACATGTCATCAACTAACATAGAGTAATGCTTTTGTGTTTTAAGGTTAAGATTGATGCATCACGAAAGTGGGGCAATCCTAGCCTAATTCTAGTTTATTGATTACGAAAGTAGCTGAACTGAATTCTTGAGTGCATTGCTAATAAATCCATAGGTTAATTGTTTTTCCCTAATTTTGAGATTGTTAGAGCATCAAGATTTCAATACCCATGATCTGACCCATTCTTTTATTATATAGTTTATTCCTCATTTAATTTGCATCTTTTATTTTATTTCCATTCCTTAATCGTAGTTTGCTTGGATTCTAGTGAATTCCAATACTTTAGTGCCTAGAATTCTACATATCATACAAGTACGTGCCATAGTCCCAATCCTCAGCGGAACGACATTTACACCATCTTTTTTACTATCACCAACCGCTTAAACCACGACCGAAAAGCCGAGCCCAGGTCAGCCTTAGTGTCGAACACATGTCAACGCAGGTGGTTTTGGCCGGGCCTAGGCCACGACCCAAGGGCCAAGCCCAGGTCAGCTTTGGTGCCTAGCCTGGGTCGGTCTAGGGGCCAAGCTCAGGTCAATCTTGGGGGCTCGGTCATAGGGGGACTCGGAGGTCCAAGTTTGTTACAACTACCCCTCCTTTTTCGCAGGGGTAGTTAGAAGGCTTGTTAGTATAAAAACATTGTATTTTGTCTTATGTAGACATAGTATACACATCTATCTTGTCATAATCTACTCTTGTAATAGCATTACATCCTCTTCTAATACAATATTTGGTCTCCATGATCTTATAACACTTGTTTATCTATTTTTCCTATCTTTTTACTATTTCTTTAATTTAATGGGTTTATTGATTCAGTTTACCCGGGTTAATTAAATCCATCATTGGTGCTTTCATTGAGAATAAGACGTCAGGCTCGAGTGTGCTAACTGTCACTAGCTATGACAAGATCGAGATCCAACTCTCGTAAAACGGTTTCCGTAGCACCCATGTCACCCCAAGCGGGAATGGTTGTAACGAGGTCGCTAGCCATTAGCGAACCCTCTCCTGAGGTGAACAGGGGACCTAAGGGATCTTATCACCCATAATCGTATTAGTGGGACAACTCCTACCACCCCTCTGCTAGTCCCACCCCCTAGAGAGGTGGGTCGCCATCCAGCAAGCCGCTACTAAGCTCACTTGCCTCGTAGAAGGACTCCAAGGCGGTTCCCAAGCCCCCAAGCTCTGCCCCGCGGCTCGACCCCTGCACCAACCCTCCCGTGGGAGCACGGTGAGCCCAAAACAGGCAGGAACGTCGGGAGCTGGGTAGGGAGCAGTTGATCAGATCCAAGTCTGCCTTGGATCGGTTGAGCACTCGTATACCAGCTTGAGACAGGCTGTCTAGGCTCAATGCGAACATGCCCCCGGCGGAGGAGTTAGCCGCAACTAGGTCGTCGAGTCGTGGGCCTTGAGCCCAGCCACGACAAGAACAAACCTTGCGAGTCGAGCAATCAGGAGAGACCAATGGACGAGCTCCAAGCTCCCGTCATTACAAGGTCGAGTAGTTTCGAAGGCGTATGGATGAGCTCCAAAAGAAGATCGACGAGAAGGACGGGTCCCCGAAGCCACAGGACGTATTATCCACTCCATTCGTGGAGGTCATCATGGAGGAACTTTATCCCAAGGACTTTCGCCTCCCAACAATCAAGGTGTATTTAAGGACAACAGACCCGCGAGCGCACCTCAACAGGTATCGGGCCGCCATGTTGATGACGGGGGCCAGCGATGCCATCATGTGTTGGGCTTCTTCTTGACCTTGGATGGCCACGCACAAGATTGGTTCGGATTCCTACCTGAGGGCTCCATCTCTACCTTTCGCCCTTACCAACCAGTTCCTATCATATTTTGCCAGTAGTGTGCAAAAGGGGAAGCAATTCACAGACCTATATGACGTGAAGCAGAGAAGCTTAGAGTCTCTAGCCAAGTTCCTCAGCAAGTGGAAGCGGGAGGCCCTCCTCGTTGCCAACTTCGATGAAAGGTCAACCGTGGTGATTTTCAGGAATAACTCACGATCTAGTGGCTTTCACCTTGATCTAATCCACTATGCCCCCTCCCAAAACCTATGTTGAGCTAATGGACTAGGCCTCGAGGTTCGCACGCAGAGCTGGCTGAGAAGAGGAAGAAGGAGGAGGATGAGGGATGGGGTCCGAAGGACAAGGCACCCTAGGAGGAGCATTGGGCACCTAAGCGACACCGACGCGAGTTCGCCAAGGGGCCCAAGCTGACCCCCACACGTTTCCTCACCCCATTGACATTGTAACACCCCAATTTTCACTACATAATTTATTTACAAAATCAACAGCACTATTGCGGAAGCTTATACATCTAACCAAATGAAAATGAGCGTTACCGCCACACTCAGGTATTTGCCCTATAACCAAACGCTAAGGTTAATCTTACAACATCAAATAACATTTCAACAGTCCAATTTAATACAATAGAGTAATTAATTATACAACCAATATTTCATCAAATAACGAATCTTCTAGGGTGTCTGTTCTAAGATAGACTAATCCAAATCCTCATATCGGATCCTATTCATGTTTACCTGCAAAAATCATTTAACACAAAATAGGGTGTGTATGCCAAAATTAGCATAAGCTAAGTAAGTTCCATTTCATCCTGTAAAATATAGGCTTGGATTTTATATTTTCAAAATACTTTCATACTTTTATACTTTTCCAAAAATACATATGTGGAGGTACACTTTTCATGGTATAGAGAATTAATATTTATAAATGGAGAATTAATAATCTCATTGAAATTCATTTAGAAACTGGACTAAAAACATATGTGCACACCCCCGGAGTATTCCAAGCCACTGGGTAGTATATGATCCAAGTAGCACCACCAGTTATCCCACCACTTAACCAATTTGGAAACTGGACCATAACCTATGTGATACACCCTCATGGTATTCCAAGCCCATTGAGTAGTAATTAATCCAAGTGAATAGTATACCACAACTGAACACCACACAAAATACTGATTTCTCTAAAATAAATCATTTCTCCACAAACAAATACTTTCTCCACAAAATACAATTTTCTCCAATATATATAATTTCTCCAAATACGTTTTCTTCTAAAATATAAATATTTTCTCAAAAATAGTTTCTCCATAATAATTTTTCTCCACATATAATTTCACAATATGATAATAAAATTTTACCATATGAATATATATCAAACCAAAATTTGCCAAGCCAAGTATTTACACAACACACGGGTTTGACCCAAAAAAATTTATTCTCGATATTTCGAGAATCACCATTCACAATAATATCATATAAAATGCACTTGTGATCACATGAACATTGTAATGCACATATTTTGTAAGACATATAATTTTGATATATATAAATATCATATCATATAATCACATACAAATATCTACTATACTAATAAGAGCCAAAGAGAGTTAGACCTAAAATGGGTAGAAAAAATGGCGGTCAAATTATTTAATCAAATGATGGGTCAGATGAATTATTTAATCAAATAGATGGTTAAGATAATTCAAATTAATATTATTAATAGAGATTACCTAATTTAACCTTACTTTTATGATTATCCGTTAAGTTTTCCGTTAAATATTCTCTTCTCCGTTAATATTCCGTTAACTTTTAACTTACCCATTAATTTCTATAAGAAAGGTCTTAGGTTCGAACTTCATCTCAATCAAATTTGACATAATTAAGCTTCTCACTCTATTTTACTCTTATTAAATTAAATAAATTAGTAGCTACAACAAAAAATGATACATTTGTATATCTTTAATTTAGAATTATGTGTCTACAATACATTTATTTGAAAATATTATTCATTATCAAAAAATTAAATTATATAAGAGAAATACTTTCATTAGTTATATTGTCTTTATTTTCTCTCATGCAAATATTCTTTACATTCAAATTTATCAATTGATATCCATTACATTGTCCATTATCTTATTTTTACAATATCTTGTAATTAAATATCAAAATTATAGTACAAAATAATGTTATATATTTATTTACCAAGTATTTTATTAATACTATGAAAAAAAATTGTAAAATAATTTGAAGCTAATTATATTAACTACTTGGGGATTGGCTGACAAAGAGAGTATTCAAATAACCCAACAAATCGAAGCGAAATCACTCTATTTTACTCTTATTGAATTAAATAAATTAGTTGTTACACCAAAAAATGATACATATGTATTTCTTTAATACCATGAAAAAAATAAAAAAGAATAGTTTGAAACCAATTATATTAACTACTTGGGGGATTTGTTGACAATGAAAGTATTCAAATAACCCATTAATATTACCCCGCAAATTGAAGCGAGAAATTAAACTACCTTTTAATATCTTTGGAATACATAATATTTTAAATTTTCAAATTTTTATTAATTTATTTAATCTTTTTTCTTAAACTAGCTTAGGGATTTCTTTATCTACAATAACTCATTCAACAATAATGGTTGAACCAAATGAACCCCAAGTAGAACACCTAAAGGAAAGTCTATAACTCCTATATCATAATCTCATTGTATGACGTTGTCATCTATGCTACCGACAATAACCGAATTGCAAATAACACACTACCAACAAAAAGGAAGAGAACAAATAGTAAAGATGAAGACAATGACAATGTTACTCAAAAGAGAATTAAGAACACTTAAAAAAAATTCAAATTAAAAGTAGTATTTATTTAGACTATCATTTTTAGACCAAATATTTAGACTATCGATTTTACAAGGTTGCAAACATTTATTTTAGCAATAATTATAATGAATTTTCTATATTATCTTGGATTCATATACTTTGAGTTAGATATTTAAATAAAAGAATTCGACATTCAATTACCCATGTATAAACTTCTCCTATATAATCTTGCATTGATATACTTTCAAATATTTATTTAAATATAAACATTGGGCATTAACCCATTCACGCAATGCGCGTATAAAACTAGTACATATATATGTGCTAAATAATAATTTTGATGAACATGAAATCTTATCAATAACCAAATCTTCTACTTCGATCACTTGCTAAATTATTCTCCCACATTTTTCTTATTTCTCTCCTCACTTCTCTTCTCTTCACTACCCAAGCCCTTTATTTATAGTTGAAGGGGAGATGAACAAAGTCTTGAAGGGAAAGACATAGGGGAGTCCAGATGGTTTGCTACACTTAGTCATATTAGGAAGACTTTGTAGATGGGAGTCTAAATGGTTTGTCAAGTCATTTAAGCTTTCAAGGTGGAAACAAGACAAAACAACAAGTCTTGCCTACCAAATATTATACATATACTTATACATTATACTTAGTATATATACATATATAGTACATATGTATATGCATACATATGTATATATATAAATAAATCTTTTTTTAAATATAATATATAATTTTATAGTATATAGAGAAATTGACTAGTAGTAGAATTCTGAAATTTATTGGGAAATTTGGGCAAGGTATTTTGAAACAATTTTCTTCAGATATGTATTTCAACAAGTCTAGAATCTAAATAAAACGTTTCATAACAATCTAAGGAGTAGAAGTATGATTTTCGAATTTATTTTCAAAACTGGTCCAGAGAGAATAAAAATCCAGACAGCAAAATGCTAAGGGCAAAAATGGAATTTTCTGTGCTTATTCGAAGATCAAAATGACCAAAACTTTTTATGGATATAAAGTACTATAAGTTTAGGCTCTACCATAAATATTTCAAGTGAAAATGAGTTCGGTAAGTATTTTTACCGCCTCAATCTTTCGGACAGTGCCAAGATGAAATTTTCTGAAAATGAATGGTTATAAACAATTTTGACCAAAAATATTTTGTAACTATACTAGTGACGAATTTCGGGAAAATAGTGACGAAATTTTGGGATGTCACAGACGTAGCCCGTGAACACCATCTTGGACCATGCGGAAGGTTAGGGAATCGTGGAATACCCGAGGGAGTGCACAAAGATATCCCCGAAGGTGGACCCCAACAAGTATTGCAAGTTCCACTGCCAGACGAGGCACGACACAAATGAGTGAATACTTCTCAAGCGCCAAATCGAGGAGCTTAGGCCAAGGCCAGTTTGTGAAGAGATCGGGGCAAGTCCAAGGCCAGAGCCAAGGCAATGTATGGAATTGAAGAAGGGGGTGGCTCCGTGCCACCCACCTCAGCACCGCGCAAGAGAGAGATCGGCTAGCTCACTGAGGAGGAGGAAAGGAAGCTCGACAACCCTCAACCCAAAAGAAACAAGATATCCACGTTATCTCCGAGGGGCTAGAGGAGAGAGACACGCCAGCAAAACGGAAGAAGGGGGCGAGGAGTTTGTATGTCGGGGAGGTCATACGACCTTTGCACGAGAAGAAGCCGAGGAGGGAGCCCATCACCTTCACTAACGCCGACATACTAGATGACCCCCTCACCCACCGAGACGTCTTGGTCATCAAGGTGGAGATCAGTGATGTGATAGTACACCGGGTGCTAGTGGACACAGGCAGCTCGGTAAATGTTATGTACTACGACGCATTCACCTAGTTAGGGCTATCAAGGAAGCAGCTGGGGCTGGTACAGACCCCTCTATCAAGGTTCATGGGGGACTCCATCGAGACGAAGGGCTCCATCAACCTCGAGGTGAAGATAGGTACCCCTCCTCATGTCAAGAAGTGGGAGGTCAAGTTCGTCGTGGTCAAAATTAACTGTGCTCATAATATAATCCTCGACTGACTCGCCCTAGAGAACCTCAGGTGCATGACTTTCATGGAGCACCCGTGCCTCCAATTCCCAACACCAACAGGGGTAGGGGTCGCACGAGGAGACTTGAAGGTCAGCCACAGCTGTTACCTACGAGCATGCCGTCAGATAGGCAAAAGAGACTTGCAGTTCACACAATAATCGAGAAGGCACTATAGGAGGAGGAGGGTATTGTAATAGCATTACCTCCACTTTGTAATAGCTTGACATCTACTATCTAATACAATATTTGGTCTTCGTGATCCTATAACACTTGTTTATCTATTTTTCCTATCTATTTAGTATTTCTTTAATTTAAGGGTTTATTGATTTAGTTTACCCGGGTTAGTTAAATCCATCAGGATTGAATGATGTATAATAAAATATATATTAATGATTCTCCTAATCTACTCCTCCTTACTCTTGTGTTCTCTCCACTTTATTATGCAGTGCTATGTGTATTGCATTCCTGAGATAAGGATGATACAACGATTCAAAAGATGATATAGATTGGTTTATAATAGTAACAATTTGTTTTTTTGTTTTTTTTTTTTTTTGTTTTTTTTTTTGTAGAACACTAGAAAAGAAAAAGAAAAGTTAGCCGTAATGCCTAATTAAAGCTTGAGTGATCTTCTACCTAATCAAGACTAAATGAAAGTGATGGGCCAAAGGCCTTGTGGTCAAGCGGCATAATCAATTCTCTCAAGTGGGAGGTCATGGGTTCGCCCCTCACTGGGGGTAATGTTGACTTTGTTGGGCTTGTTGAGAAAGTATATGGACAGATACTACATGTAACAGGGTCAAAAAAAAAAAATGAAAGCGATGGGTTCATGGGAATAATTAATCACATTATTTATCTTTTTTTTTTATATATAAATTATTTGATTTGTTATACCACTAATCCTCATTTCCACAATCTAATCGCGTGATTGGGACGTGGACAATATGTTATTATATATTGTCTCCCAACTTTAACTATTTTTAATTATTTGATATCTTTTAGAACTTAATTTGGGTTCATGGGAATAATTAATCACATTATTTATCTCATTTTTTTTTTATAAATTATTTGATTTGTTATACCACTAATCTTCATTTCCACAATCTAATCGCGTGATTGGGACGTGGACAATATGTTATTATATATTGTCTCCCAACTTTAACTATTTTTAATTATTTGATTTCTTTTAGAACTTAATTATTTGATTTGTTATACAATTAATCTTCATTTCCACAATCTAATCGCGTGATTCGGACGTGGATAATATGATATTATTTACTCTCAACTTTAACCAACATGGTTGGCGTCGTGTTCACCATCTCGTCCCTTAAGCATAGAGTGGGCGTTCGAAACCATCTGGTAAATCATCTACCACTTATTGTACTGACCGTTAGAACTATCGGCTGGAGGAATACCTTTGGACAAAAAAAATGTTCTCTCAACTTTGACTGCAGTCTACGATCACTCATTTTTTTCTTCTACCACTACTACAACTATTATTGTTGTTGTTTATCAAAACGAAGAAAACACACAAAACTTAGCTCCTGAGGACTAAAACTTTCATCGGTATTGTCAAAACAGCACTGGAGCATTCTCAATCCACTAAATTCTTCAAATATGTTAAAGCAGTTCGATCTATTAGCAATTAAGCCATAACATTATTTTGTTCTCTATAGCAATGATGATTCCTAATCTCTCGTTGCCTAAGCGTCTCCCTCTTACATTCCACATTCAAAACAAAGCCCCTGGCCTGGGTAGTATCACCCTTCAACCACCCTATACTCAACTTGAAATCTGTTTCTAAAATAATTCTACCGAATTGAAGCTTCTATTCCATGTCAATGACAATAATATATACAATTTTAATATAATATAATTGATCTGATTATCAAAAATAACGTTTGACATACCAAATACTTTATGAGTAGTGTTATACACTTACAAAATCATTATTGTATTTTTTTTATTCAAATTTGGTTGGACTCAATAATTTACCACTTATCAAGAAAACTAAAGAGTTGGAGTAGTGATTGTAATAGGGAAAAGTATCATTTTTCATGCTTTACACAAAAAATTCACCAAATGCTAATATATGACATGTTACTGTTATTATCTTATTTGAAATGAATTTTTCCTGAGGTAGAAACTTTTGATCCAACAAGTTCCATTATAAAATTTTGGGAAAAGGGTCAAATAGACCCATGAACTTTACTCAAAAAGTCAATTAGGCTTTTAAACTTTAAAAAGTTATAATTAAACTCATAAACATGTTACTTTGGAGCATTGAAGTCCAGAAACCGGTTGGTGACCTATAATTACATGTCACTAGAGTTTCGGCGACCCTTTGACCAATTTCCGACATCAAACCGGTAACTGAACGGTTGCCAATCACGTTTAGAAAAAAGAGACCAAGCTGGTCGCCTTCTCCGGCGAAGGGCAGACCAACTTGGTCACTTTCTTTGGCGACTAAAGAAGGCGACTAGTTGGTCACTTTCTCCAAACGCGATCGACGATCATTCGGTTTCCTATCACCGGTGTTTGATGTCAGAAATTAGCTGAAGGCTTGTCGGAGGATCGCCGAAACCCATGTGACCTGCAATACAGGTCACCAACCGATTTTTGGGCTTTAATGCTCCAAAATACACATGTTTATGGGTTTAATTGCAACTTTTACAAGTTTAATAGCCTAATTGATATTTTGAGTAAAGTTCAGGTGTCTATTTCGCATTCTTCCCTAAAATTTTTAAATAATAAGCATCACCAACATTCAATAATTCGAAAAACAAAATCTCACACTTATTACTATGAGTCTATGATTTGAAAAGCAAATCCAAGATTATAAATTAACGTATTTTATTTAAGTCGATAAGTTAAAGCATATTGATAACTATTCATCGTGTCATAAACCAATGAGACAAGACTAGATAATCGCAACTTGATTCATTTTAAATACTTCTTACATTTAAAAATATAAATAAATCAAATCCTTCCACATAACTTTTGTGAAAACATATTGTGTACTTCTATATGAAATCCTAAACAAATAACGCGTATGACGTAAGTTGGGAGAAAAATTGCAACTCAAACAATAATATAACATATAATATAATTATTATTTATGGATATGCGTGGTTGCAAAAACCGTGCCTAGTGCTAGGCGCCACCGAGCGGCCTAAAGCATCACAAAATCAGTGTTCTAGTCTGCCGACTAGGTAGAATTTCGTGTTTCTTTTTAATGGATTTCACTCAATACAATGTCGTTTTGAGCGAAATAGCCCTAAATCGCCCAAATCGCAAGGACGTTAAGGCAGTGTTGGAAAAATTTGAAATCGATTGCGACTATTCTCCTCCAAGTCCTCCCTGCTCCATGTTAACTTTGTGAAATTGTGCTTTGATTATTTAAATTTTTATGCAAGTTACAATTATAGATGTTTTTTAGGTTAATATTGATGAGGATTGAAAGTCTGAATTGATAATCATAAGAGGACGTACATACATAAGTAATATAGTAATACAAGAGAGAGTCCTAATACAATACTACTTAAGACTCCCAACACTCCCCCTCAAGAATAAGGTTGGGAAGCAGCAACATTGAGCTTGTCCCAAAGAAACACACACTGCGAACCAGATAAAGCATTAGTAAAAAAATAAATTTATCAGCCAACTGCTCCTTCATAGAAATAAAATGCACCTACAACTCTTTCTTGGCGACTTTGTCACGGACAAAGTGATAATTAATTTCAAAGTTCTTGGTCCGGACATGAAACATAGGATTATTAGCATACAAGTAGGTAGCACCCAAATTATCACACCAAAGCTTGGGAGGAACCATAGGAGCTAAGCTGAGCTCAGTTAGAAGCGAAACCAACCAAGTAACCTCAGCAGATACATCAGCTAGGGCCTCAGTCGAAGAGCGAGCCACCATGCGTTGCTTTCGACAACCCCAAGAAACCAAGTTACCGGCAAGAAAAATCGCAAAACCGCTGGTGGACTTCCGATCAACTGGATCACCAGCCCAATCCGAGTAAAAAAATGCATGAATAGCAACAGAAAAAGACTTACAGACACGTAGGCCAAGGTGCAGTGTCCCCTTAACATAATGAAGAGCACGCTTGAGCATGACCCAGTGCGCAGTGATAGGTGCATGCATGTGCTGACACAACTTGTTCACCGCAAACTACAAATCAGGCCTCGTAACCGTGAGATACTGTAGAGCCCTAGCAAGACTGTGGTACTATGTCGGGTTAGCATACGGGACCGTAGTGCCCTCGTCCACACGAGCTATGGAGACCGGCGTAACAAGAGCCTTATAGTCAACCATACCTGCACTTTTTAAGATGTCCCGCATGTAACTCTGTTGAGAGAGAAGCAAACTATCCTACACCGGAATACTCTCTATATCTAGAAAGAAAGGCAAAGGTCCCATATCAAAAATCTTAAACTCAGTGCTCATTTTATAAACCAAACCAGAAACACAAACCGAGTCGGACCACATGACCGAGATGTCATCGACATACACAAGTAAATAGAGTTAAATTGTTATACTAGAATAGATAAATAATGAGACATCAGTTTTAGAAGGTATAAAGCCAATCGAAACAAGAAAGGAATGCAAATGATCAAACCAGGCACGAGGAGCTTGCTTCAGGCCATACAAGGACCGTTGTAACAAGCACACATGATCCGGAGAAATCTTATTCTCATAACAGTGGTTGTCGCATGTATACAGTATACAGTCTCAACAAGATTACCATTCAGAAAAGCGTTGTGAACATCCAACTGCTTGATGGTCCAGTCACGAGAAACTGCCAAGGATAGCAGCAAGCAAACCGTGGTCAACTTAACCACTGGGCTGAATGTCTCAAAAAAGTCATGGCCAGCCACCCGATTAAAACCCTTGGCAACCAAACAAGCCTTATGACTCTTCACTAACCCGCCAGCTTTCTGCTTGGTACCAAAAACCCATTTGCAACCTACTACATTCATCCCAGGAGCAAACGGAAGCAACCACCACGTCTGATTCTACAACAGGGCAGTAAACTCGAGGTCTATAGCCTCACACCATCCAAGATAGAGAACTGCCTGCGAATAACATGTAGGCTCCGGAATACCAACCTGCGAGACTAAGGTCGAGGGCTGTGAATGAGCACGTGATCGACTTCGCAAGGTCATAGCATGCGTACGAACTGAAGGACGTCTAACACGTCGCCCACGCTGTCGCTAACTTTTAAGTTTGGATTAGTTCTTTTAGATTTTTGTTTTGATATTTTTAGTTCATATTAATACTTTTGATGTCATTATATTAGGATCAATTGCCTTGATTTTTTGTTTTCGTACTTTTAAAACATTTATTTCCATTATATGGTCATACATAACCGAAAATCAATATTGGTAATCATTCAATTCCACCCTACTACCAAGCATGCAAAATACTTTCACCTAAATCCCATTATCAATACTAAGTATTTGATTCTCATTCCAATTTTCATTCCTATGTGCGAACCAAACACACCCTAACTTACTATTAGACTCCAGAATTATGTTTTATATATTACTAGGTATAAATAAGTGCAATGCGTGAATTTAAAAATATTTATAGCAAAAAAATATAATCAAAATAAATGTAAAATTATAGATGAAGTTATAAGATACAACTTTAATAATAGGACACATTATAATCTTACATGAACTTTCAAAAAATATGTAGAATTTTATCTATAATTGAAGTGAATTTTTTTTTTTTTAATATTGACATGTGTATTTCATACTAAATAGGATTGTCTTTATTCATTGTACATTTCTACTTTTCAAAAGTGATACGTAATAGCTATGATAAGAATTTGTGAGTGATAGTGTTAATACTCGCTTACGCCGGTCGGCTACTTTGAGTGTTGAATTCCATTCGGACGGTCGGCTACCCGGCCCGACCGACCCCACGGTCCGACCAGATCCGCTCGGTCGTGACCTTGATTGATAGACAGCGGTCCTGTCGGGGCTGCCACGTGCTCCTTCCCGCCTGGGCAAGGAGCGAGGTAAGTGCATGTGCAGCACATGCTCGTCATGTCGGAGCCCCGGAGGTCGCCACTTTCCCCTCTTATAAATACCGCATTAATGAGGAGAGAGAGGGACTTTTGGTTGGATCACTAGTACAAAACTGCACATCCGCTACTGTTGTAAAAGGCTTTTCGCTACTGTTGTACAACAGTAGCGGATGGCACAGTCTCTGAATGTCATTGACTTTTCGCTACTGTTGTACAACAGTAGCGGAATGTCTGATCCTTTTGATAATAAGAGATCGTATTTACCCGCTTTAGCTTTGTATTTACCCGTATCAGTGAGGGTTCATGTTTAAAATCACATGGTTGTACTAATAGAAAGATATATGGATTCTATTTTTAATCATTCATCGTTGTTTATCAAGTTATAGTCTTAAAATTTCTTTTTAAAAATTCAACCAAAATTTTCATATCCTACAAGTTGGAATATATAGATATTTCATATGCTCTAAAAAATTCAATTAATATTATTTTTGGGATTCTTTAAAATGTACTCATATTATTAGAATTGCAATTATGAATTTTTTTTTTAAATTTTAATTAGGAGCCATTAATGTAAAAAGAAAAAAAAAAGAAAAAAAAAAAAGAGAAAAAGAAAAGTATGCCAAGGACCTTGTGGTCCAATGGCATCAAACCCTTTCCTTTATACGGGAGGTGGTGGGTTTGAGCATCAGTGGAGTCAATATTGACTCCTCTTGTGCTTCAATAGGTTGAGAAAGTAGTGGAGTCAATATTGACTCCTCTTGTGCTTCAATAGGACTCCTCTTGTGCTTCAATAGGACTCCTCTTGTGCTTCAATAGGTTGAGAAAGTAGTGGAGTCAATATTGACTCCTCTTGTGCTTCAATAGGTTGAGAAAGTAGTTATAAACAGATACGACATTTCTTTTTTAACTTTTGTAACATTAGAAGAATTGAGAAAATTTTAAAAGATAAATAGATAAATTTGAAAAATAAATGTAAAAGGTATAATAAAGAAAACACAAAGTATAATATACCAATGCAATCAATCTTATCAACAAATTTTTTTGTTCGGGTTAAGACTTAACAAAATTGACTTTTATTATATTTGTTAGATTAGATATATGCATAAAAAAGATGTAGTTTTAATCATTCAATTGTTATTAAAGTATTGGATTTAGTCTAGGAGACCGAATCCCCCATGAATATGTCACCTAACAAAATTGTGGAATTAATCATCTATGGACTAAATCTATCATTTTAGTTTTCAAAAAAAAATATCATTTTAATAACAATTGAAATAATTAAATTTACATTGCGAACAATTGAAAAACTAAATGTATACCGTACCACAATCAAAATTTAGGAGAAAAAAATTGTTGGATATAACATTCAAATAGGTGTAGTTTCCCATTAATAATTATTGTCCCACATTGCTTTCATTAGAGAGTTTTTCTCTCCTTTTTAATACAAACTCCTTTTTGAGTGTTTGAAATATTTTGGAGGGAAAGGAAATGAGGAACCTTATGTGCACGTCGCGTGCGGTGTGTTGATTTTTTACACGCCTTCTATTTTATTTCTTTGATTTTTGCTAAATTATCTTGTTCAAAATTAATTTGTAGGTCTCTTAATTTTCGTGACCTACTTCTACTCAACTGTTGAGTTGTTACCACTATTTTCGCAGATGTTATGTGATCGAAAGTGAGAATACGGCTATTTCAGAGACTATAAATACCCGTCTCCCCTATGCTCTCAAAAACACACCTTCAATCATCTTCTTTTCTCTCTTATGAGCTTCGAAATTAAGACAGGTTGGGCTGATCTGCGTTTGCCAGTTGAAAATGACCGGTATCTAGGAAATTACTTTTAAGGTAGTGTCTTGTACACGTCACAGATTTCTTCCTTTCGTTCTTCCATTCCAGTTTTTTCCAGCCATAGCAACAGTAGTTACACTACGATATTTTCTTATCATCACCCAACAGTTAAAAGCGATTCCCTTGGAAAATGTCGAACGAACTATGTTTGCAAAGCTACCACAGATCTTGCTAAGATTTAACCTCTCAATGGCATCAACTACCGTAGGTGGTTTGTCAAGATGCTTATCCACTTTGAGTCAGTTGAGATTGATTATCTCCTTACCTCTAACCCTGACCTATATTAACCTTCTGTTTAAACTGCACCTGCTGAGCCTTCCCAACCTAAGACGCAGGTCACGATCTTTTATGCAACCCCTGATCCTAAAACACCCAAACCCAAGACTCCAACCTTGAAATCACTTCATTTGTCCCAAGAAATTCATAGCAAGTACAAACGAGATACAAAACTGTGTGAGGGATTTTACTTCACTTTATGTCTAACACTCTGTTAGAAATATTAGTTGAGTCTTCCCAACCTAAGACTCAGGTATGATCTTGGATGCAACCCCTGATCCTAAAACACCCGAACCCAAGACTCCAACCTCGAAGTCACCTGATTTGTCCCAAGAAATTCTTACCAAGTACGAAAGAGATAACAAAACTGTGCGAGGGATTTTACTTCACTTTATGTCTAACACTCTTTTAGAAATATTAGCTAGCTACAAGTCTGCGAAAACAATTTAGGACATGTTGCAGAAGAATTATGGCATTGATGATGCAAGGCGTAGAAAGTATGCGGATGGACGCTAGCTGAACTACAAGATGGTGGACTCAAAACCAATTGTTGAACAGGTTCATGAGTACGAGCATTTGGTAGCTGACCTAGTCTCTGAAGGTATTCTAGTAGGTGATATGCTACAAACTTATACTCTTATTGAAAAGTTGCCTGAGTCCTGGCGGAGATCCAAAACAAGATGAAGCATGAAACCAAAGACTGCACCTATGAGTAAATGGTCAATCATATCAACATCGATGAGGTTTTTCGCCTTCGACAAAGGTCTGTTTCCTTCCCTAAAAATTTAAAGGCTAATGCCATAGAAACTATTTTGAAAGGTGACAAGTTGAAATCTGGGGTGGATGTTAAAACAAGAATTGGAAAAAGGGCTTCAAAGCACGCAAACAACAACAATCAGTTCAAGAACAACAGACACCAGAAACAAGGGAAATGAGGAGGGTGTTTCGTATGTGGAAAGCATGGACATCGTGCACCATAGTGTTACCACCGAAAAGGGTCAAGTGATCAGAATGGCAATCAAGAAGAGACCAGGAACCAAGCAACCCTGATGGAAGAGACATAGGTGGTTGCCGCAGTGGTCACTCTAGAGGTAAATGTTGGTGATGGGTCTAAAGAATGGATAGTTGAAACTGGAGCTTCTTGTCATTTCTGCTCAAACATGATGCTCTTCAAAAGTTATAGTCAATTGCTGAAGGATAAGGAGAGCAAGTCTTCATGGGAAATGACAATACGGTTGAGGTAAGAGGTAGAGGAAATGTGGAGATTATGCATTGTTCTAGAAAGTACTTGTTTTTAACCAATGTGATGTATGTCCCCTCTCTACGAAGGAATTTGGTCTCTGGGCCTTTATTGATTAGGGCTGGGATCAAGTTGGTGTTTGAGTCAGAACGTATGATAATGACTCGTAGAGGGGAGTATTTGGGGAAGGGATACCTTCATGGAGGTTTATTTGTTTTACTGTTGATTACGTTCACCTATGCAAACATTGAGAATTTTATGAATAACCTTGCCAGTGGTTCTGGCATTTTGTTGTGTCTTTTGATGCGTGGCATGGTAGATTAGGGCATGTTAGTGCAAAATGCTTGAATAGACTTAAAAACATAAATACGCTGCAAACTTGCAAAATGATGCTATATCACAATGTGAAATATGTGCTGATGCCAAATTTGCTAAAAAAAGAAAAACTTTTTTCCTTGGTGAATCGTCACAATAGTTGTGCTTTAGAATTAATTCACACTGATATAGCATATTTCAAAAATATTGAAACTAGAGGGGAAAAATGTTATTATATTTCATTTATTGATGATTTCACTCATTTTTTGAACATATATCTACTAAGAACAAAAGATGAAGTCGAACAAATTTTTTTTTTTTTTGAATACAAAAACAAATTTTTTTCTCTCTAAAACTGAAGTAGAAAACCAGCTAAATAAAAAGATCAAGAGACTTCGGTCTGATAGGGGTGGTAAATATGAATCTCTCTATCTCTCTCTTAAGTCTTTTTGTGAAAAAATTGAGTTATTCATGAAGTCATTGCACCCTATACTCCACAACAAAATGGTATTGCTGAGAGGAAAAATAGAACTCCGAGAGAAATGATTAACGCTCTTCTTATTAGCTCAGGTGCTCTGAATTCTCTGTGGGGAGAAGTTGCTCTTACAGCTAATCATATTCTACACAAAATACCTCATAAAGGGTATACTAAAACCCCATATGAGTTGTGGAAAGGCTATGCCCCCAACCTAAAATACTTCATAGTATGGGGATGCTTAGCAAAGGTTGGCCTTACATCTTTTAAAATACCTAATCTTGCCGATGCAGTTTTTGTTGGATATGCTAAAAGCAACGTTGCATACAGGTTTATGTACTTAGACAGTCAATCTATGTGCAAAGCACGGGAGGCTGAGTTCTTTGAACACATCGTTTTTCTCAAGGAGTGCGTCTACATCGCTCTGTATCTCTCAAATTGAGAATGAGCTTGAACATCCTAAGAGAAGAAAGAGGCAAAGAATTGAAACAAGCTTTGGTTCTGATGACTTTATAACGTACATAATTGAGCTGCATGATATGAATAAAATTTCTGATCATTTTGTATGTCAGCTAATTTTGGAAGAGGAACCAAAGTCCTTCGAGGCTGTTATATGCTCGATTGATGTTGTCTTCTGGAAAGAAGGCATATAAAGTGAGTTAGACTCTATTAAGTCTAATAACACTTGGGAACTAGTAAATCTACCCACAGGGGCGAAACCAATCAGCTGCAAATGGATCTTTAAAAGAAAACGTAGACGTGATGTGTCAATTGAAAGATTTAAGGCAAGGCTTATAGCCAAAGACTACAAACAGAGGTTTGGTGAAGATTACGTTTCCACGTATTCACCTGTAACTAAAATAGCTACCATTCGTGCATTGTTTGCCTTAGCTTCATCTCACAGGTTGATAGTCCATCAAATGGATATCAAAACAGTCTTCCTAAATGGTGATCTAGAGGAAGAAATCTACATGGAGCAACCATCTAGATGTGTCAATCCAGTACAAGAAAGAAAGGTATGTAAACTTATATTATAAAATCTCTCTACGGATTTAAAAAAGCTCACAAACAATGGTATGAAAAATTTCATAAAACTTTATTGGGTCTTGGTTATACGGTTGACATATCATATGCTTGTCTGTACTCGAAGGAGATTGAGTCTAGCATAATAATGATACGTATCTATGTAGTGATATGTTGATTTTTAGCTCAAATATCAATGCGATACAAGAGACTAAAAAATTGACGTATGATAAGTTTGACATGAAGGATATGGTAGATGCCAATGTCATACTTGGAGTAAAAGTCATAAAAGTAGAATATGGCTACAAGTTATCACAAAGTCACTACACGAAGAAGTTATTAAAGCAATTTGATAGCTTTGAGGTGACCCCGACCCAAACTCCATATGATCCTTATAATGTAAAGCTATCAAAAAATACAGAGACAGGAGTGTCTCAAGAAAAATATGTGAAAATAATTGGAAGTCTGATGTTCTTAATGAATTATACCAGAGCTGATATTTCTCTTGTAGTGAATAGGCTGAGTTGATATACTCATAATCCAAGTGAAGCTCATTAGTATGCACTAAGATGAGTGTTGCGCTATCTAAGAGGCACAGTCGACTCTAGACTTCACTATTCTGGGTTTCCTTCTGCCCTAGAAGGTTACTACGGCATGAATTGGGTCAATGATAGTGATGATGTAAGCTCTACCAGTGGGTACGTGTTCACTATGGGTAGAGCAGCTATATTGTGGAAATCCACGAAGCAATCATAATAGCTAGATCAACAATATAATGGAGGTTGAGTTTATAGCTCTTGATATAGGTGGGCAAGAAGACGAGTGGCTTAGAAACCTACTGGCAGATGTGCCATTGTGGGGGAATTCTACACCATCGGTGCCCATACATACTGCTATATGTGTGGCAAAGAATAGTGTCTATAATGGAAAAATGAGGCACATAAGAGTCAGATATGAGTCTGTACGACAGTTAATTGTGGATGGAATACCCACATTAGAATATGTGAAGTCTAAGAGGAATATTTCAAATCCTCTCACAAAGTTTGTGAGATAAGGAATTCATGATGGATACCACGTTCGCGGTCAAACGCAATCATGAAAAGGCTTACATATACACCCATACGAAACTGAACATGAGATGTTCTTAAATAAGAAGTCTACATAGAGGTAGATCTAAAGTCAAAGAGTTTGACTTCCTAAGAACCTACATTTTAAGGGTTGATGTGTGCACTTGAGTTCAAAACTACTCACTTCTCAATGAGTTCAAGATAAAATTCACTTTTGAGAAGAAAGTTACTCAAGTCACTACGTGCCAGTTCAAGTTTAAACACGTACTGGCATTAAGGTCAACTCTTGTGTCTCACTCAGACATCTTTTCCTACTACACTTGTTTGAATGTGTGGGTGATTATTGGATATAACATTCAAATATGTGTAGTTGCCCATTAATTTCCCATTATAGATGAAGTCACTACGCTTGTTTGATGGCATGGCTATTGTCACTTAATGATAGGATAATTGGGTAACTCGAATCTAACTTGGAATGCTATTGGTCTAACCCGAAACAGTCAAAGCAATTAAGACAGTCAAGTAGTAGCGGTTAGGAACCAAGAAGAGATCAGAGCAGATGGAATGGTTGCACGTAACGCAAAGTTAATGAACTTATTCGGGTGCATAACAATTATTAAGGAGCAATTCTACTTATTGAGAGGAGTCGTTACACTTATATGAAGTCGTTCCACTTATTGAATTTGATTAACTAGTCATTGGGTAGTATAAATACTGAGCCCTTGCGACAGGCAAGGGAGACACACTTAAAAACTTGTACTCAAACTATTAGATATACTACTTATCTCTATTTACTTGCTCATTAAGACTTCCTGGTAAAAATTATTACCATAATTGATGTTTTCATTGAGAGTATGAGATCAACTCTCGAGCAAGCTATCCACATGTATTTATATTTTTCTTAACATACTAAGAACACGACACGATATGGATCAGACAACTCCCATTATACCTGTATAATGTGAACCTCAATGACAACACTAGAGGACACGCCTAGGCGACAAACTCATGTGATCTCCACAACCAAATCAACAACCGTGGTAGAGGGCAACCAGGCCTAAAGTATCAATTTTGTCTAACCTCCAAGAAATTGTCCAAATTATTCAGAGTAGCGGGGTGAGCTAAATTTTAAAATAATAATAATGATAATGATAATGATAATGATAATGATAATAATAATAATGATAATAATAATAATGATAATAGTAATAATAATAATAATGATGATGATACACACTATAAATAAATATTATTTTAGAGAAATTACCAACGGTCTCAATGATGGAGGAGAAGCTAGCATTGCTAACTTTAGAAATCAAGTTTCTTTACAAACAATTTTACTTAAGAGGTAGGGATGGAGCTACTAGACAGTTGGGTAGTTGTCCCCACTCATCCCATATATAGCCATTGTATGTATATATGTAAATATAATACATGTTTTAGATATAATATAAATATATAAAAACAGATAAAGTGAGCCATAGATAAGTTAGACTAGGTGTTAGAAGTGTGTTTTATGATAGGAAAGGTCTCGGAGAGTTCAATTCCTTTATTTTAATATATATATATATATATATATATATATATTTTTAATATTAATAATGAGATTTTGTACTTTATAATGTGTTTTCTATTTGAATTATTTTATCAAGTTAATTTTATTTCATATTTTGTTATGAATATTTTTATAAAATATTGATGTGTTTTATTTTTTTGCCTATATATCCAACAATATTTATGATTATATTTCTTTAAGTGCTAACTATTTCTTTTGTTTTAATTTCGGCCCCACCAGGAGAAATTTCTTACTCCTCCCTGCATAAAGTAGTTGAGTTTCTTTCATCGATTCATGGATAGTATGTATTATATACTTAATCGTTTCCAAAATCAAAAAGAAGAAAAGTTATTTAGATATAATCAGCAGGTAGATACACCATATACACAGAAACATCTATACACTAAAAACCAATGACCGTTGAAATTGTTCATTAGTGAGAGGTAAAACCGTCACTAAAAATTCAAAAACCATCATAAAAGACTTTTAATGACGGGAAATTTACCGTCGCCACCCGTCGTTATATCTTCCGAGGTTAAAAACAATTAGTGACGGGATATGATACCATCATTAATAAACATATAGTGATAGTATATTTACCCTCACTAAAACGTTCTTTTTGTGACAAAGAATCCCGTCGCTAATGCAACTAATCACTAGCATAATTTCTTCTCATTACATTCTTGTAATGATGAAAAATCCCGTCACTATATTATATTTTGCCCGTCACTAAAAATTATAATTTAATGTCAAATTTTGTTTTTCTAATGTTGTATATATTATTAGTTCTCATTAAATATTAATTTTTGTAATACATAATTTTTTCTTACTAATCAGTATTATACACTTTCTATGTACTTATAAAATTTAAAATTCAACACCAAATTAAAACAAGTGGAAACTTAAATTAAAATAAATAAAAAGCCAGGATGGGAGGGAGGGGAATCATACTTGTTATCAGCTTTAGCTTTCTCATTCTCTCCCTAAGCTTTGATCAAAGCCAATCTCTTCTCTAACTCAAGCTGTGCCAAATCAGCACCTAACACATACAACAAGGGAACATCACTTTCAAACACAAAATTTTTAAGGTTTCAACCAGCATCAGTGTCTTTGTTTCAATATACAACCCAACCATATATGTTATTTGATTTGTACCATGTAACAGTAGTTCCCAGATCACCTAGTACAACTAAATACACACTATACATACCGCTGTTGATCGACACCGTACAAAAATCAAATATAAATATAAATAGCAACTGAACAATATTAGAGAGACTGAGAGAATAAATAAAACAGAGAAAAGATACGACCTGATAGGGTTTTTGTGCCTACGAATCTAGTTCAGGTCCACCTCGAATCTCATTTCTGTCGTTGATACCTAATTTATCAAACTAACTAACAAACTTCATGTGATTGAAGACTACACACACTTATCAATCATTAATTTACTCAATTCATCAAAGAACAGCTAGATAACACATTACACATCCTTGTTTTCATTATCCTACAATCTTATTGAAAAGGAAAATAGGCAGCAAAGTCCGTGCTATTAATATAAGAGCATTGTATAACTCCTAAATGCAGACGGTGAAAATGAGGCTTTAACAAGAATTCCACAATAGAAATTAAGAGAAACTAACTAGTTACATCTTAATATAATATGCTAAATTCCTACAGAGTAAAATGTTACAATTCACACCATGCCTTTGATTTAGCTTGTCAAATGAAAGATAAGTTATTAATATCAATATAAAATGCTTCAGAGCTCTTGCAAAAACATGATTTGTAATTTTAGAGTTCAAATATCACATTGGGTCTTTGCGGACTTCCGTCAAACACTATAGAGACAATCGGATAAAACCTTCAATTGAAGCCTTAAGCAACATTGAAGGACATGAGATTAACAGTCAAACGGTTAAACACTCATCTAACAACAGAAATCGCCATCACCTCGTCGGCCGGAAGGCACTCGGATCATCCTCCGTCGCTATTGAGGTTCAGGAACGCATATTACATAATATGTGAAAAGCAAGTTCTTACATTGTATGGGTTTAAGCACAGAGGCTTTTGCACCCTAGCTACCATCAAGTTACTGGGAGAATACTGCCAAAAGAAAAAGACGAAAAAACAAAAAAAATTTACCTTATGGTTAGTTAGTGATGATACCAGAAAAAAACACAGTGATTTTGGTGAAGAGAAGGGACATAGAGAGTCAACAGAAAGAGAGATGGGGAGATTGTGTCCGTGAGAACTGGTGAGATGCAGGAGAGGTGAAAAGAGAAAGAGGGGAAGATGTGTCGCTGTAAAATTCTAAATGTACAAGAGGCGCTCAAAAAGAAAATTTTGGTGGGAATTGAATTTTGGTGAAATAATTTCATACATCAATAGCGAGAGTAACATCACCTTTCTTACCAATAGCGAGAGTACATTTTGTAAATAAGTATAAAATTAAACTTTCGTCACTAAAACATAAACTTTTAACTAGAGTAATTTTTTACCCTCATAAAAACTATGCAAGTAATACATTTAGTGAGGGGATTTTCTACCCGTCACTAATTTTTTGTCATTAAAAGTTGTTTTTCTTGTAGTGACCGTTGCACACATTTTGTTTGTTTAATGTTTCGATTGTACACTTTTTAATTTTAATGATCAAATTGCATAAGAACAATAAGTGCAGTGACTTATTTGACACTTATTATATTATTATATTAAGTTTTCTTTTCGGTAAATTTACAGGGTCTTTCTCTCCGTTCGTTTAACAGTCCGGGGTCCACCCATGTTCGCTACGGGAGGCACGGGAACTGGCCCAGGGAAAATCGTCACTTGTGGGAATTGAAAACAGATAAAGTGAGCCATAGATAAGTTAGACTAGGTGTTAGAAGTGTGTTTTATGATAGGAAAGGTCTCGGAGAGTTCAATTCCTTTATTTTAATATATATATATATATATATATATATATATTTTAATATTAATAATGAGATTTTGTACTTTATAATGTGTTTTCTATTTGAATTATTTTATCAAGTTAATTTTATTTCATATTTTGTTATGAATATTTTTATAAAATATTGATGTGTTTTATTTTTTTGCCTATATATCCAACAATATTTATGATTATATTTCTTTAAGTGCTAACTATTTCTTTTGTTTAATTTCGGCCCCACCAGGAGAAATTTCTTACTCCTCCCTGCATAAAGTAGTTGAGTTTCTTTCATCGATTCATGGATAGTATGTATTATATACTTAATCGTTTCCAAAATCAAAAAGAAGAAAAGTTATTTAGATATAATCAGCAGGTAGATACACCATATACACAGAAACATCTATACACTAAAAACCAATGACCGTTGAAATTGTTCATTAGTGAGAGGTAAAACCGTCACTAAAAATTCAAAAACCATCATAAAAGACTTTTAATGACGGGAAATTTACCGTCGCCACCCGTCGTTATATCTTCCGAGGTTAAAAACAATTAGTGACGGGATATGATACCATCATTAATAAACATATAGTGATAGTATATTTACCCTCACTAAAACGTTCTTTTTGTGACAAAGAATCCCGTCGCTAATGCAACTAATCACTAGCATAATTTCTTCTCATTACATTCTTGTAATGATGAAAAATCCCGTCACTATATTATATTTTGCCCGTCACTAAAAATTATAATTTAATGTCAAATTTTGTTTTTCTAATGTTGTATATATTATTAGTTCTCATTAAATATTAATTTTTGTAATACATAATTTTTTCTTACTAATCAGTATTATACACTTTCTATGTACTTATAAAATTTAAAATTCAACACCAAATTAAAACAAGTGGAAACTTAAATTAAAATAAATAAAAAGCCAGGATGGGAGGGAGGGAATCATACTTGTTATCAGCTTTAGCTTTCTCATTCTCTCCCTAAGCTTTGATCAAAGCCAATCTCTTCTCTAACTCAAGCTGTGCCAAATCAGCACCTAACACATACAACAAGGGAACATCACTTTCAAACACAAAATTTTTAAGGTTTCAACCAGCATCAGTGTCTTTGTTTCAATATACAACCCAACCATATATGTTATTTGATTTGTACCATGTAACAGTAGTTCCCAGATCACCTAGTACAACTAAATACACACTATACATACCGCTGTTGATCGACACCGTACAAAAATCAAATATAAATATAAATAGCAACTGAACAATATTAGAGAGACTGAGAGAATAAAATAAAACAGAGAAAAGATACGACCTGATAGGGTTTTTGTGCCTACGAATCTAGTTCAGGTCCACCTCGAATCTCATTTCTGTCGTTGATACCTAATTTATCAAACTAACTAACAAACTTCATGTGATTGAAGACTACACACACTTATCAATCATTAATTTACTCAATTCATCAAAGAACAGCTAGATAACACATTACACATCCTTGTTTTCATTATCCTACAATCTTATTGAAAAGGAAAATAGGCAGCAAAGTCCGTGCTATTAATATAAGAGCATTGTATAACTCCTAAATGCAGACGGTGAAAATGAGGCTTTAACAAGAATTCCACAATAGAAATTAAGAGAAACTAACTAGTTACATCTTAATATAATATGCTAAATTCCTACAGAGTAAAATGTTACAATTCACACCATGCCTTTGATTTAGCTTGTCAAATGAAAGATAAGTTATTAATATCAATATAAAATGCTTCAGAGCTCTTGCAAAAACATGATTTGTAATTTTAGAGTTCAAATATCACATTGGGTCTTTGCGGACTTCCGTCAAACACTATAGAGACAATCGGATAAAACCCTTCAATTGAAGCCTTAAGCAACATTGAAGGACATGAGATTAACAGTCAAACGGTTAAACACTCATCTAACAACAGAAATCGCCATCACCTCGTCGGCCCGGAAGGCACTCGGATCATCCTCCGTCGCTATTGAGGTTCAGGAACGCATATTACATAATATGTGAAAAGCAAGTTCTTACATTGTATGGGTTTAAGCACAGAGGCTTTTGCACCCTAGCTACCATCAAGTTACTGGAGAAATACTGCCAAAAGAAAAAGACGAAAAAACAAAAAAAATTTACCTTATGGTTAGTTAGTGATGATACCCAGAAAAAAACACAGTGATTTTGGTGAAGAGAAGGGACATAGAGAGTCAACAGAAAGAGAGATGGGGAGATTGTGTCCGTGAGAACTGGTGAGATGCAGGAGAGGTGAAAAGAGAAAGAGGGGAAGATGTGTCGCTGTAAAATTCTAAATGTACAAGAGGCGCTCAAAAAGAAAATTTTGGTGGGAATTGAATTTTGGTGAAATAATTTCATACATCAATAGCGAGAGTAACATCACCTTTCTTACCAATAGCGAGAGTACATTTTGTAAATAAGTATAAAATTAAACTTTCGTCACTAAAACATAAACTTTTAACTAGAGTAATTTTTTACCCTCATAAAAACTATGCAAGTAATACATTTAGTGAGGGGATTTTCTACCCGTCACTAATTTTTTGTCATTAAAAGTTGTTTTTCTTGTAGTGACCGTTGCACACATTTTGTTTGTTTAATGTTTCGATTGTACACTTTTTAATTTTAATGATCAAATTGCATAAGAACAATAAGTGCAGTGACTTATTTGACACTTATTATATTATTATATTAAGTTTTCTTTTCGGTAAATTTACAGGGTCTTTCTCTCCGTTCGTTTAACAGTCCGGGGTCCACCCATGTTCGCTACGGGAGGCACGGGAACTGGCCCAGGGAAAATCGTCACTTGTGGGAATTGAACCCGGGTTCTCCCGAAATATATTAAGTTTTCTGACATAGCGAGCAAAACATATATTTATAAGAGAATTGGAAGCACACATATATCCTCTAGCATGGAAATATTAAGGCTCATATTAATGGTCAACGTTTGAAACTTTCAATGATAATATGTATAGGAATCTTAAACTAATCAAATTGACGTTTGTCTATTCCATTCCTCGTCATTGGACTATTATATACCTTTAATTTAGTGGTAAGTTGAACACAATTGTATAACCACTTGAAATAGAATTTAGTTGGATATTGTCATTGGTTTTTAGTGTATAGATGTTTCTGTGTATATGGTGTATCTACCTGCTGATTATATCAAAATAACTTTTCTTCTTTTTGACTTTGGAAACGATTAAGTATATAATACATACTATCCATGAATCGATGAAAGAAACTCAACTACTTTATGCAGGGAGGAGTAAGAAATTTCTCCTGGTGGGGCCGAAATTAAAACAAAAGAAATAGTTAGCAGCGCACTTAAAAATTATAATCATAAATATTGTTGGATATATAGGCAAAAAATAAAACACATCAATACTTTATAAAAATATTCATAACAAAATATGAAATAAAATTAACTTGATAAAATAATTCAAATAGAAAACACATTATAAAGTACAAAATCTCATTATTAATATTAAAAGAATTTTATATATATATATATATATATATATATATATATATATATATATATATATATATATATATATATATATATATATATATATTAAAATAAAGGAATTGAACTCTCCGAGACCTTTCCTATCATAAAACACACTCATAATCAAAGTGTTAAATAGACCACTAAACTTGTCATTTTTGTGTAATTATCATTGAACTTAATTTAAACCTGTGCAATTAAATCATTAAATAAGTAAAATATGTGTAATTGGTACATCTTTCTAATTTTTTCTGGTAACATCCGATCATATTAATTACATGGTATGTACTACTTAAGAATCGTCATTTCCTCTGTCATGCTAGTTGGGATGAAAGATCGAAATATTATTTTATTTCAACTTAAATTGCATTAAAAGAAATCATAAAAATATCTCTTGTAGTGAATAGACTGAGTCGATATACTCATAATCCAAGTGAAGCTCATCAAATTTTTAAAAAATCGTTAAGACCAGAGCTGATATTTCTCTTCAATCTCTTGTAGTGAATAGACTGAGTCGATATACTCATAATCCAAGTGAAGCTCATCAAATTTTTTTAAAAAAAATAAATATTTGTGTTTAACAATTCACTTTGTTTGGTCGGAAAAGATTTTTATTTAATTGGTTCTTAACGTGCGGTCGCACCATTAATTATGCAAAGAAATATCAATAGTGTTAGGAAACACACAGGAAAAAATGCACCAATAAGATATTGTCGCATTTTGATATATATATATGTATATATATATACATACAATGTTTTTTTAGTACTATTGACCATGTTATACCATACACACAGTGTTTTAAACATATATTTTGTATACATGGATGAAAATTGAAGAAACAAAGAATTCAAACTCAAACTTAATGTTGATAAATAATACTTTATAATTTATTATTATTACTACTGATATTTTTACTATTATCATGATGTGATATTTTATATATTTTTAATTAATTAGAAAAAATGATGTGCATTTTATTAAATAAAATATAAAGTAGCAGGAGCAAATGGTATTAGTCACAAACACGGACCACCATATATAGTAAGTCTCCATCAGCCGCTTCAAGCCGTCCCAGATAATTTAGAATAATAGATGTCAAACATCACATAAAGCCTCATGCATATTGCTCCTTAATTATTGACAAAATTCCCCCCTTTTTTATGTAACATATTTACTAACAATAAATAATCCATTACAGTATTCACTTATTGCTTTTGTTTGGTAAAATAATTAACTTATCAGTTAATTTTAATTTAGTTGATCAATTTTAACTGTTTGACTTAGTTAAACCATTAATATGAGTGTTTGGTTAATCAGCTTTTGACAGTTTATTGTTTTAAAACGCTAAAATTCAAAAAGTTTTTGCGATCAACTTTTTGAGAAAATAAATTAACCCTTAAAGGTAATTTTGCATAATTGCATTTAATCGACTATCAACTAACAACTAGTTTAGAAAACATCTTTCTACAACCAGCTAATGTTATCAGCTAGTCAAATCCGTTAACAGCTACTCTATATTTGCTAAACACCCCATTATATTCATAACCCATAACATTTTTTAATAAATAATAAATAATAATATTTTAATTGAATTGAAATGATGTTATGTACTTTACAAATTCTATCAATATTAAAAATTTTAACTCTTATAATTCTTAGAAGAAAATGGAACTCATCCGCACACGAGCTTAGTTCACTAATTTAATAGGCAATATTGATTATGTTCAAAGTGGACAGATCACTTGTACGTCGTATCAGCATTTGCCCTGAGAATTCAACCTTGGGGTAAGAAAATGGAACTCATTATAAGATTAAATAACTCACTCTAACCAATTCAATCTGAATTTATTGATTAATGATTAAAATAAACTCAATTAGAAAGGAAAAGAAAGTGATATCTCACTTTATTAAGTCTTAACTAACAAAACATTTGTTGGAAAATATCCAAGAAAAGAATAGTCAACATGAGATTTGAACTTGATCTCTCTTTTCCTTTCTTCATGGTTAGACTTATTACCACATACAACTCCTATATATATAAACACAATTGCAAAAAGATTCTATTATATATATTACTCTCTCTCTCTCTCTATTGCTGATATAGTACCAAGTTTTTGTTTGATTAAAATGAAGTTGGATTATTTGGGTTGACAGCTAGCTAGAATGGTGAGAAAATGTTCAAATTGTGGAAGGGCAGGCCACAACTCAAGGACTTGCAACAATAGTAGCATCAATCATCATCATGAAAGCAAAAGTTCAACAAGTTGTAGCCATACTATCTCTATTAAGCTCTTTGGGGTCAAACTTGGAATATCACAATCTTCTTCTTCGCCAACAAATATTCTTTCATCTTCCTCATCTCCACTGCCACCGGCGGCCTCTCTTGCTGCCATTAGAAAGAGCTTTAGTTTCGAGTGCCTAAGCTCCCCTACAATCACCAATCGAGGCGGCACCGCCCACAGTGGCTATCTCTCCGATGGCCTCACCACAAGGAACCATCACAACAAAAAGGGTAGGTGAGACTCTTTGATTTTGTCGATCGATCGATCTTAAACTTGTGTGGATCATATCGAATTATTTTCCGCCCACTTCTTGTATGCTTCTTGGTTTTTTTGGGATAGGTTGGGCGAAGGCCGTTATGGCTAAGTTCAACATCGTGTGATTAGGGAATTGTTGGACAAAGGTTGGTAAATGGTCAAGTCTAACACCTTAACTCTCGAAAATATAATGGTAATCTATAAAGAAATAAAGTTGTTCCTTCTCTAGCTACTAGCTATAGGTTTTAGCTTAAGTGGTAAGTGCTTAATTATATGTATGTTTTCTTGGTTTTTGTTTTTTTTGGATATGTTGGGAGGAGGCCGTTAAAGGTCAAGTTCAGTACCATGTGGCTAGGGAATTATTGGACGAAGGTTTGTAAAGGGCCAAGTCCAGACTCTTGAAATTATGATGGTGGTCTATTTCTTGTTTGTTTTTATTTCTACTTTTTTTTTTTATTGGGATATGTTAGGCGGAGGCCGTTAAGGGCCAAGCTCAGCACCATGTGACTAGGGGATTATTGGGTGAACGTTGGTAAATGGCAAGTTCAACACCCTGACTTTTGAAATTATGATGATAGGTTTATATATAAGGAAATAAAGTTGCTTCGATCTTCAATTTGCTACTAGTTATAGCTTTTAGCATAAGTGGTAAGCGCGTGATTCTAAGTAATATCAGAGCACTTGATCCTAACCGGAAACATATTGCTAATTTTGTTAATCATGTTGGCCCTGTTTGGTAAATGGTTGTTGGCTGATTGGGTTGGCGGTTTGGGTTAGAAGGTACGATTTGTTGATAATATTAGCTGATTGTAGAAAGTTATTTGATAAATTATCTGTTAGCTGATAGCTGTTTGATATAATTTCTTTTATCAAAAAGCTAATTGAAAATGCTACTTTGAGTAGCCTTTTGAATTTTAGCATTTTGGAGTTACAAATAGCTTATTAACCAAACAATTAATAGTGGTTAAATAAGTCAAAATTGACTGATAGGCTGATTATTTACCAAACAGGACCGTTATATATATATATATATGCATGCATATTTACACACAACATATGATTATGCATGAATTGATCGATGGTAACTACGTTATATACTCATGGCTGGTATGAATTAGCAAAACTGTGTGTATATATAGGATTGGCATGGAGTGAAGAGGAGCATAGGGTATTTCTAGTTGGTTTGGAGAAGCTTGGGAAAGGGGATTGGAGAGGCATTTCTAAACAGTTTGTGACCACAAGAACACCTGCGCAGGTTGCCAGTCATGCTCAGAAATATTTTCTTCGCTTAAACAACTTACGTACCAAGACACCACCTGCCCTCTTTGACGTTGTGCCGCCGCCACAAAATCTGGTAACTTTTTCCCTAACTCCGACCCCCTTTCTATTATTTCAAAAATTTACTCTAATTAGGGGTAATCCCAGCCAAATTAAAGTAGCTAAGGATCTGACACACACTTACAACCACAAGATCACAAGTTTGAATTCCAACCCTTTTGATTTATGTTGATCAACTATGAACAATCGAGACTGGTTTACCTTTATGTAATCCCTTACCGACTAGAATCACAATACGGGATTTACCCAATACACAGGTTTAGATAGTGATTACAAATTTCTCTTGTCACTCTAAAAAAATAATGTTTCGGTCTGAAATTCAATAAATCAAAAATAAGGGAAATATAGGTTTAAAATAGGATAAAAGAAAAAGGATAGAATTATATATATTCCTCCTAATAAAAAGATTTTGCCTAATACAACAGGTTGTGATTGATTGATTACTAAATATAAGTGTAAAATGTTTGCCTAAATTGACATGTTATGATTGATTAATTATTAAATTTGAAATTCTTTTATTAGAGAGATAATTAACCAATAACAAGCTAAGCAGTTAAATAATCAAGCAAGATTAAAGTCTAAGTTAGTTGTAGACTTATAGTATTACTCCGTGGATTTTTTGGTCCACCTAGGCTGAATTAATAACCTAATTCCACCTAGTACCTAATCTCTTTTCTAACTTTTAAATTAAGGTTATGTTTGAAAACACATTTTTTTGGGTTTCTAGTGTTTGGCGAGAGGAAAAATGATGGTCAACAGAAATTGATTTTTGGTCAAAGAAAAAATGACATATTTTTTACGGAAAATAACTTTCTCTTTTTTGGGAGAAAGTCATTTTCTGAAAAATCCAAAGCAACTTTTTTCTTATTCTCCATCTTCTTGGTTGGTTCTCGACTGACTGGAAAGGAAAATATTTTCTGAAAAATGACTTATTATTGCAGAAAAATATATATTTTTCAAAAGTCATTTTTTCAGGTTTCTAAACACACCATAATATAGTGTGATTTTGTATGAATAGTAAAACTTCGCCTAGCTGGCTAGTAAATACAGACCACGCAACATACATATAGGCTAACAAAATAATTGACTTTTTATCCATTTTATTTATTTATATTTGAAATTCCATTTCCTCCTTCTGCAGGTAGCCACATATGAATCTACAATTTGTAATGAGAAGTTGAAGAAGTCAAAATCCTCCATCATAAATTTGAGGAGTTCAAAGTCTAGTGAGTGTTCAATGCCTGCAGTCATATCATCACCAGTTGATCAATCCCAACTTATTACAACTCCCACTTCAATAACTCCAACCACCCAAAATATCAATAATGGAGTTTACACTTCATCGCCATTGCCCGCGGCGGATCTAGAGCTTACTCTTGCAATTACACCGCCCCGGAATCAAAATAAATCACCAGCTTCTGCCTGTCATGTTGGAGGAACTATTGCAGTTGTGTGAGGCTTTAATTTAATATGAAAATCCAAATGAATAATAAAACATTCTTTAATTTGGTCTCTATATATGTTTATCCTAGTTGATAGCTAGTTTCATCTTTTATTTTCATTTTAAGGGAATGGTAAAATAGATTATTGAACTATACACGATAAAGCAATTATATTATATCCCTACTTAAATTTTTAAAAAGTGTAATTAAACTCCCCAACTCATTAAAATCGATCAAATAAGTCCAATTTATCGATAATCAGTAAAATTAATTATGTAATTGACCGTCCATAATAAAATCTTTGTCGTTCTTGCGATCAAATCTTTGCCGGATGGCGAGATTGGTCACCTTGAAGGGGAAGGCGACTGTCGTGGTCGCCTTCTCCAGATCGGAGAAAGTGACCATGCCAGTCTCCTTCCCCATGAAAAGGCGACTAGAAATGGTCACCTTTTTCAGAGAAGGCGACCATAAATGGTCGCCTTTGAAAAAGATAGACCAACGATTGTCGGAGAGTCGTTAGAGTTAGTCATATTTTTTCCAGAAAGGTAGTGACAGGTTATGATAGGTCCATAATTGGTTGGTGTGCTTCTATCTAAGTCCACAAGACCCCAATTCATGCTGACACAAGACAGGGAAGACAAATTATTATATGGACCATGGTACACACAGTGTTGTATGCATCATAAAAAAAGTACATTTTTAATATACTAAAAATATATTATTTGTGTATTGAAGGTACATTATACAAAATAATATAGTTTTAGTACTCAAATAATGTACTTTTTTCCTGAATATAATATACATTTTTAATATACTAAAAATACATTATTCGTGTACTGAATGTAGATTATTTGATATTATACAAAATAATGTACTTTATGTATACAATAATATATCTTTTCTATGGCCCGCACAATAATTATTTGAGATTCAATCCACACCTTCCATCACTATAGACATTTTTTTCATTCATATTTTTAGTGAGATTCGAACCCTCCACATTGTATCCTTCCTTTGTAATATCATGTTAGGCAACTAAACACACACACAAGCTAACTAGGTTATGTTGGGTATTCAAAAAAAAAAAAAGGTTATGTTGGTGGATGATATAAATAGATAGATAAGTGAAGTGAAAGTTTGAATGCAATACTAATAGTAATACTTATAAATGATTCTTTTTGTTAGATTGAGAGAATGGAAACACAGTTTTTCAGTTGGGAATATGAAAATAGTGTTATGAAATTAGAGAAAATGGAGAAAACAAGAAATACACAAAGAAAATATGTAGTAAAGCGAGAGATTTTATTATTAGGATCTGAAGACTGAAGATTACATTCAATGCTTAAGTATATCATATGAACCTATTTATAGGCAACAAACTTGATCCTCAGTGTTGGGTTTGCTTAATGGGGAACAGAAGAAGAGAAAATGTGTGGATGGGCTGAATGGGCCTGAAGAGAGACCTGTTTGTGGTGAGCAGGATGTTGGGCTTCTGGAGCCAATGTGTGTTGAGGACCAAATCTTTGAAGTTGATCCAAAAAACGTCTTGGAGGCGGGTACGGGTTTCCAGGCCCGCCTAGATCAATGATTATTTTGGCCTTGAACTGTCGTGGGTTGGACAGCCCCACGTTGTTTCAAGTTCTCGTGGACCTCATCCACACCAAAAAGCCCGATGTTGTGTTTATTATTGAGACCATTGTTAGTGCTAGCAGGTTGAGCCTATAAAAATCAAGTTTGCTTTAGGACGAAAGGCCCAATGGTTACAATTAAATCATATTCGAATAGGCATATTGACATGTACATCGCAAGGGAGGACTCCGGTGATGACTGGCGGCTTACAGGATTTTATGGCGTTCCAGACAGAAGTCAGAGGCATATCGGATGGAATTTGCTCAAAAATTTGGCCAGTCAATCGAGTATCCCATGGGCGGTGGTTGAAAGATGGAGATCAAAACACAACATTTTTCCATAACGCTTGCCGTAAGAGACGTATCACTAATCAAATTAATAGACTCAAAAACGAGGATGGCGAGTGTGAAGAAAAGGGAACTGCCTTGAATAATATCATGCTCAGGTACTTTCAAATTTATTTACTGCTCAAGAAGGGGAGCCACATATTGTGGTTAATTGCATGGAACCTAAGATTAGTCAATCTCAAAATGAAAGACTACTCAGGAAGTTCACTAATGAGGAATTGAGAAGTGCTCTTATTGACATGAAACCTGATAAATCCCCGGGTCCGGACGGACTCTCTCCGGGATTCTTCCAACATTACTGGGACATCGTAGGGGAGGATGTGGTGGTTTTCTGTGAAAGGGTTAGAACTTCCTGTACCTTACCTGTTGGTAGCAATGCCACACACCTAGTCTTGATACCCAAAGTCTCAAAGCCGACATCAATGGGTGAGTTAAGACCCATAACATTATGTAATGTGTTGTATAAGGTTTTTGCCAAGGCTCTTGCAAATACAATCAAATCTTTTCTTAATGACCTAATATCTGAATCTCAATGTGCATTTGTTCTGGGGAGATTGATTACAGGCAACCTCCTTTTGGCTTATGAAACTCCACATTTTCTAAATAGAAAAACCCAGGGGAAGGAGGGGTTTGTGGGGATGAAGTTAGACATGAGTAAGGCATACGATATGGTGAATTGGAGATTGGTGGAAGGTGTGCTGCTGCATTTGGGTTTTGATGCTAATTTTGTGGCCTTAATCTCTACTTGTATTAGAACTATCGAGTTCAGCATTCTACAGGAAGGACAAATCCTAGGTCCGATCATACCTCAGAGGGGTTTGAGGTAGAGCTGGCCAAATCCCGGGCCTGGGCCGGTCCCGTGCCGGGCCGGGCCTGGGCCTGGGCCTAGAATATGCCAAGTCGAGACCGGCCCAGGGTATACAGGGTCGGTCCGGTCCCGGGCCTACCCCGGGCCGGTCTCGTGCCTCTTGTGGGCCGGTCCTGGGCTGGGCTAAATAATTTAAGGTGTTTCCAATTAAGCTATTTCAACTCTTGGTACATAAGCAGTAATTAATAATTTAGAAGAATAAAAATCCACATAGTTAATAATATATATATATATATATAATCATTTAGAAGAATAAAAATCCACATAGTTAATTTATTTTTAATACTCATTTAAAGAAATAATTGGGCTTGCTCTTAATATTGTAAAAATTAAGATGCCTACGTATCCTCAATAATTTAGAGGAATCAAAGCCCACGTAGTTCTTGGTATGTACACCTCATTTTTATTCTTGATCAGAAACATTGGTAGAGGTTGCACGAGAACTAGCAGTAGGCGTGGCTTCAGCTGATGTATCCATGGCCAACCATTCATCTATGTCATCGTCTTCAATTAGTGCAAGTTGGTTTTGAGTGCGTTCTTCAGCAGTGTCCCAATCCTTCTTCATGACACAAATTTTGATGGAATCCGGTGCCAAGCTTGATCTTTTATCATCTAATACTCTCTTGCCAGCACTAAAAGCAGACTCGGATGCAACTGTTGAAGCAGGACATGCAAAAATATCCTTTGCAATTTTTGACAAAATAGGAAATTTTGTTTCGTTTCCTTTCCAAAATGTTAGTATATGAAAATTATCATTTATTTCAAAACTAGAAGACATATATATATCTATTTCAGAAGAGTTACCGCTACCACAACTCTTTGATTTTTTTAATATTGATGAAACAATAGGATTATGCCACTTATTCTTATGGACAACAGGATCAACAGGTTGTGGTGAATAAATAGAAGAATATTCTTCATATAAACTTTTTAACAAAGAAGAACAATCATCAATATACTTTTGAACACGTTGAACATAGTTTGAAAAATCTAAAGCACTATAATAAAAATCTAATAAACCATTTAATCCATTCATGCCCACATTTGGATCAAGAATTGCAGCTAATCCATAAATAAATGGAATATCAGTAAAATATGATACAAATTTATTTATCATATTTTGAACTAAACCAGACAAAATGGGATTTTCAATAAAAGAAGTAAGAGTACTAACAATTGCAATGCATTCAGTTACAACTAAATGAACGTTAGGCTCGTAAACTAGAGAAAATGATTTAGTAGCACTATCAAATGATTGAAGAATTGCACAAATATTACTAGCTATTTCCCAATGTTGAGGTGTAATTACGGAAGTATCACTAGATTGATTACTATTATACAAAATAGTTATTACCTCATGATATGGAGCAGTTTCACATAACAATTTATACGTGGAATTCCACCTAGTTGGTGTATCTAAACTGAAATGCCTTTTTTTTAAACCATATTGTGCACACAATATTTTAAATTCATTTTTTTTTGCTTTTATTGTATCTAAGCCATTTTACACATTTTCTAATTGGTTCAATTAATTCACTCAAACTATGTAGTCCTTCTTGAACACATAAATTTAAAACATGAGCACAACATCTAATATGTAATAATCGACCATTAACAGGTAAATGTAAGGTTTCATGTAAAAAATCAATACATCTAATATTGGAAGAAGCATTATCTAAAGAAATTGAAAAAACTTTAGATCTTAATCCAAACTCATCCAAAATGTTTATTATTCTTTCTTTTAAATTAAAAGCAGTATGAGATTCTTCCATTAATTCGAAACCAATAATTCTCTTTTGAAGTATCCAATCATTATCCATCCAATGACAAGTAACACAAATATATGGCTCACCTTGAGGAGTTGTCCAAGTATCACTAGTTAAAGCAACACGACCATTAAAATTTGCAAAATAATTAATTAACATAATTTTTGACATATGAAAACTTTTATAGATAGCACGTTTTAAAGTATTTCTTGGTACTTTTTTATATTGTGGTTGTAAAGATTTTTTAACATATCTTTCAAAACGAGGGCTTTCGGATTGACTAAAAGGTAATTCATCACCAATTATAAATCTACCAAGTTCTTCAATCATTAACTCGCGTGAATAAGTAAAAATACCTCCTCCAGGAGTAGCATACCCGGAAATTTGCGATTGTCCTTTCTCAAGTTGTCCTTCATCACTCCTCAAACCGTGAACATTCATTAAGTGCCGATTAAGAGTTCCAGTACCACTACTTCCGGAATTCCAAGAAAATGGAGTTTGAATCCTTTTCATATTTGCACATATTTTACAATGTACTAAATATCGATTTGAGGATCCTTCAACGGGTCTTTTTTCAAAGTGTTTCCAAACCCATGATGTTTGTTTCCTCCCTCCCTCCATTGAAGAAATAGGAGGAAGATTGATATCACCAACTGATTCTTGAGAATCTTCAATTGGCCTCTTGCCGGGATTGCCACTATAAGCCATATTACTAAATAAAATTAGGAGTATAAGAATTAAAAATATAGAACTAAATAGTATTATAACTTATAAGGAACTAAAAAATATAAATTGAATAATGAACTAAATATATATAAATTGAATAAAAGTAATAAAAGTTGTGACTAATAAAAACTAAGAATATGTATAAAGAATTGTTGTGAGAATGTGAGTAAAGCTATAAGAATAATAGAGATTTCAGAGTTGGTTTGAAAATTTTGTTGAAAAAAATGAATTGAGTAAAAGGTATTTATAGAAGGAAAGAGATGAGAAAAATTGGCCGAATGGCCAGTGCAACGGTAAAAAATATAACCGTTGCACTAGAGTGGCCATCCAGCCAAAAAAAATTAATAAAAAAAAATAAAATAATGTTGCAACGTGCAACGGCCGAAATTTGGCCGTTGCACATTGCAACATTGAGCCTTGGGCAAGCTGTGCGCAGCTTGCCCAAGGCAAAATAATATATATTTTATTTTTTTTAATTAAATATATAGTGGTGCTATTGGCATGTGGTTTAGTGGGTGGCAGGCTGGCACTCCTGGCAGCAAAGCATGGCACATTTGCCAATTGCCATGCTTTGCTGCTTTGCAGCGTGGAGTGCGTGCGTGCTGCCCCCGAGGCCCCTACCTTGCCCGGGCCTATACCCGGGCCTGGGCCCGGGCACAGTCCTGGGCCGTGCCTGGGCCGGTTAGGGGCCTGTGCCGGTTAGGGCCTGGTTCTGGGCCGGTCCTGGGCTGGGCCCCGGGCTTTTTTTTCAAAGAACCTGAACCGGCCCTTATTATGCGATTCCGATCCGGGCTAGGCCCACTTTTAAGTCGGTTCGTGCCTGGGCCGGTTATTTTCCGGACCGATTCAGGGTTGGTTCGACCTTGAACCGGCCCGTGGCCACCTCTAGTTTGAGGCAAGGGGATCCCCCTTGTCTCCTTATCTCTTTATACTTATAGTGGAGGGGTTGAGTGCACTGATTAACAAAGGAACCAAGACCGGGGACATTCATGGAGTAGAAGTGGCCAGAGGCGCTCCAAAACTAACTCATCTATTTTTTGCATATGATTGTTTTCTTTTTTGCAGAGCAAATTAATTGGAAGTGGGGTTCTTGAAAGAAACCTTGGCTGATTTTTCTATGGTGTCGGGACAATTAATTAATTTCAACAAATCCTCCATGTTTTTCAGCAGAAATGTGGATAACCTTACCAAAGAGGTGGTCTCGGAGATTATGAGAATTCCTAAAGGTGCAGCTTCTGGAAAGTACTTGGGCCTTCCCTCCCTAGTTGGAAGAAAGAAGATTGAAATCTTAGGTTTCATCAAGAAAAAGTGCTGCGAAGAATCAATAGTTGGAATAATAAATTCCTCTCAAGGGCTGGAAGAGATGTGCTCATTAAGAATGTCTTGCAAGCCATACCTTCCTATGCAATGAGCGTATTTCTATTACCATTAGATCTTTGTAACAGCATAGAGGTCGCGTTGAATGGTTTTTGGTGAAGAGGTTCCAAAAATGATGGTAAAGGGATTAGATGGAGAAGGTGGGCTGATCTATGTGTGCCTAAGGCTGCTGGAGGTATGGGGTTTTTCACAAAATAAGGGAATTCAACCTAGCACTTTTAGGAAATCAAGCATGGAGATTTATTGGGAAAATGACACTTTTTCCCCCTATGTTAAGTGCATATAGCACTTTTTCCCCCTGTGTTATTAAAGTGGCAGTTTATTTTGTTCCAAGCTTCCTCCTTCCCTTGACAATAAAAATGGACACCTCGCTTGGGCCAATAGTTTCCCAATAAAATGGGCCCGGGGGTCCCATGGCTCCATCATGACTAATCTTTTTTTTTTTTTTGTTATAATGTAAGTGACCTTATTGTGGTTGGGTGGCATGAATTGACTCTCGCGAATGAGAAGTTATGGGTTTGAACCTCAGTGGAATCAATGTTAACTATAGATAAGAGCTAATTTAATTGTTATAAGTTTCTAACCAGTTTTCTAATTAAGAGGTATTGAATTTCCCTTTTAGTTTACTAGACCACAAGGGTGGCTTTCTGTAACACCCCAATTTTCAACTCTTACATTTATTACAAATCCGTAATAATACATCAGCGGAAGCTTACATCTTATCAGCAGAAAACTGGGTGCTACCGCCACACCTAGAGTGAATTCAATCACCTCTTTGACAAACTACACTCTAAGTGCACATGCTAAACTTACAACACCAACATACTACAACAACATCATAGTAGGCCTCAAGCTGCATTTCTCTTCTATTCTGAGCTCATCGGCCACAGAGGTACTCACTAAACTGCATCTGATAAAGGGCACAATGAAGTGCAGTTAGCGCGACGGCTAAGTAAGAAAATCCATTGTCACTTTAGAGTAGACAAAGGTTTGAAAACATAGATAATATGAAAGTTTTATAAAGTTTTACCCATGATTTGAAAATCTACCTGCAACCAAACGATTTATAGATAGCATAATAGCGTATAAATGTTAAATCTCGTAAAGCTTTTCTCAAATAAGAATAATGGCATAACCGCCGCTCAAAAATCATTTTCATGCCCTTTTCAGACAAGTTTGCAAAATTTCACATTTCCAGGAATTCCATCATTTGCAAATAGAACCGCAGCTCTAATGCTCATAATAATCTGAACCGCAGCCCAGAGTAACAATAATTTTCATTTGCAAATAGAACCACAGCTCTAATGCTCATAATAATCTGAACCACAGCCCAGAGTAACAATAATTTTCATTTACAAATAGAACCGCATCTCTATAATAATCTGAACCGCAGCCCAGAGTAGCGATAATTTTCATAGTAAAAAATTCCACTTAGTTTCCCCTGAGTAAGCACGAGGCTTTCTTTATTCATAACTCCCTCTCTTCTCAGCGAATAGACTTCGCTCTGCAGTATGAATTGATCATACAAACCTCGGGCCATGGCATTTCCAGCCTTCCCGTAGGTCTCCTTATCCCAACCTAGGGCCATGGCACTCCAGCCCTCCCGTAGGTCCACCCTTATTCCAACCCCGGGCCGTGGCGTTTAAGCCTTCCCGTAGCTCCCCACCTTATTCCAGAAACTAAGGGTTTGAAAACATTTTCCTTCCATCAGTTTTCTTACAACAAATCATCTCATTTGGACATATTTCACAATTGAGTCCAATACTTAAAATTGGCTACCTCTTTAGCCCCTGAAGGATTTTAAAAATACTTTCAGTGCCCGCAGGCTTTTCAAACATCATTTTCTCATCACTCTCATGTAAAGTACACACTTACAAAAGTGGTATTTTCCCCAAAAATAAGGTTTTGACAACCTGTTTACCAAAATAGCATACGTTCTACAACGTAAGTTTTATAAACATTTTTACTTGCCGAAAGGCTTTTCAAGCATAGCTCAAGCACGAACAAAGATTCGAAGAAAGCATAATTGGACACAAGCTGGTCACTCATCGGATACTTCATCATATACAATACTAGGATATTCTTGGTTATACTTCATATTCAAGTCCCATACTTGAAATCAATCCCGCTAGTTATACACTTGTATATTCTACTAACACTACATATATCCATTTCCACTACTATTATAATAATAGTATGAACCAATAGTCAATCATTTATGAATCAATCGATTCATAGCACCGTTAATATCAACATCCTTAACCTTACTCCTTATCATGAATCTCAGTTCATCTTACAATCCAATCATCATCGGTAACCCATAATTATGGTTCCACAATTAACTAATAATAGATAGTTATCCTTGTCACTATCGACATTAACAACTTCCACCATGATCAACACCATTAGATGTTTTCAAAAAAAAAAACACCATTAGATCATAACTTGAGGATATCGCACATCCATAATCGATACTTAGTCACCCATAATCCAACAATTGACCTTAATCACTCTTAAACATTAATTACTGTCATTAGTAACTACTAACCTTGTAATCCATCATCGACAACAAGCTAAGTTAACAGCATTATAACATCATTATCAAGTCCTCGAAAGCATTAACACCATTAGCTCGTAACTTGAGGTAAAGCCATTACCTAACCATAATCCAAAGTCGTTCAACAACTATTTCCTCAAATTTCACCATATACAATCTTTATCTCAATATTTCCATATAACAATTTCCTTAATAAACATCGTAATATCATCACCACTCAACTTCCTTTAAACCCTAGTATCTTTACCAAAGAGATATTTTAAATCCTTAAGTAAACATCAACAATCTCGAAATCAAAAGAATCACTTCCAAGTTCTTATAATAATAACCAAAGAGAGAATTCCAACCTCTCCAAATAAATTCTAAAAGAGTAATTCCAATCTTTTCAACATAACCACCAAATAGAGAGTATTGCCCATAACAAAGATCTCACAATAATCACCAAAGACAATCCTTCAAATAATTAGTCCCACCTTGATAATATATTAATTACCATTCCGTCTATTCATCCAGTCATTAAACCTTAATAACTATTATCAGTCCTTAATCACTATAATTAGAGCTTAATCACCTTCTGAACTCCATTGTTAATCCATCATTAATTACTAAGTCCTTAATTAAGCTCTAATTACTACCTATGATCATCACAATCGTCCTTTAAATCATAACTTATTCACTGATAGAGAGATTTCCAACTCTCAAAATACACACCAAATAGAGAGTATCCAAACTCTCACAACAATCACCAAAGATAATTCTTGAGAGATCTCAACTCTCATCATCATAATCATAATAATAATAATAGTCCTAACGGATAGTTCAAAACCTCCAAGTATCACCACCCTCCAGGACCGAATATGTAAATGACCATGACCTTCAAAATCTCACATCTTACATCTATAACCCAAAATTACTTATTCAGCGTCATAGCTTATGTTTATTACCTTTATATTCATAATATCCATATACCAATATTTTTCCTTTTCATAATCCATATTCCAAAAGTGTCCAAAATTCCTCCAACATCATAATCTCCTTACTTACCATAATCATAATAACCTCTTAGGTTCATTACAACCCCGTCATCTAAACATCAATAATAATAATCAAAGCTTATAAAATTTGATCTTACTCTCGAACCTACTGGACTGTGACACCCCAACCTCACACAGGCTGAGATAGCTAAGAACTTAACATAAAAGCTGCCAATCTCAACCCACAAACCGAACATAGCGGAAGCGAATTAAAACCTAAGGGCGTCATGCCACATCTAGGTATATCACAGCCTAGATGCACAGGCTAAACATAAAGAACTGAACTGAATAAACGATAAGAATTCTCAAATGTATCTTAGAACATCCCACAACTAAACCAAAGTGTACAACATCTCAAATGGCACCCAGGCCAAGGCATAAAACTAAAACATAACCACTATCTAAGCCTCCTCGTACGGGTGTATCTCTATCGCGCTCACGCAAAGGCTTTAAGGCAAACCTGGGAAAACACACAAAGAACCATTAGCAAAAGACTGCTAAGTAACCACCACTCACACCCGCAAGGAAGTATAGATATACATATAAGTTGTAAATAGGTTTACACACCCATATAGAATATAAACACCAACGAACTGTTCAATAGTTCAAAACCGATACTCAACAAGGATAAACTGAACGAATTACAAACCAAGACTCAATCAAATAAATCCAATTCTCAACAACAAAGGCATAAGGCAATAACGAATCATAAATGAGATACCAACTGAACACAATCAAGGGAACATCCCACTCAACGAGAACCACAAAGTATCAACTGAATAACACCAAGGAACTCACAACAATCCATCAAGAACGATCTCCCAACTCCAACCTCCCAACCAAAACCAAACCAACCATCGAACCAAGTCAAACCATATGTCACAAGTCAAAGTCAGATAGTCACGAGTCAACGACATGGACCGAAGTCCGCAACGACATGGACCGAAGTCCGCAACGACATGGACCGAAGTCCGCACATGGACCGGAGTCCGCACATGGACCGAAGTCCGCACATGGACCGAAGCCCGAAGTCAGAAGTCAACCACATGGACCGAAGTCCGAAGTCAATAGTCAATAGTCAATAGTAACCAATAATCCACCATCACAACCATACTCCAACACCAACACAACCAACCAAGACATGGGTTCATCTCAAATATGAACACCAACCAACTCCCAGATTATGAATCAAAGAATCAATAGATCAAGAGTACCAAAATGGAAACCAAGACATGAATCAATACTCCAAACTATGGTATCAAATACCAAACAACCAATCCAACAATAATCAGAAACAAAGGATCAACAACAACAACAAGGAACTGCTCACTGGAATCGAATTCCCAGGAGCCATGCGGAAACACACTCACGGAGCTCACTCTCCCGCCAGTCTCCTCCGCAAGAAGGAGACGGCCTCCCTCGGCGGATCAACCTCCTCCGCCTAAGCCTACCGCTGCCGCCTTGCGGATCACATTGACGGGTTACATTGTGCCGCCGCAGTTCTCCGCAAGACCAAACCCGAACCCAGAAAACAGATACTGCCCAGACTTCACAAGATCAATTCCAGAATACAAAATCAGACCATAGACACCAACATTTCATCCACTTTAGAGTCCAAGAATAGGGAAATCCAAACCAACGAATAAACACAATCAAGAACAGGCTAATAATCAAGGAATTGTAGGATTTCCAAATCACCAAGTAATATCATATAGAGTGAGTGTAAAAATAGGTTTTGATGGACATAGTGGTTACCTTTGAAGCGTAATTAATTCCAAAAGCGTACTAATCCAAAGCAACGTCGATCCTAAGCTCGAAGCTCGGTTCATAATCACGAACCTGAAGAATTAATATAATTCTAACACCGTCACTAACTATTAATAACAATACTAATATTCCTAATCGGTCCATAATACTAATAACCTATACTCCAAGGGCTACTATGGTATGATCACTACTATGTACCAACTACAACTAATGCACCATAAAAGCCTAATCTATTAAAATCCTTAATAAAACTACTTATAAAGCTAAAGAGATATTACCTCAACATTCTGCTAACCCCAGGGTTCGAACCCACGTCCTCTAGCTCACCACCTGAACTCTACACCGCTACGCCACGGTGTTTCTTGTGTTGTGATCCGCGACTGAAGCTTAACATCCATTGTTGCGAGCCTTCAGCCACCATGAACGGAGAACTACGATCAATAACAGAGGAGATGGAAGGTCACCTCTAAAACCCATCGTTGCTGTGCTGCGTTGGATGGAGAAGGAAATGCCGTTGTTGCTCTGCTTCTTCGAACGTGACCAGAGAGAGGGGGTCGCTGAAGTGTTATTCCGCTTGCTGCCTCGCTTCGATGAGCATACGTGAGTTGCCGACCCTCCGCCATTAGCTCGTCTCGGAGAAGGAAACGGAGAAGGATGGCGGTCGAGCCCGCGCCGCCGTTGCGCTCCGCCACTGCCGAACGGAGAAGGGAAGCGGGGAGGAGCATTCCGTCGACATGCTCCGCTAGTCTCAACGCCGCTCGCTGGACTGCTCAGACGTCACCACCGCCGGGAATGTTTACGTGCAAGCCGCCATTTCCGTGAGGGAGTGAAGGACGGTGCTCGCTGCTGAAGACTTGTCGCCGATGCCGAGAGGGGTTGCAAGTCGCCGCACCTGCCTCCTCCATCAGTCACGCATCATCGGGAAAACAGGGGATGCCGGGCGCCGTTACCGCTGCTGACCGAACTGGAAGGGAGGGTGTCGCCACTTCCTACTGCTGCATGACGCCGGAGCAGAGCTTGCAGCTGCTCAAACCGCCGAAGCTCCATCGTCGAAGCTCGGTGTCGTCGCTCGGGAGTTCGACAAAAGAGAGAAGGAGACGATGCAAAGGATCTGGAAAAAAAATAGGATTGTTCAGCAGCTACTCACCTAGGTTTCCCTAATTGGAAACTTTCCCTTTTTGGGCTAGATTGGAATGGGCTAAGCATGCTCTTGGGCTAGATCATTTTAGGATAGGCTAATTAGTTTGGGTTAAGTTAAAGAAGTTGGGTCATGGTTAATAATACATATACATAATCATGGTTGAAAAAATCGCTAGGCGCTCCCTGGGCGCTCGGGGAGCGCCTAGCGCCTAGGACGCCTAGCCGGGGATTAATCGGCGCCTAGGCGTCTGTGTATTTTTTTTATTTTTTAAAAATTTGTTTAAGTATTTTTAATTTTTTGAAGACTAATAATTATAAATTATATAATACTTTAACAGTTAATACTAAAATATTAAATATTAACCTAAAAATATCTAAAATTTGTACAATTTAGGATTATTTCGCTCAAAACGATGTTGTTTTGAGTGAAATAACCCATTAAAAAAAAAGAATAATAGTTAATCGACCGACTAGAAGGCCTAATCGGTGCCTAGTCGGTCTAGTCGACGCCTAGGCGGTCAGCGCCTAAGCGGCCTAGGCGGTGCTTTGGCGGCCTACGCGGAGCTTAGGTGGCCTAGGCGATCGCCTAGCCGGCCAGACGCCTAGACCACCATTTAATGTGATACACTAGGCGGTCGACCAGCGCCTAGCGCCTAGGCGAGGATTAATCGGCGCCTAGGCGGGATTTTTGCAACACTGTACATAATTAGGGGCCTTTAATATAATTCTTATAATTCTTGGTAGAATATAATTTGTGGGCTCACTAGTAAGAAATATACATACATACATAGCTATAGAGAAATTGGGCTATAGACTATTATTATTGATCATAAATATAAACTATATGTATACAAAAGTATATAATCCCAAGCCCATAGGAAATAATAATAATACTTGTAATTATTCAAATAATTACTTAATATGAAAATAACCCCTTATAATATTCAAAAGAGTAGTAGGAATTTTCGGGGTGTTACATGGACTCCACTGGACGCGAAGTGGACGCGTGTCCAGGGCCGCGTCCAACACATTTCGCCTATTCTGGACAGTAATTCAGCTTGGCGCAGTCCGAAAGATTGAGCCGGTAAAAATAGTTCCCGAACTCTTTTTCACTTGAAATATTTATGGTAGAACCCTAACTCATAGTAATTGATGTTCATAAAACGTTTTGTTCATCTTGGTTCACGAATTAACACAGAAAATTTCATTTTTGCCATTGGCAGTGTGCTGTCCAGCATTTTTCCTCTCTGGACCAGTTTTGGAAAAAAAATCGAAAACCATACTTATACTACTCCGATCATTATGAAATTTTATATGTAGGTTCTAAACTTATAGAACTACATGTCTAAAAAAAATTGGATCAAAATACCTTACCGATTTTTCCCAGAAATTCCCGGAAGTCACTGCCAGAGACTACCTTAAATTCTTGTCAATATTTTCACAAGTATAAGCCTATATGGGTATAAATATAATAGGTACATGCATATACAGCCATTATCATGTATAAAAACATATTCATAAAACTCCTAATCTCATCATTTACTAGCAATTGTCCACTTTCAAGTAACTAAACCGACTTAAGGGATTTCTTACCTCAACCGGGTTCCAAAACTTGTAGGAGATCTTTGTAGATGATTTTTCCCAAATTCACCTTAAAACCCTAGGGTCAAAATCAACACCATGACAACCAATACAAGGAAACTAAGCTTAGATTCATGATTTAGGAAGGAATACAAAGCTTTCTACCGAATAATATTGAAATCTTACCGAACAAATTGAGAGTTGTGAACAAAGCTTGGCTATGGATTTCAATGGAGGAAAATGGTTGTGACACCCCAACCTCACACGAGCTGAGATGGCTAAAAACTCCACATAAAAGCTGCCAATCTCAACTAAAACGAAGCAACGTAACTAAAAGCGATTAAGACTTACCGAGAAGACGAGCCGCAAGCTGCAAACAACAAGATTAACAAAGCACATATACTATAAACAGATAAGGCGCGTCCTCACCGCGATTCCTAGAATTCACACATCCTAGGATTCTCAACATCTTTTGCTACTGATCAAGTCCTAGAGTCTCAAAAGTTCAACCCTAGGATCTCTATTCAGACCTCAACACAGGCTCTGATACCAACTTCGGGGTGTTACACTCTACCCCCCTTAAAAGGAGCTTCGTCCCCGAAGCTCAGAAAAACTTTTTGGGGACAGAGAGTTACAAACTAGTACGATAGTAGATATAGAAGGAAAATATTTATATACTATATATGCCCGGTTTTGAAAATTTTGACCCAACGGGAAGAGAAAGGAGAATGGAAGGCTTAAGGTGTAAGGTTTAAGAACAGTCGTTGATTAAGAATAGAATCAAAGGTTATTACGGTTACAACTTAGAAGGTAAGGTTGTCACCTTGCACAAGATATTTTCAAGAAGCAAATAATAACAATGTTCGGGAGGTTGGAAATGGTTTCTGAATGTCAAGTTCTTTAAAGAGAAGGGGAGAACATGGCTTTGGAAGGACATGAGGACTAGGTTTAAAGAGGCCAAAAGTATTTCTCAATTCATGGGGACCTCAATCAAAAGAAAAAGAGCGAAAAGAACTTGGCTTCGAGAACAGATAAGCACGGGATTGAAAACACAGGAGGAGTTTTCCAACGATAGGGTATTTATCTTACTCAAAGAAAATGGGAGAATTTAGATGGGGTCTCGAGAGACGGAACGATTTGTCAATGATGAGATATTCAGCTCTTCACGGTAAGAAAGAAATTCAATCTTGAAAGGAGATAAGAATGGCTATGTTCAGAGAAGCCAAAAGAATTCCTCAATTTAAGTGAGTATCGAGTCCCTTTAACAACAGAAAAACCAGTGAAAAGTACTTGGCTTTGCGAAAATATAGGAACGAAATTTGAGAACAATGAAAGAGCCTTCAAAGAGTAGGTTATTCGGTTTTTACTCATGGGAAGGAAAGTATTTAGATTCCAAGGAGGGTTAGGGATGAGATTTTGAAAGACGGAGATGATTTGTCAATGTTAGGGTATTCAATTCCCCAAAGGAAAGAGAGGAGCTCATTTTCAAACAAAGGTGAGAAGGAGATTTTGAATGGGTAGAAAGGGATGCCTTTGATAAAAGAGAGTGCAATCCCCAAAGGGAATGAGAAAGATTCGGTTTCAAGAGTCGGTAGTAATGAGGTTTAGAGAGATGGGAAGGATTCTTTAACGATAGGGCACACCCCTTCCCAGAAGGAAAAGAGGAATTTAGTTTCAACGAAGAGGGGAAAGAGATTTAGGGCAGGTAGACGGGATGTTCGATACGAGGGTATTTTAGAGTTTTAAGAATCAAGGAGAATTTAGTTTCCAAGAATAGATAGGGATACTGATTAGAATAAAGAAAAGGGATTTCCTAACGGAAGGGTAATTGGGATTTCAAGGAGCCGAGGAGAATTTGGTTTCCACAAAGATATAGGAAAGATGATTACAATAGATAAAAGGGATTTCCTAACGAGTATGGTACTTAGGATTGTAAGGAATTGTGAGGGATTTGGTGTTAAGAAGGGTAAGGAAGTCTCTCAACTCCAAGCGGTTTCTTCAGGTTGACGATTGATTACGACACTTTGACTGATTGACGGATCTTGACTGGCTCCCCACGCAACGCTGACTTGAGATTCGAATAAGCTCCACATGCAGACCACGGTTCACATAACCTTATCTCTCCAAAAGGGGCTGAAGGTGATGAATTGCTGATGACTGGTTGGTATAGAACGAAAGAATTCTGAGGGAGCTTTATGAAAAGATAGGTTTAACTGGAAGGGTAACGCCTGGTTTAAAAGGAGATTCGCTTATGAGTAATAGTGATCTTTAGAAACCGAGGTTACTTCCTTGAGGTGCTTGCACGAGAAACCACGTTCGAGGTGCACCGAAAAGGTTACACGAGATCCACTTCACGGAGCCATATACCACTTGCTTACGACGTTTCTTCTCGCCTTCGGGAATCTTAAGCGTTCAAGCGCCCTTCCTACTTGACTTGATCTTCTTTGTCTCGAAGGGTGCAACTTCTAACTTGTTCCTTGTAGCCGCTTCAGGGGTAGGTAGGACTACCTTAAGGTCCGCGAATCACGACCTCGAGTTATAGTTCTTCATGTAATGTTAACTCCGAGTTTAGCTCGCACGAGACTCTTCATGGCCGAACTTTCAATTCCTACTTGGTGTGTTCTAACTCCTTCTTGACGCGTCGGCACCCGCCATTGCCGTTCCCTCACGGCCGAGGGTCTTCGAGTCTTCAGTCTTCGAGCTCCAGTTGCTTTCTTCATCTTGTGTCGAACTTCAGCTGCACGAACCCGTTCTTCTAGTCTTGAGGTTAACGAAGATCTCGCAGACGATGCCTCACGCGCGAAGACGCCATTCCCGAAGAACGTAGACCGCTGTCGTCGACCCCAGACTGCGAGTAGATTAGTCTTCTTTGGCGAGCCGCCAGATCTTCTGTTTGCCGAGATGCACACGGTGCTATCCATCGCTTCTCATACCAACTAACTACTTATTCCTAATCTAAGGCAAGATTCTAGGCAAAGCTAAAACGAAGCAACGTAACTAAAAGCGATTAAGACTTACCGAGAAGACGAGCCGCAAGCTGCAAAACAACGAGGTTAACAAAGCACATAACATATAAACAGATAAGGCGCGTCCTCACCGCGATTCCTAGAATTCACACATCCTAGGATTCTCAAACATCTTAATTCTACTTAGTCAAGTCCTAGAGTCTCAAAAGTTCAACCCTAGGATCTCTATCAGACCTCAACACAGGCTCTGATACCAACTGTGACACCCCAACCTCACACAGGCTGAGATAGCTAAAAACTTAACATAAAAGCTGCCAATCTCAACCAACAAACCAAACATAGCGGAAGCAATTTAAACTAAGGGCGTCATGCCACACTAGGTATTACAAGCCTAGATGCACAGGCTAAACAAGAACTAAACGTAACTATTATATCATAAAGCTCAAAATCATAATCTCAAAGCATCACAAATCCAAGACAAAATACTCAAATACAAACAAGAGTATCAAAAGATCTCATGGCTCACAGGCCAACATAACCAAGTCTAATCATAACTACTAAGGCTAAGGTCCCATGGAACTCTACGCGCTCGCGATGTACTACCAACCTGGAAAACACGCAAAGAACCATTAGCAAAAGAATGCTAAGAACCACCATTCACACCCGCAAGGAGATATAGATATACATAAGTTGTAAATAGGTTTACACACCCATATAGAATATAAACACCAACGAACTGTACAACAGTGCAAATCGATACTCAACAAGGATAAACTGAACGAATCAAAACCAAGACTCAATCCAATAAAGCCAATACCAATAACGAAAGCTAAGCATAACGAATCATAATAAGAACCAACTGAACACAATCCAAAAGGGAACATCCCAACTCAAGAGAATGACAAGATAACAACCGAACAATCCAAAGAACTCATAAGAACCAACAAAGAAGACAACCCACATCAACCTCCCAACCAACCAAGCCAACCATCACCAAGTCAACCATATGTCACAAGTCAGAAGTCAGATAGTCAAAGTAACGACATGGACCGCAGTCCGTACCAAGGCCGCAGCCCGAAGTCGAAGTAAACGACATGGACCCAGTGCCGTACCAAGAAGCCGCAGCCCGAAGTCGAAGTACGACATGGACCCAGTCCGTACCAAGGCCGCAGCCCGAAGTCAGAAGTCAAAGTCAAAGTCAATAGTAACCAATATCCACATCACAACCATACTCCAACACCATCACAACCAACCAAGACGTGGGTTCATCTCAAATATGAACACCAACCAACTCCCAGTCATGAATCAAGAATCAATAGACCAAAACACCAACAAGAGGGAAACCAAGACAAATCAATACTCCAAACTAAGGCATCAATACTCAAGAATACATGAATAAATACTCCAATAACAGGTAAAATACCCAACAAAACAATCCAACAATATCTGAAACAAAAGACCAACAACAGACAACAAAACAGAGAAACTGCTCACTGGAAACAAACTCCCAGTGAACTGCGGACACTCTCACGGAGCTCACTTACCTCCGCCACCTCCTCCGCAGAAGGAGGCGGACCTCCCTCGCGGCCACCTCCTCCGCCCGAACCACCGTGCCACCTTGCGGAGACCTTCACGGGTTACATTTCGCTCGCTATCCGCAAGGCCAAACCCATTCCCAGATTCCAGAGACCAAATCAGACAATGAACAATACCACTTCCAGAACACAAAATCAGACCAAATCACTCACATTTCACATCAATTTAGAGTCCAAAAATAAGGAAATCCATAACATCATTGATCATACAACACAAGACAAAGATCAAGATGAAATCCAACAAATAGATCAAAAATAGGCTAATCACAAGGAATTTCCAGGATTTCCAATCACCAAAATCAATATATATAGATAGGGAATAAAATAGTTTTGATGGACATGGATGGTTACCTTTGAAGCGTATTAATCCAAAAGCATACTTAATCCAAAGCAACATCAATCCAACTCAAAGCTGGTCATAACCGGAACCTGAAGATTAATATAATCTAATATCGTCACTAGACATTAACAACAATACTAATATCCTATCGGTTCATTGTAATACTAACTCTATAATCCATGCTTAAATACTAACATAATATGATTAATACTTAATAATGATGACCACTACTAATCCATACTTAACTATACTATTAACTTACACCAAGACTATAAGCTTATATTAACCAAAGCATAATTACCTTAAACTATCCCACTGGAAGGTTCGAACCCCTGCCCTCTAACTCACTATCAAGGAGCCATACCACCATACCATTCTGCTTCTTGTGCTATGCGTTGTGATTGCAGAACCAAATTCCTTCCAGAGTGTCTCCGGTTAACATGAACGGAGAGGAGAATGCCGCTCGACTTTGCCGCTGTAGACTAACGGAAGGAGGTCCCCCGTTGAGCTCACCCGCCACTTTGCACCGCCGGAAGGAGATAGGGAGAACACCGCTCAGCTTCTGCTGCTGCTTACATCGGACGGAGAAGGAGTCGCCATTGACGCCGGAAACAGGGAAGTCCGAGAATGGAAGCTCGCTGCTATGCCGGAGAAGAGGAAGAAAACGCCATCAAGAAGGCTGCCGATCTCCGCCGCGATGCCGGAAAGGACCAGCTAAACAATCCAAGCTGCTTGTGTCTACGGAAGAGGGGCTACCGCCCTCATCCGCCACTGCCCGGAGAAGAAGGAATGCTGCTCAAGGTGGGGGTTCACCGGCCATCTAGCTCGTCATCGAAATCCGTCGCCGACCAACGTTCGAACTCGCTGTTCGTTGCTTGGAAAACAGGGGAGACGGATGCCATTGCCGAGCTCCGCCGCCGTTGCTGCTCTGTTCGAAGATCACCAAGAAGGGAGAAATGACGCTGCGGGGAAGACCACCATTGCCTACGTAGCTAGCCGGGATCACCATTGTTATCGTCGGAAGCTTAGATGCGAGACTAAAGAGAGGCTAGGGAGGGAAGCGAGGCGAGAAACAGAGGTGAAGGAATCGTGTTGGCTGCTGATGATTTTGGTAAGGTATATACGCAGCTATTTTTGTAGGTTTAGGTTTCCATTTTTGGGTAGGGTTACTAAAATAGAAGGTTGGGTCCAAAACTCTATATATATAAATTACAAACCAAACATAGTGGAAGCGAATTTAAAACCTAAGGGCGTCATGCCACATCTAGGTATATCACAGCCTAGATGCACAGGCTACACATAAAACGAACTAAACAGTCATATCATATAACTGAATCAAAGTATACAACATCTCAAGTGGCACACAGGCCAAAGCATAAATCTACAAACATAATGTGACACCCCAACCTCACACAGGCTGAGATAGCTAAAAACTTAACATAAAAGCTGCCAATCTCAACCAACAAACCAAACATAGCGGAAGCGAATTTAAAACCTAAGGGCGTCATGCCACATCTAGGTATATCACAGCCTAGATGCACAGGCTAAACATAAAACGAACTAAACTGTCATATCATATAACTGAATCAAAGTATACAACATCTCAAGTGGCACACAGGCCAAAGCATAACTCCACAAACATAACCACTATCTAAGCCTCCTCATACGGGTGTATCTCTATCGCGCTCACGCAAGGACCTTAAGGCAAACCTGGAAAACACACGAAGAACCATTAGCAAAAGACTGCTAAGTAACCACCATTCACACCCGCAAGGAAATATAGATATACATAAGCTTGTAAATAGGTTTACACACCCATATAGAATATAAACACCAACGAACTGTACAACAGCGCAAATCGATACTCAACAAGGATAAGCTGAACGAATCATAAACCAAGACTCGATCAAATAAAGCCAATAACCAATAACGAAAGCATAAAGCATAACGAATCATAAATGAGATACCAACTGAACACAATCCAAATAGGGAACATCCCAACTCAAGAGAATGACAAGGTATCAACCGAACAATCCAAAGAACTCATAAGAACCAACCAAGAAAGACATCCCAACATCAACCTCCCAACCAACCAAGCCAGCCATCAACCAAGTCAAACCACATGTCACAAGTCAGAAGTCAGATAGTCAAGAGTTAACGACATGGACCGCAGTCCGTACCAAGGCCAAAGCCCGAAGTCAACGACATGGACCGCAGTCCGTACCAAGGCCGCAGCCCGAAGTAAACGACATGGACCGCAGTCCGTACCAAGGCCGCAGCCCGAAGTCAGAAGTCAAATAGTCAATAGTAACCAATGATCCATCATCACAACCACACTCCAACACCATCACAACCAACCAAGACGTGGGTTCATCTCAAATATGAACACCAACCAACTCCCAGATCATGAATCAAAGAATCAATAGACCAAAACACCAACAAGGGGAAAACCGAAGACATAAATCAATACTCCAAACTAAGGCATCAAATGCTCAATGAATAACATGAATAAATACTCCAATAACAAGGTAAAATACCCAACAAAACAATCCAACAATAATCTGAAACAAGAGACCAACAACAGACACAACAACAGAGAACTGCTCACTGGAAAACAACTCCCAGAGAACTAACGGAATCACTCAACGGAGCTCACTCCTCCGCCGACCTCCTCCGCAAGGAGGAGACGGACCCCCTCAACGGGCCATCCTCCTCCGCCCGAGACCACCGTTGCCACCTTGCATAGCACCTTCACGGGTTACATTATTACGCTCAAGTGATCCGCAAGGCCAACCCCAAAGCCTAAATTCCAGAACCAAAGCAGACATGAACAAATCCAATTTCCAGAATACAAACTCAGGCCAAAGACACTCACATTTCATCCAATTTAGAGTCCAAAGATAAGGAAATCCATAACATCATTGATCATACAACACAAGACAAAGATCAAGATGAAATCCAACAAGAAACATCCAAGAAATAGGCTAATCAACAAGAATTCTCAGGATTTCCAATCACCAAATCAATATATGTAGAATGGGGAATAAAATAGTTTTGATGGACATGGATGGTTACCTTTGAAGCGTATTTCAATCCAAAAGCGTACTAATCCAAAGCAACACCAACTTAAGCTCGGTTCATAATCACGAACCTGGAGAATTAATATAATCTAATATCGTTACTAAGACTATTAACAACAAGGGTACTAATAATCCTAACCGGGCCATTATAACCTATAATCCTATAATCCAAGCTCACGGTTAATATAATATGACCATGTGATTATACTTATTCTAATACTGATTAATACTAAAACAAGGGTGTGACCACTAATACAAATTTAAACTTAAACTGTAATATCACAACTTAATACTAAAACTATGAGCTTAGTAAATAAACCATACATTTACCTTAAAAGAGCTACTATGCTACTCCAGCGCCTGTAGGGGTTCGAACCCACGCCCAAAGGCTCCATACACACGCACCATACCGCTACACCACTCTGCTTCTCGTTGCTGAACCACGCCCCCAAAGCATAAGACTTCCCAACACAGTTAGATGTTCAAACCGACGGGGAAGATGGCGGACAGCCCTCCTCCGTTGACGTGCGCCGCTGCCACCTTACGGAAAGGGAACCTCCGCCATGTGAACCGTTGCCTTGCACCGCCGTCGCTCTGCCTTGCTGGGAACAGGGGCTGCCGAAGCTGCTAACGTGGAGTCGCTACGCCGTCGGGGATGCTACGCTGGAGAGCCCGCGTCGACGAAAGAGGGGGAGAGAGAGATAGCCGAAGCCTGCTGCTAGAAGACTCCACCGCCGTCTCTGCCTAGCTCGTTGCCATCGACCAAGCGAGGAAGAGGAAGATAGGGCTTCGTCGTCGCCGTTGACATGCCCGCTGTCGTCGCCATGCACAAAGTCGGGAAGGTGAGGGAAGTCGGACTCGCATGCCGCCGATCGCCATTACGTGGTGAGAGCCGCTGCCAAGGCTCACTTCCTACGCCATTTGCGAAGCTGAGGGACGGGAGGTGCTCGCCGTAAGCCTCCATGGCTGTCGCTCAAAGCACGTTGGCCGAAGCTCTCTGCTGTTGATGCCGGCTGGTCTCGTCGCTGGAGTCATCCGATGGGAGGTCACCGGCCGGAGTTGATCCTCATTGCTGCTGGCTGCTGGACTAGCCGAGGGAAAGAGTCGAAGGAGAAGAGACGGAGGAAGGGAGCTCGACTGAACTGTCTTGGCCGAGCGAGGAGAGTGATGGATCGAGAATTACGAAACAGAGGCGGAGGATCGATGTAGGCTGCTGGATGTTGAGTTACTAATTTTGGAAGCTACCAATTAGGGTAGGTTTCCCTTTTGGGTTTGGGCTAGATCATAATATAGAAATTGGGTCAAACTATATATTATATATTGGGTTTGGGTTAAGACCAAACAATGGATTATAGAATATAGAATATTCACTATATGGGCTTACTAATAATATTTATGTAGGATGTATATATATATGACCATAGAATTATTGGGCCATATATTATTTATTATTAATCTCAACAATAAATCATATATATATATACATATATATATATATATATAAATCTCAAGCCCATAGGAAAATAATTATGCTTATAGTTATTTAAATAATTAATTAATAAGAAAATAACCCCTTATAATATTCAAAAGAGTAGTAGAGATTTTCGGGGTGTTACACATAACCACTATCTAAGCCTCCTCACACGGGTGTATCTCTATCGCGCTCACGCATAGACTTTAAGGCCAACCTGGAAAACACACGAAGAACCATTAGCAAAAGACTGCTAAGTAACCACCATTCACAGATTCTATTCTTTCAACGCTTCTTAAACCTGTACACCTCAACCTTCATTCCCTTTTTCCCGTTGGGTCAAAATTTTCAAAACTCGGGCATATATAGTATATAAATATTTTCTCTCTATATTACTATCGTACTAGTTTGTAACTCTCTGTCCCAAAAGTTCTTTCTGAGCTTCGGGGACGAAGCTCCTTTAAGGGGGGTAGAGTGTAAACACCCCGAAAATCCCTACTACTCTCTTGAATATTATAAGGGGTTATTTTTCTATTAATTAATTATTTATATAACTTATAAGAAGATTATTTTCCTATGGGCTTGGATTTATACTTATAATATATATATAATTTATTGATTATGTGAGATTAATAATAAATAATATATGGCCCAATATTCTATGTATATATTTATACATCCTACATAAATATTATTAGTAAGCCCATATAGTGAATATTCTATATTCTATAATCCATTGTTTGGTCTTAACCCAAACCCAATATATAATATAATAGTTTGACCCAATTTCTATATTATGATCTAGCCCAAACCCAAAAGGGAAACCTACCCTAATTGGTAGCTTCCAAAATTAGTAACTCAACATCCAGCAGCCTACATCGATCCTCCGCCTCTGTTTCGTAATTCTCGATCCATCACTCTCCTTCGCTCGGCCAAGACAGTTCAGTCGAGCTCCCTTCCTCCGTCTCTTCTCCTTCGACTCTTTCCCTCGGCTAGTCCAGCAGCCAGCAGCAATGAGGAT
>CP025649.1:12047095-12096674 GCA_003576665.1 Ipomoea trifida
GAGGTATTCCTATGGGGGTGTGCACACTTAAGGTATAGTTACTCCAAAAGTCCGGGTAGGTGTCGTTTTTATGGACCTGGCTAGGCCAGCTAGGAATCATTCTAACGAACCTTACGTCCAGGGGATCATTGTTAGACCGGGTGACGACCACTGAACCCGAGTTCGATGATCCAAGTGGTCAAAGAGGGAGTTAAGAGAATACTCCAAAGGCCTCACGCTTGCTAATATGAAACTAAGGAAGATTTAAAAGTAAAAAAGAGTTATTCTGTACCGATACTTAGAAGAAGTGATGGTATCCAAAATGAAAGCTGGATAATCTCTTTTTGTACAAGTCTTCGTTGTTAACTTATGTGTAGGTGAAATCTCAACAAATGGGTAAAGTTGCAAAACTCTTATATACATGTTTTTGAAAAACCTTTGTTGAATTTTGAGTGACCATGGATTTTCTTCCTTAGCCGTCGTGCGAACTACACTTCAATGTGTCTTTATTTAACAGATGTTATCTAGCGTGGGCTCATGTAGCCCGATGAGCTTTGAATAGGATGGAAGTTGAGGTTGAGGTCTACTCTATCTTAGAATAGATACCCTGGAAGTTTTAGCATTGTAAGAAATACCCGGTTGTATTGACTATTTCCAAAGGTAGTAAGTTAGACTCTGGATTGTATTTGATGTTATAAGTTTAGCCTTAGCGTTTGGGTATAGGAAAGATACCTAAGCGTGGCGGTAACACCCATTTTCTTTTGGTTAGATGTATAAGCTTCCGCAATATATTATTAGTGATTTTGTAATAAATTTAAGATGTGAAAAGTTATTTTCCTAACATTATTATTTTAATAAATATTTTCAAAAAGGGATTATTATTATTATTTTATATAAATCTAACTATTTTGTTATGGGCATTGGGTCAACTTATTTTTTTTATTTTACTACTTAAATCCCTAAGCCCAAATGTGATTATTTCGTAATGTTCTGAACCTAACTTTAGCCCAATTCCAAATTAATTATTTTAGCCCAATTTTTTTTGGCCCAATAATAATTCTCTAATTGTTCTACCGCAACTATATCTGTTTTAACCTATAACAGTCTAACCAAAGATATTTTCCTTACCCACCACAAAAAGGTGACAAGTGTCACTTTCTATACCACATGTTTTCATCCTTATCTTATAAGAGATAATATATAAGCTTGATCTCCAAGTTTCTTCATTCTTATCCCATATGTCTTTCTCTTCAAGATTTGTCTTCCTTTCCCTTTTGCCTATAAATAGATGGGTTGTGTGGTGAGGAAAAATCAGGAGAAGTGAGGAGAGAAATCATATATGTGTAGGAGAAGAATTGGGCAAGTGAAGTAGACGAGTTGGTTATAGGTAAGATTTATGTCTATCCAAAATTTATTTTATCCCAAATCAAAATATTTAATATGTGCTTATGTGATATTATGTTTAAATGATTTTGTGAAAATGTGAGTACATGTCTTATGAAATTATTTGATGTGAATACATATTGTTTGTTCTTGTGATTGTTAGTGAAATTATTAGATCTATAGAGATTATGATAAGTAAAGAAATTATGATGTTGAAGAGATTTGGTGATGAAATTATTGGTATATGGATTATGAAAAGGAAAATATTGGTATGTGGATATTATGAATATGAAGGTTATAGACATAAGATATGACATTGAATATGTAATTTTGGGTTATAGATGTAAGATATGATATTTTGAAGGATATGGTTATATATATATTTTATCCCGGAGGGTGGTGATACTTGGAGGTTTTGAACTATCCTTTATGACTATTATTATTATGATTATGATTATGATGATGAGAGTTGAGATCTCTCTATTTGGTTTTGGCCACCGGTTCATGGAATCGTCCGGTTGGTTTGCATTTGATTTTAATTTGGTTTTGGGCCACCGGTTCGTGGAAAAAGTGGGGTGTTATAACCACCCCACTTTAATTTTGGGCCATCGAAAATACGAGTATAATTTATTTTCTTTTATACAACAGCGGAAGCTTAAACAACAACTAAAAGGAAAAAGGGGTGTTATTCACGTTCGAGTATCTCTCTTATACTCAAACGCACAGGCAAAACCTACTACCAAAATTACTATTACAATAGTGGAATTCTTAATGGTACAATAAAATCTTTATACAACGATTCACTCTCATGCCAAGTGCCATGCCAAATATTTCCTGCAAAAACACTATGGTAGAAATAAAGTCAGCACAACGGCTGGTAAGACATACTCTACCCCGTAAAAATTTTGCACATAGCACTTTGGAGAACATAAATTTCCACATAATAAATATCAACCCCTTAACATTGCATTTTTAATCTCATCAATATAAATCATCTTTAATCCATTAGAAGTATATCTTGAGGAAATCATACACATTCAAATATGTATAAAAATACATACCAAAAATATCTATTAAATTTCCAGGGGATAAGGTCATTGCCTATTTCATAATCCAAAATCGTTCAACAACTATTTCCTCAAGATTAACCACATACAGTCTTTATATCAATATTTTCATATAACAATTTCCTCAATACATATCATAATAATATCTTTATCTTAACTTTTCCATATAACAATTTCCTCAATATATATCATAATATCATCACTACTCAAAATTCATTTAAACCAAAACTTATTCACCAATAGAGAGATTTTCAACTCTCAAAATAAATAACAAAGGAATAACTCCAATATCTCAGAATAATTATCAAATAGATAATTCTAATATCTCAAAATAAACATTCAAAAGATAATTTCATTATCTCAAAATAAATACCAAAGAGATAATCTCAATCTCTCAAAATAACCACCAAATAGAGAGTACCCAAACTCTCACAATAACCACCAAAGATAATTCTTCAAAAAATTGATTAAACTTTTCATATATCCAAAACTAGTTATTATATAAAATATCAAGGAGGAATAGATCCAAATGGAAAGTTTCAACTTCCAAACCAATACCGAACCAACCGGACGAATCCACGAACCGGTGGCCAAAACCAAATCCAAACCAACCGGACGAATCCACGAACCGGTGGCCAAAACCAAATCAAAATCAAATCCAAACCAACCGGACGAATCCACGAACCGGTGGCCAAAACCAAATAGAGAGATCTCAACTCTCATCATCATAATAATAATAGTCATAAAGGATAGTTCAAAACCTCCAAGTATCACCACCCTCCGGGATTAAATATATAAATAACCATATCCTTCAAAATATCATATCTTACATCTATAACCCAAAATTACTTATTCAATGTCATATCTTATGTCTATAACCTTCATATTCATAATATCCACATACCAATATTTTCCTTTTCATTATCCATATACCAATAATTTCATCACCAAATCTCTTCAACATCATAATTTCATTACTTATCATAATCTCTATAAATCTAATAATTTCACTAACAATCACAAGAACAAACAATATGTATTCACATCAAATAATTTCATAAGACATGTACTCACATTTTCACAAAATCATTTAAACATAATATCACATAAGCACATATTAAATATTTTAATTTGGGGTAAAATAAATTTTGGATAGACATAAATCTTACCAATAACCAACTCTTCTACTTCACTTACTCAATTCTTCTCCCATACATATATGATTTCTCTCCTCACTTCTCCTGATTTTTCCTCACCACACAACCCATCTATTTATAGGCAAAAGGGAAAGGAAGACAAATCTTGAAGAGAAAGACATATGGGATAAGAATGAAGAAACTTGGAGATCAAGTCTCTATTTATAGAAACTCTAAATTAATTTAATACTAAAATGTGGTGTAGGGAGTTGCCAAGTGTCAAATTCCTATGGTAACTCAAGGAAAATATCTTTGGCTAGATTGTTAAGGGTTAAAACAGATATACTTACGGTAGGAAATAATTTAGGTAGGGGTAAATTCGAAACCAAAATTATCTCAAACTCAATTCTAACCTTAATTTCTAAAATCGGGCAATGTTCGGTACACCGCGAAAGCGATGCTACGGTCGAAATAAATTTTCACTATTACGGGCTAATTTAATTAAATAGGAAATTCAAGGTTAATGGTATGGTGCCTAATAACCCACTTCCTAGGACAATCGGGACAGAACACATACTCCTAAAAATTTTTACGGTAGAAAAATTAGAGAATTATAAATGGGCCAATAAAATTGGGCTATAATAATAAATTTGGAATTGGCTATAGTTAGGTTCAGAACATTACGAAATAATCACATTTGGGCTTAGGGATTTAAGTAGTAAAATAAGTTGACCCAATGCCTATAAAAAAATAGTTAGATTTATATAAAATAATAATCCGTTTTTGAAAATATTTATTAAAATAATAATGTTAGGAAAATACGGGGTATTACACTCTACCCCCCTTAAAAAGGGTTTCGTCCTCGAAACTTTCTTCTTAACATCTAAGGTTTCAAGGTAGACCACCACTTAATCCCTATTCCTAAAATTATCAACTTAGGCTCTAATGCTTTCTTATTTCCAACATCTCATAGCCTAAGCTCCCAAAGGTTCGAACAACTCTGTTCCATAAGCTCATACTTAACTCAGCTGAAGTAGCGACTTAGGTCAGTCTTAACAAACTTATGCTGACTCGAAACTCGAGCTCATAACAAAGATTTCCGCTGTTGTATAAAAAAATTTACATTATACCCTATGTTGTGTGAGCAAGGTAAAAGAAAACCTAAAGCTTAATGATTATTTAAGATAAAAAGTTTAGTATTTGCGGTGTGATTATTAAATAAGATATCCTTAGGAATCCAATCACCTTCCTTTTCCCTTTGTACTGAATCATTTCTTTCCAAATTGAAACTTCTATTCCAAAAAGTGTAGTTCACCTTAGTTTCGAGGGCGAAACTATTTTAAGAGGGGTAGAGTGTAATACCCCGAAATATTTTCTACTAAAAGTTCCTAATTTAAAAAACAAAAAAAGGGAAGGTTTAAATTTTATTTTATTCTAAAGCATTGGCATGCTCGAGTTATGATTCATAGATATTCAGAATAATTTTTGCTAGTTAGAATAGTTGTTAATAAGCTGCTATCGTACGTACCGGTCACGAACCGTAAAAAAATTTTAGGAGTATGTGTTCGGTCCCGATTGTCCTAGGAAGTGGGTTATTAGGCACCATACCATTAACCTTGAATTTCCTATTTAATTAAATTAGCCCGTAGCAGTGAAAACTTATTTTGATCGTAGCATCGTTGTACTTCGCGATGTACCGAACATTACCGATTTTAGAAATTAAGGTTAGAATGGAGTCCGGGATAATTTTGGTTTCGAATTTACCCCTACCTAAATTATTTCCAACCGAAACTATATCTGTTTTAACCTTTAACAGACCAATTAAAGATATTTTATTTGAGTTACCATAGGGTTTTGACACTTGGCAACTTCCTACACCACATACTTGTTTTAATAGAATTTAATTGTGCTATAAATGGAGACTTGATCTCCAAGCCTCCTCATTTTTTCTTTTGGCCGAAATTAGAGAGAGGAGAGGGAGAAAAAAATTCTTCATCTTCATCCTTAAGCTCAAGAACCACCATAGCTAGCATCCTTCATCAAGATCACAAATATTTGGTAAATTTCTATTTTTGTTCGGTTAAAAGCTTTGTTTTCTTCCCTAGAACCTAACTATAGGTTAAAATCTCTTAAAAATTATTATTATGGTGGTATGTCTTGCTTAGGAATTATTGGTGAAAGATTAAAAGTTCAAAAGCCATTCTTGCCAAAAGAGTTTCACCCAAGAGGTAAGAAATCCCTTAAGTTGGTTTGTCACTTAAGATTTGATGATTGATAGTTGAAATAGGAATTTATGAACTTTGTGTTAAGAATATATGGATATATGTAAGTGTTAGTAGAATATATGAGTATAAAACTAGGTGGGTAATATATATATATATATATATATATATATATATATATATATATATATATATATATATATATATATTCATATGCACATTCATCCATTATGATACATATACATATATATGCTTCTCACGTGTGTATGTATATATACACAAACATTTTCTTTTTATTTTACACACGTAAATGAATCACTTGAACCAAGAATATATATATATATATATATATATATATATATATATATATATATATATATATATTTGTGTGTGTGTGTGTGTGTGTGTGTGTGTAGGTATGAGGAAGAGGTTATGTTGTATGTACTTGCTACCTATGAGTAATATGTATGGATGATACGTACACGTGCATAAAGTGTGTTGTGTTACTAGTATTGTATATGATGAAGTGGTGAGATGTGCAAATGATTTTTGGAAACTATGCTTGAAAAGCCTTTGGGCAATTAAAAATGTTTATAAAACTTACGTCGAAGAACGTATGCTATTTTGGTAAATAGGTTGTCAAAAACCTTATTTTTGGTGTGAGGAAAATTTATTATTAGTAAGTGGGTACCTTACTTGAAAGATGAGAAAATGGTATTTGGAAAGCCTGCGGGCACTGGAAGTATTTTGAAAAATCCATTTTAAACAAAATCACCATCTTGGGCTAATGAGGTAGCCAATTTCAAGTATTGGACTCATTATGTGAAATATGCCCAAAAGGAATGATTTAAGGAAGAAAAACTAAAGAAAAGGAAAATGTTTTCCAAAACCTTAGTTTCTAAGTAAGTTGAGAAGGACCTTGATTAGCCTACAGGATGAAGCGAGCTTAAATGACATTTCCCAGTGGTTGTTTACATCGTATGATCAGTTCATACTAAGAGGGGCGAAGTCTATTCACTGAGTACTGTATCACTCATAGGATGAGGTATTCCTATGGGGGTGTGCACACTTAAGGTATAGTTACTCCAAAAGAGTTTCACCCAAGAGGTAAGAAATCCCTTATGTTGGTTTGTCACTTAAGATTTGATGATTGATAGTTGAAATAGGAATTTATGAACTTTGTGTTAAGAATATATGGATATATGTAAGTGTTAGTAGAATATATGAGTATAAAACTAGGTGGGTAATATATGTTATATATATATATATATATATATATATATATATATATATATATATATATATATATTTCTTGAACCTGGAATTAATTATTTTATGTAAAAGCCCAATTCTTGATTTAATTATTGTAAGTGATCTATTCTATTTTGGATCCTTACAATTCTTATAAGTAAGAGTATTTATATAATGACCCAATCTATATATATATTTATTCTTGGAAGATTAACTACTTACAAACTAGTAGTATAATAAATAATGTGAGACCCATTTTATAAGGGCCCATTATTTTATGTCTTACCCTAGTTGATACATACATAATATGTGTGATGATCTTTCCCTACTAATATAAAAGCCTTGTACTTGCAACCCTATTTCCCTTTTCATTTCTTGCAAGAATAATCCATCCTACTCCTTTCACCTCTAAAGAACCCTAAAGTGAATCCTACACTTTCATCTTCAAGATTCAAGTCAAGATTGCCCTTTTAGGATTGTTAAGGCTTGGGTAAGTGTCTATCTCTAGGAATATACCTTGCATCATGTTATTTTCATAATCTTTATACAAGTTCTTATGTTGTTCTTTTGGGGATCTTTTGGGAAAAAGATGATCAAGGTGGAGGTGAAGCTTTGTGAAGGAGGTTTGAGAGTTCTTGGGTGAAGTGTGCATCAAGAGGTAACCATCATGTCCACTAAAACCTATTTTACACTCTCAATCTATGATATTATTTGGTGTATGGAATCCTGATGATTTCCATGCTTTAGCCTATTTGTTGTTGTCTGTAAAGTCATCTTTGATGGATTATGAACTTGTGTTCTTGATCCTTTGCTATTGATGTTTATGATATTTATTGGTATGGATTCCTTGTTTATTTGGCTTCTAGGAGTTATAATCTGATAATCTGATCATTTTTGTATTCTGATAAACATTGCGTATTCTGTCTGAGTCTGTGATCTGAGGTTTGGTTGTAACACCCCCGTAAAATTCGTTCAAGCCTTTCGAACCGTTAATTAATTCCTTGGGCAATTTAATTAATTTCTAATTGGGCTAATCCTTTCAATTTAATATATATATACTCTTATATATATATATATATATGCCCATGAGCTTGATTTAATTATTATATTCAAGAGCCCAATTAATTGAATTATTCTTGTAAGGGATTTTATTCAATTTGAGCCCTTACCATTTGTAATTAAATATTCCTACAAGCCCAATTTATTGATCTTACATTATATGATATATATATATTAGTCCTAAGACATTTCTATGGGCTTTCTTATATTAATTCTTGTATTAATTATAAGGGGTGATTATTTAGCCCATTTTGCTAGTCTTGAATACATATATATAATTAATTCTTGTGACCATTATAATATAAGCTTAAGCCCAATTCCTAATAAAGTCTTACACTCAATATTGTATGTATCCCTAGTATATATTTTGATGATCAAATAACCTAGAAGCTTTCACTCCTCTTCCTCTCTCCCTACACTTACACGCCATTTCCTCTTCTTCCCCAAAATTGATCTCCATTTTCCTACAAGCTTTCAAGTCAAGATTGCTCTTTTATGGTTGCTTAGGAGTGGGTAAGTTCATCTATCATAGGATCCATCTTGCATTGTGTGTTTATAATAGTCTTTTTAGCATATTCTTACAAAGTTCTTTTGGGGTTCTTTGGGAAAAGATGATCAAGGTGAAGGTGGGGCTTTGTGATCTTGCTTAGGGCTTCTTGGAGTGGGATAAAGCTATTCAAGGTAACCATCCATGTCCATCAAACTATTTTCATTCACTCCTATTCTATTTGATATTATTTGGTGGATTGGAAATCCTGAAAATCCCTTGTGATTAGCCTATCTTGTTGAATCTATTTGTTGGATGTCATCTTGATCCTTTGATTAGTTTTGTATGATCATTGATGGTTTGGATTTCCATGTTTTTGGCCTCTAAATTGTATGAAATGTTGATGTCTTGGTCTGATTATACTCTCTGGAAACATTTCTTGCGTGTCTGTTGAGCTCTCTGGAATCTGGGGTGTGTTTGACCTTGCGGAGGAGGGGTATAATGTAACCCGCCGAGGTGATCCGCAAGGCCAAGGCGGTAGGTGGCGGAGTGGTTTCCGTGAGGAGGCCCGTTCCTCCTTGCGGAGGAGTGTCGGAGGTCTGTGGACCGTTGTTGTGGTCCGCAAGTTCACTGGGAAATTCGATCCCAGAGGACTGTTTGCTGTTGTTGTTGTCTGTTGTTGCCCCTTTGTTCTGATTATTGTTGGATTGTCTTGTTGGGTATTTTACCATGCTTTTGGAGTATTTATCCATGTCTCTTGTTGGATATTTATTGCCTTATCTTGGAGATTTATTCATGTCTTTAGTTTCCCCTTTTGTACCCTTTGGTCTATTGATTCTTGATATTCTTTCTATCTGGGAGTTTGTTGGTGTTCATAGATGAGATGAACACTTTGTTTGGTTGTTTTGGGATGATGTCGGAGTATGTTTGTGAGTTGTTGGCTTGTTGATATCGTTGGGAGTGTGGATGCACTTGTTGTGCTATTATTGTTGTATTCGGGTTCATTACCCCTGTGATTGGGTTCATTACCCCTGTGATTGGGTTTATTACCCCTGTGATTGGACTTAGGTCCCTGTGATTGGGCCATTGCCCCTGTGATTGGGTTCGCTACCCCTGTGATTGGGTTCGCTACCCCTGTGATTGGGTCGATTCACCCCTGTGATTGGACTTCGGTCCCTGTGATTGGACTACGGTCCCTGTGATTGGGTTCATTACCCCTGTGATTGGGTTCATTACCCCTGTGAGTGAGCTTTGCCTTTGTGCATTCGGTTTGAGTTTGGGATTGGGTTTAGTATGATGCTTAGTGGTTGTTGTTGGGTTTCCTTTCGGTTCTTGAGATGTGAGTCCTTGTTCATTCTATTTGATTATTCCTTATGCTTGTGTTCAGTTAGTACCTTGGATTTGATTCGTTGTTGTCTTATTCTTCTATCTTTGGATTTCGGCTTTACTTGAATGAGTTTTGGTTTATGATTCATTCAGTTTATCCTTGTTGAGTATCTGATTTGAACTATTGCACAGTTCGTTGGTGTTTATATTCTATATGGGTGTGTAAACCTATTTACAACCTTACTATATATCTATACTTCTTTGCGGGTGTGAATGGTGGTTGCTTAGCATTCTTTTGCTAATGGTTCTTTGTGTGTTTTCCAGGTATGGAGTAGTCTACGCGAGCGCGCTAGAGTTCTCTCTTTTATGAGGATGCGTAGTCTTAGTTTACCTTGTTTAGATGTTGGTTTTTGGGCCTGTGTGCCTTGAGATGTTATGACATACTCTTGATTAGTTCTTTGGGTTCCGTTGGATGATTATGGATTTTATACTTTGAGGATTATTATTATTATTCCAGTTTTATGAGATGACAGTTTAGTTTATTCTTGTGTTTAGCCTGTGCATCTAGGCTGTGATTATACCTAGATGTGGCATGACGCCCTTAGGTTTTAAATTCGCTTCCGCTATGTTTGGTTTGTTGGTTGAGATTGGCAGCTTTTATGTTAAGTTTTAGCTATCTCAGCCTGTATGAGGTTGGGGTGTCACAGTTGGTATCAGAGCCTGTGTTGAGGTCTAAGTAGGAATCCTAGGGTTGTAATCTGAGACTCTAGGACTTGATCAGTAGAAGTTAAGATGTTTAAGAGTCCTAAGATGTGTGATTTCTAGGCCGCGCGGTGAGGACTCGTTTACTTGCTTTTGTTTGTGCTCTTGCAGGTTGTTGTTGTTTGTTTGTTGTGAGCTCGTTCTCACTTGTTTCCTTGCGTGTTTGGTTACGGCCGACCGCAGTGTTCTTCTCGTCTTCTGTTAGTACCTCTCTTCTTCTATCGATCATGGTGCCGCCACGGAGACGCGAGGACTTCCCGGAAGTGCCTATCGTGGAGCAGCTGATGCAGAACCTTCAGCAGCTGACGCAGATCACCCAGCTGCTCGGTAACGCGATGGTTCAGAACAACCAACGCGGTCAGCCCGATCTGGTTCGGAGGGTGGCAGGGCAGCACCCGCCTTTCTATGCTGGGGAGGAGGACCCTACGGTTCTTGAGGAATGGATCCGAGCCTTCGACAAGATCCTCGAGGCTGTTGAGTGCCCACCTGGTCGTCAGGTGGAGATGGCCAGCTTCTACCTGAGGGAGGAAGCTGATCTCTGGTGGGTCCATAACGGCCCGGCGCTGCGCCAGGAGCCCGAGTTCGGGTGGGAGACGTTCAAGGACGGATGAGGACCCGCTTCTACCCGGCCCACGTCAAGGCCGCCATGCAGGAGGAGTCTTACACTATATATTTCTTGAACCTGGAATTAATTATTTTATGTAAAAGCCCAATTCTTGATTTAATTATTGTAAGTGATCTATTCTATTTTGGATCCTTCAATCTTATAAGTAAGAGTATTTATATAATGACCCAATCTATATATATATTATTCTTGGAAGATTAACTACTTACAACTAGTAGTATAATAAATAATGTGAGACCCATTTTATAAGGGCCCATTATTTTATGTCTTACCCTAGTTGATACATACATAATATGTGTGATGATCTTTCCCTACTATATAAAAGCCTTGTACTTGCAACCCTATTTCCCTTTTCATTTCTTGCAAGAATAATCCATCCTACTCCTTTCACCTTAAAGAACCCTAAAGTGAATCCTACACTTTCATCTTCAAGATTCAAGTCAAGATTGCCCTTTTAGGATTGTTAAGGCTTGGGTAAGTGTCTATCTCTAGGAATATACCTTGCATCATGTTATTTTCATAATCTTTATACAAGTTCTTATGTTGTTCTTTTGGGGGATCTTTTGGGAAAAAGATGATCAAGGTGGAGGTGAAGCTTTGTGAAGGAGGTTTGAGAGTTCTTGGGTGAAGTGTGCATCAAGAGGTAACCATCATGTCCACTAAAACCTATTTTTACACTCTCAATCTATGATATTATTTGGTGTGATGGAATCCTGATGATTTCCATGCTGTTAGCCTATTTGTTGTTGTCTGTAAAGTCATCTTTGATGGATTATGAACTTGTGTTCTTGATCCTTTGCTTATTGATGTTTATTGATATTTATTGGTATGGATTCCTTGTTTATTTGGCTTCTAGGAGTTATAATCTGAGTAATCTGATCATTTTTGTATTCTGATCATTGCGTATTCTGTCTGAGTCTGTGATCTGAGGTTTGGTTGTAACACCCCGTAAATTCGTTCAAGCCTTTCGAACCGTTAATTAATTCCTTGGGCAATTTAATTAATTTCTAATTGGGCTAATCCTTTCATTTAATATATATATACTATATATATATATATAGCCCATGAGCTTGATTTAATTATTATATTCAAGAGCCCAATTAATTGAATTATTCTTGTAAGGGATTTTATTCAATTTGAGCCCTTACCATTTGTAATTAAATATTCCTACAAGCCCAATTTATTGATCTTACATTATATGATATATATATTTAGTCCTAAGACATTTCTATGGGCTTTCTTATATTAATTCTTGTATTAATTATAAGGGGTGATTATTTAGCCCATTTTGCTAGTCTTGATACATATATATATAATTAATTCTTGTGACCATTATAATATAAGCTTAAGCCCAATTCCTAATAAAGTCTTACACTCAATATTGTATGTATCCCTAGTATATATTTTGATGATCAAATAACCTAAAGCTTTCACTCCTCTTCCTCTCTCCCTTACACTACACGCCATTTCCATCCTTCTTCCCCAAAATTGATCTCCATTTTCCTACAAGCTTTCAAGTCAAGATTGCTCTTTTATGGTTGCTTAGGAGTGGGTAAGTTCATCTATCATAGGATCCATCTTGCATTGTGTGTTTATAATAGTCTTTTTAGCATATTCTTACAAAGTTCTTTTGGGGTTCTTTGGGAAAAGATGATCAAGGTGAAGGTGGGGCTTTGTGATCTTGCTTAGGGCTTCTTGGAGTGGGAAAAGCTATTCAAGGTAACCATCCATGTCCATCAAACTATTTTCATTCACTCCATATGTTTTATATATATATATATATATATATATATATATATATATATATATATATATATATATTCTTGGTTCAAGTGATTCATTTACGTGTGTAAAATATTGCAAGTAAAATAAAAAGAAAATGTTTGTGTATATATACATACACACGTGAGAAGCATATATATGTATATGTATCATAATGGATGAATGTGCATATCAATATATATATATATATATATATATGTGTGTGTGTGTGTGTGTGTGTGTGTGTGTGTGTGTGTGTGTGTGTGTATGTAGGTATGAGGAAGAGGTTATGTTGTATGTACTTGCTACCTATGAGTAATATGTATGGATGATACGTACACGTGCATAAAGTGTGTTGTGTTACTAGTATTGTATATGATGAAGTGGTGAGATGTGCAAATGATTTTTGGAAACTATGCTTGAAAAGCCTTTGGGCAATTAAAAATGTTTATAAAACTTACGTCGAAGAACGTATGCTATTTTGGTAAATAGGTTGTCAAAAACCTTATTTTTGGTGTGAGGAAAATTTATTATTAGTAAGTGGATACCTTACTTGAAAGATGAGAAAATGGTATTTGGAAAGCCTGCGGGCACTGGAAGTATTTTGAAAAATCCATTTTAAACAAAATCACCATCTTGGGCTAATGAGGTAGCCAATTTCAAGTATTGGACTCATTATGTGAAATATGCCCAAAAGGAATGATTTAAGGAAGAAAAACTAAAGAAAAGGAAAATGTTTTCCAAAACCTTAGTTTCTAAGTAAGTTGAGAAGGACCTTGATTAGCCTACAGGATGAAGCGAGCTTAAATGTCATTTCCCAGTGGTTGTTTACATCGTATGATCAGTTCATACTAAGAGGGGCGAAGTCTATTCACTGAGTACTGTATCACTCATAGGATGAGGTATTCCTATGGGGGTGTGCACACTTAAGTGTAGTTAGCCGTCGTGCTAACTACACTTCAATGTGTCTTTATTTAACAGATATTGTCTAGCGTGGGCTCATGTAGCCCGATGAGCTCTGGGAGATCATCCGAGTTTACGTTCCCGATAATGGACTATGATGATTATACACAGTTCTTGTTAGGCGATGACCCCTACGCTCCCAGTTACGCTCCTGATCCTCCTGCTCCTCCTGCTCCTCCTTCTCTGACGTATAGCCCTCCTCCAGCTTATCCTACGGCACCCGCTTACACTCCTGTTCCCAGTGGACCGCCGAATTTTCTTGATAGAGCCCAAGCTAGGCATGGATTCTAACCCATGGAAGTGTTAGAGGGGAGTAATCCCCCCAAGTTTGTTGTCTTTTATCCCTACCCGTGGGATCCCAGTCCTCCGGAGTTTTGGGATGAGTGGTCCATGGTAAACATCTCTTGCTACCTCCTAGATCACCTCACATGGTTCGCAGGTGAGTGACACCTGGTATGGGGGACGTACACAGGACCGGTGTACCGTTCTTTAGATTAGATGACGTGGTTTGGGGAAAGTCTAGAATGACTCTTTTTGTGTGAATATCTTTTGTAGCCACAGTAGTGTTAGTTGGCTAGTAAGGTTGTAACCAACATAAACCTCTATGTTTTTGGACCCTAGAGGTCAATCCTTGTGTATATATTCGTAGCTAACCTAGCTACTTTTGTTTCTTTTTGCTGCAATACATATATAATTATGTCGGGAAGAAAATGTGTGAATCAGATTCCTTCTTTAGCCTGTACATCTAGATCGAACTCTTTCTTGACCTGACAGGGTTCAATCTAAGTGTGGCGGTAACTACTCCGGATGTACGGTATAGCCGGGCCGGGGTGTTACATCTAGGGACTAATTGTGTGTGTTGTTATATAATTTGTACGAAGCTAAACTTTCGGAGGACATTCCAGCGACATCTCAGTAAAACAGGCGTAACCGGAGCTAGGAATGCCCGAATGAGGCGAGGCAAGTTGCTATGGAACCGCATCGTCGAGGGCTACAACTTAGAAGAATACAACAGAAGCTACTGGAAAGTGTCCACGCAGCCACCACGCGTGGATGCACGCGTGGACGGGACACAGTGCGGAAATGTTTTTAAGGCGAAATTTTGGAGGCTATTTAAGGAGGCTTGATAGGATTTTTCAGGGAGAACTTTTAGAAATCATTTTTCCCATTCTTAGATTAGGTTTAGAGTAGGAATTTTAGGGAGAAGGTAGAAGATTGAAGGCAAAAATGTAATAGAACCCATTCTCCATGGATGGTAACTCTTCTTTTCATTATCTGTTTTGATTTCATTTTTGATTTCTTTCAATCTTCTATTGCTTTTCTTGTTTCCTTATTTTAATGTTTGCTTAGATTAGATAGGGGATTGGTGGCCCCAAAACTAACTATGTGGTTGAATTGTTGAAGATATTGCTTTAAAAATGTGAGCTTTATGTTTTTGGATGTGAATACTTGTGTGGTTGATGTTTGATATGTTTTGTGCCTAAGTGTGGTCACATTAGGTAGCAAACCCCGTGAAAGTGAGTGTGTGCGTTATAGCGGCCACTCACGAGTCCAACTCATCCACATCCCCGCCCTTAGTCCGAAAGGAAGAGGTCCGGGAGGAGTGGTAGACAAGGTGTTTGATAAAATGCCACAACCAAATAAGGATGTGGGAGTCCAAGTGTGACGCCACTTGGTGAAGTGCCATGAACTCCCTAGTTGAATCCAAATCATTTGCTTGCAAAACCATTAGATAGTAGACCACATAGACTAGCCACGAGCCCCAATCTCCACTTTACCTTCTTTCAAACCCACCTTTTAGAACCTCAAAATCCTTGTACAAATGCCTTTGAGTTTAGTCATTCACGCAACTTTTTCCCTTCAACCTCCTAAATGCCAACACTAATTCACTCCAATTTGTCATCCTTGAGAGACACGACACTCGGGGAGTCTTAACTCTTCGTTTTACCACTTCCATATCCTATATTCCACCTCACCAAATACTATACCTTCAACATTTATCCGCAGCAGGTTGTTCATTAGAAAGAGGTCTGTGCTTCTTGCAGAAGGAAATCAGGCGTATGCATTGGTCCTCTTCATCCTCATCTAAAGGAATCAGATGCAATTTAATCTATCCTCATCCTCAAGTTGTAAAGTAATCCCAAGTCTAAGATGAATATCAAGCCCAGATGCATGGACGAATAAAAAGACTAGAAATTTATTATATTAGTGCAAAATTTTGCACACTTTATGAAAGAGGAAAAAAAGCTCACCTCAACACAAAAGCCAACCGCATGTGCACAAAGGGGGTGGGTGAAATTCTACACAACAATTATTATTTGAGCACTGCAAAATTACCACTAGAAATAGATTAGCTGATACACACCAGCACTGTATATGTACTAACAACAAATGTAGTGTACATCACTAGATCAAGGCAATTGTGCAAAAGAAGATTTTTAAGAAGTCCCATATTAGAGATGGAAAATGCCGAATACCATGGTCTGTAATTTATCATCTAAAAAGCAGAAAAGTTACTACATCCTCATAAATGTCAGTTCAAAACTTGAGCTAAGGCACATAGGAAAGTCTTGAGAGCAAGTAAATAAATTTTAAATGACTAAACGAGAGCTACAAGGATGAGATTCAACTCTTTTTTATTTAATCATGAAGTAATTCTTATTTTTATCTACTCTCAATGTGATTAACAGATATCTCCAACCTAAATGAACGTAAAGAGATTACTTGCCTTGCAACCCTACAAACATGACAGCACTAGTCTCCCCTTTCTTTGGTCTAAATGATGGTTTTCAAGGATCCAAAATCTTGCAAAGCTCGTTAAATATAGCCTAAAGCAATTAATAAATAGTGTCACTGTAGATCATGCAAACAAAAATTGACAAGTAAACCTTCATCAAGAAGTAATTATCAGGGATGGTTCTTCAAGGATTGCAATCATAATCCATATCCATGCTAACCTTATTATTTTGTAAACCTATACTTATTCTTTATTTTCAAAACTCATATCTATATTTTATTTAGAAAACATGGTGCATATTATATTATTATATAAAGCCTATTATGGAAAGAAGAGTTTCTAAAATAAGTATAATACCTGTATTTGTAAAGTGTGAGGAAAATGTATATTTTTGGAGGATCCGACTAGATGGATGATCCTTTCGGAAGCTATAACGAGATGATACCCGACTATACGGCTGATCCTTTCGGAAGATATGAGGAGATGATCTGATTTAGATGTCTTCGAGACTAGGTCCCCTAACAGAGTCATCCCATGTTGTGGATCGTCTTCTCCTCCCTATTTGATGAAAATGATATGATTGATGATATTGATGAGATCGACATGATTGATGGCTATGATGACATGATTGATGTACCTTTAGTATTATTATAAAGTATTTTTATTTTCTTGAGAGTTAGAGTGCTAATACTAAATGATATTTTCAAGTATCTATCTATCTATAATACTGACTTACTTGTGTCTATATTTTCAAAGTGGTTATTACTTAACCTTACGAGTTTATTTAGCTTATATATATGGAAGTGTCTCTTATTACCTATCTATACTATTTAGTATATTACCCTTAATTTCTCATCCCCTTAGATTGAATCTATGCATTTAGTGTACTTTGGTGAGTGTAGGAGTATTGTGCAAGTATGATGTGTCCAATGCTTGCTATATATATATACATAGGATGGCGTTCATGTGCGTACGGGCCACCCAGGAGAGAACTGCGAACGAACCGCAGCGCGTCACGTGTCCAGGATGTAATTGCACCTAATGTTATAGATAGGTGCACGTAATGTATAACTAGATGCACCTAGGTGCACCCAGGTTCATAAATGTTAACAAGGTAAATTACTTGCACTTGTAAGTTAAAATAGGTGCACACGTGCAAGTAAAATGTATTATAGGCACAAGTAAATTGTACACTGAGCATAAATACTAAGTGCACCTAATGTTATAACTAGGTGCACCAAATGTTATAACTAGGTGCAGGTGCATGAATATTAACAAAGTAAATTACTTGCACTTGTAAGTGAAAATAGGGCCACAAGTGTAAGTAAAATGTATTGCAGATGCAAGTAAAATGTATTACAGGTGCAAGTGAATTGTACACTGAGTATCAATACTAAGTGCGTGCACCTAATGTTATAATTATGTAAACCTAGGTTGCACCCAGGTGCATGAATATTAACAAGGTAAATTATTTGCATTTGTAAGTGAAAATATTTGTAAAAATAGGTGCATGAATATTAACAAGGTAATCACTTGCACTTGTAAGTGAAAATAGTTGCGAAAATAGGTGCACTTGTAAGTGAAACTAGGTGTACTTATAACACAATTACTTGCACCAAAGTTCCAGTAATTTACGAAAATACCACAGCGTCGTTTTTTTTTTTAAAATTACATATGATTCGTTGATCTGGACACATGGACGGCTGTGAAGCGTTCTCATTACTCTCTAGGGCGGCAGTTCACATGGGAGCGCACCCCTATATATGTATGTATGTACGTATGTATTTATGTATATATGTATGTATACATATATGTATATACATATACATATATACATGTATACATATATATACATATATACATATATATACATATATACATGTATACATATATATATACATATATATATATATATATATATATACACACACACACATATATATAATTATAATCAAATGAAACAAGCTATTTAGGTGAGAAATGCGAACTAGTACGTGAGTGCACACAGTTTACTACGCGGATGCACAAAGCCCGAAGTGTGTGCACTTAGCCTACATGAGTGCACACAGTTTAGGGTGTGTGCATTCGTGAAGTAGACTATGTGCACTCATGTTGTTCGCATTTCTCACCTAAATAGCTTGTCTCATATGAAGTCAACCCTATATGTATATATGTATATATGTATGTATATATGTATATATGTATGTATATTTGTATATATGTATATATGTATATATGTATATATGTATATATGTATGTATATCTATATATATATATATATATATATATATATATATGTATACATACGTATATATGTATGTATACGTATATATGTATGTATAGGTATATATATATACATACATATATGTATATATATACATATGTATATATATATATGTATGTATATATGTATGTATATACATATATGTATGTATATGTATATATTGATAGTGTAAATACCCCGACCTTGTACGGTCTGGGTTACGGTCGGGAGGTCGGACCGTAGTTATATCTGACCGTAGGTCCGGCGGACCTAACAGGGTCGGGAGCCGCCCTCTGTTCTTGATAGTAGTCCCATCACGACCGACACGTACACCTCCGCTCTCGGGCGGAGGGCTGAGTAGTTGCATGCCCGCCACGTGCTTCCCATGTCGGAAGCCCGGGTCATCCGTTTTCCCTCTTGTAAATACCGCATTAATGAGGAGAGAGAGGATCTTTTGGCTAATTCTGGACTAAACCTTGAAGTGTGCTCGGACAATAGGAAAGCCCACTGCCGACCCGCCGAGCCATTCAAGCCTTTGTTGTATTGTAAACCGGGCTTGGATCCTTTTGATTTATATGAGATTGTATTTCCCGTTTCAGTATCGTATTGTTATATTTAACATTATCATATATATATATATATATATATATATATATATATATATATATATATATATATATATATATATGTATACATATATACATATATGTACATATATACATATATGTACATATATACATATATTCTCCAATGCATATATATTCTCCAATGTTTACTTGCTTTACTCTTATGACTCTTTGTGGTATATGCTACTTGGTATTGTCAAATGTATCTATTTTTCTAAATGTATACTCTATAATTACTCGATCTACTCTTCTATGGTCCTATGTGGTGTTAGTTATATGATGTGTTTTGTGATTGTCTAAACTACCTATTTTCTAAACCTATGTATATGTACCTACTTTACAGGGTTGAGTGGTTTATACTTAGCATTTATGCTAAGGGGTGATTTTTCACTTGTTTTATTAACCCCTTTCAGTATTGGATTACTGATTGATGAGCATGTTTGTCGGGAGTTAGAATAATTTAGTATTTTGTTTTCTAGCTCTTAGAATATTAATCCTTTCCATCGATAATATGTCTTGATGTAGACCTATAATAGTGTTTAATACTCTTTATGTTTTCTTGGTGCTTGGACACCTGGGTTAGTGAACACTTTTAGTTTTAGATGAACTTGGATATGTTAACTGCGTAGTTTAGCCGGGGAGTTTTTCGCACTTTTGGTCCCACGACTATAGTGGTACTTTCAAGTTTTTACCACGACTTTCAAACCTTTCATTCTCGATCCACGACTATTGTTTTTTTAGTTAAAATGGTCCTTCCGGCCTATTTTTTGGCCTAAAGTCACCGGAGATTGAAGTCAACCATTTTTGAATGGGTAAATATGTCATTTTGCTCCATGCCTTCAGCCTTCCCCTTCGTTGTTGAAATTAAAATAAAAAATCGAAGTAACCCCTCTTAGATCTAAATCAATTTCGAAATTAAAAACCCTAACATCTACTCTATAAAGACGAAGTGCGAATCGTGTTCGTCGTTGGGAGCTCACTTTGAAGTTTGAAGCTGTGAAGTTCTCCAAGGTGGAAATACAAGAATGAGTTCACGGCGGTTGAGAAGCCATTCCCTGCAAGCTGGTAAGTTTTCAATGTCTCTATATGTGTGAGTTTTTTTAGGGTGTGGAGGTATGTCTATAGCTGTTTATTGTGTTTATTGAAACTTTTTGCACTTTGTTTACATAAAAGGCATAAACGACATAGTGCACTATGTTTGCTTTGTACTTTGTAGTCAATGTTTAAATTAAAGTGTTCTTGGCATTGTATAGCAGCAGTGGCGGAGCCAGAAAATTTCTCCAGTAGGGGCGATGATTAAAATTAACGAGATATTTTTAAAAATAAAAAATAAAAAACTTAAATACCCAGTCATAAATATTGTTGACTAGTGATGAAAAATCAAAATACATCAAGATAAACAATATTTAAAACAAAATATAAAACATAATTAATTTGATAAAAAAAAAAAGACAATTGAAAGCTTAATATATATATATATGTATATATATATATATATATGTATATATATATATATGTATATATATATATATGTATATATATATAAATACAAATGAAAGCTAAACAAGGTGCTGAAGGGGTTCAAAGCATGCCGAATTTACAATATATTATAGCGTTACCATTTAAGCCAACTTAACTTTTGTTTAATTGTTAGTAATTTTAATATATATATATACATTATATAGGGTGGGGGAGTGGGGGCAGCTGCTCCCATTGTGGCTCCGCCAATGTATAGCAGTATTACTTTATTGATGTGTGGGGAGTGGGACCAGTAAAATCTTTAATTGTATGGGGACCATGTGTTGATGCTAGTTTTTTTTTTTTTTTTTTTTTTTTTTTTTTTAACAATTCAAAGTCTGTTAGTTATTGTCCAGTAGAGGGGACCACTGCCAAGCTCAATTTGTTTTGTTGTGCATTATTTGATTGATTATTGTATTTATAATTTAGGTTATAATGGTAGTGAGGGTGATGTAGAAAGTGATGGACAATCAAATGATTGTTCTGAGAGTGATTATGAAATGGATGGTAACACTCAAAATTTAGATGACTTTGAATTTGACCAGAATGTTGATTCCATAGTTGAGTTAGGTGGGGTAGAAGAGAATGGTTGGGAGAGAAGTTTAGATGAACCAAAAGTGCGAAAAACTCTTTAGCCAGGTAGTCAGTCTTGTATGATTGGATACGGCGGTAGCATCTTTGAGATATTAGCGATATGACACTTATATTTGAATCAGTTATCTAAATCTTATATCTCTATATATTAGTTCTTAATTTATACTAAGATTGAATGTTAGAAAATCGAGGGTGTTATAGGGCAACTCTGTACAACACTAGTACGAACATACTTGGGCTCGTGTAGTGCCCAGGCAAGGAAATTCCAGTGTTTCAGATTTTTGTTTAACACTCCCACATGGATGATGGGAGTGGGTTCGAGCCTCAGTGGAGGCAACTGTTGACTCGTTGTGCTTCAGTAGGTTGAGAAAGTAGCTATGAACACATATTACATTGTAACAGGATCATTAGTACTCAAAAAAAAAAAAATTGTTTATAATTATATCAGCCTACTCCTAAATTATTTTACTATATTATTAGATCTTGAAAACTATGTTTAATTAGCTTGGCCATAGAAATGTTACAATTTCTGAATATCTATTTCCAAATTCCTTCATATTACCTTTTCCTAGTTTAACTAGGATTCCATCACATTATATATTTTTCCAAGTCTGACATAATTCCATCACAACCCTAAACTTAAAATTCCCCTCCTCTGGCCGTCTCTCTCCCTCTCGTTCCTCTCCTTTTCGCCCAATAACAAAGTTTACACAACAAGATTTTGGTCTCGTTCTTTACATCATTCAATGTTATTCTCTCATCTGTGATTCGTAAGTTTCGTAGATATTCTTATAGAGTGTTAATACCTAATATAGTCATCGACTATAGTGGTTTTACTCGATTTAGTCTATTTTTTGTACTTAATTTAGTCCTGGACTTTTATGTTTTTACTCAATTTAGTCATCCATTCCGTTTGTTGACCCTTAAAAGAAGGGCCAACATGGTAATTTCTTCCTCCCTTATTGGTCAGATTACCCTCTTCTCCATACTTCTCCCTCCTCTTCTTCATAAAATCAATACTAATTGTTGAAAATGTTAAAATGGTTTATATATAATATTTGTGTAATGGCAAAACCTGTATTCTAGTATATAGAGATTCATGTTCAAACCCCATTCATTTCCTAGAGATATAGATTTCCGAGATTGATTTACCAAATCAAGTTTTTGCTTAAGAAATAATTACTCTTATTATGTTTTATTACATTAGCAACTAGTATCTTAGTATTAGTGTTTTGTAATTTCATAAATTTTACGGAGAGAAGGTATTCTAACCAAAAAAGAGGGAGGAGAAATTACCATGTTGACCCTTCTTTTAACGGCCAACAAACAAGATTACTAACAGAGGACTAAATTGAGTAAAACTATCAAAGTTGAGGACTAAATCAAGAACAAAATGTCATTTAAGACTAAATCGAGTAAAACCACTATAGTCGAGGACTATATTGGGTATTAACTCTATTCTTATATCTTTTGGGCAGTACTAGGGTTTTTATTAATTCCTTTGTTTTATATGTGAATTGGGAATTATTATTATAGTGTAGACGAGCTAATGGGTTTGAACCAACAACTCGATCTAGGTTTTGGTGAGCTATGGAATCTTGATTTTGAGGCAAGGTTTATGTTCACCACTTTTATTAAACCCCAAATTGATGCTCATGGTATTTGTGAAATTTCTATGTGAATATTATATAAAATTTTTGGAATTATTGTGGTGCTGATAATACTGATTTTACGTGTGTAAGCCTGAGAATCTCGCAATTTAATTAAATTATACTAGTATTTTCGCCCGTGCATTGCACGGAATGTATTCGTTATAATATTTTAAAAATATTTGAATTAATATACAATTATATAAATTATAACATCGAATATTATATAGCGCAATTGATGAAATTTGTTGGATCGATTATGCTTTTCTTTTATATGTTTTCGTTACTTGAATTAGAGCAAATAATTGTCCAATTACTCGTGCGATGCACAGATAAATTTTTTATTATATATTTAGATAAAAAATATATATAACATTGAACGTGTGCATTTATTTGATTATAACATTAGTGCAAAAGTATTACTCAATTAATTAAATAATATATGACTTGTTTATCTACAATTATTTTAAAAATATTGATATGTAATATGACTTATGTAATTATATTATTACTAAAATAAATATGGAAAAAATGAAAAATAATTTAATTATAATTATTACGGAGTATAAAAATAAATTCAATGACATGTTTAGCTTAATTGCCATAATAATTATTAGGCAATTATTATTAGTTAATTACACTAATATATGTGCAATTAGTCAGTTTTCTTTTCCATTTTATATTTACTATTGTTTGGACAGAAATTTCAAAAATATGATTTTATTTTTATTAATAGTAGTATAGATATAGAAGTATAGATAAGTATTCGAATTATTATTATTGATGTAAATAATAATTAATAAAATATTTTTCTTATAAAATTACGCAAAATTTTTTTTCATAATTCTCACAATTATAATGGTTTAATTATTCTCGGAATTTGGGAAATAAAATTTTGTAACCAATTAAACTTTATTAATTTTTTACTAATTAATTAATAATATTAGTTTGTGCGGGAAAGTTGAATGGAATGATTTTACTTTTATTAATAGTATTGATACTTGAATATAGAAATAATATTACCAATTAATAGATATTAGTTAATTTTCATTTTACATTTTCTTACCAAATAAGCTTTATTAATTATTTGACCAATAAAATATTCAATTAATTGATTGTAAAAGTTTGGGCGGGAGAATGAAATAGGAGGATTTTACTTTTATATATAGTATAGATTTATATTGATAGATTTATAATTAAAAATTTACATTTAGAAATTAAAAAATTAGCATTTAAATTTTGTATAATTAATGTAGTGCATATGTATGTATTTAAAAAATTTCTAAATATTTATGAACACATATTTTGTGAATTTTATAATTTCATTTCTTAATTATATATTTCTTATTTTATTGATTATAATTTAATGAAGTTAATTATAATAATTATAATTATCAAATATTATGGCAATACCATAATAATAATTACATTAAATGTATCAATTATAATATTTTTTTCTCTTATAATATTAAAATATTTTACAATAACTTAGCATAATAATTAATGAAATTGCCACAATTTTGAAATATATTACCATAAAATTACCATAATAGTTACACGAAAAAAGTGAAAAGTTACCAGAATAATTACCATTAATAAATATTAAGAAATTAAATTAAAAAATATTTATATATTAAAGTAAGTATAATTTATTTTGTGTCAATAATATTACAATGAAAAATGTGAAGAGAATTACAATAAATAATTATTAGGCAATAATATTAATAATTAATTATTAAGGCATGCATGATTTATTTTGAAATAATATATAATAAATAAGATATAATATTATTAAATCGAAATTATTAAAAATAATGTGTCCACAGTACAAAATAAATTATACTTGCCTTAATAATTAATTATATTAATATAATTGCCTAATATAAATTTACAATTATAGCTTTGTATAAGAAAAACATAGAAACTTGAATGGCATATACAAACCTCGAAGTCAACATACTGACTATGCGTTAAATAAAACCTTACAAAATTATCAAAATCACTGTCGTCGTCATCCTCGATCGCATCTCTATGCTCTTCCATAAACTAAATCATTAGGGTTTTGTTATCGAGCATCTTCCTCCTCATTTACCTTTTGTTGAAGCAGAGTCTCCTTAAGTATCTTCGAGCTCATACCAAGTGATATAAACTGCAAAAAAATATTGAAGTACAGGGGAAGTTAGAAAAATGTAGAAAATTCATACAGAAAGAACGTAAAGAGATGAATCTAAGCGCTCTGCATTGTCTTCTACTATTACTGGTGAGATTTGGAAGCTTTTGATCGTTTGATTGATGAGGCAACGGAAATAGAATTCTACTGATGCAAAAAAAATAAAAAATAAAAAATGATAGGGAAGATACAGGGTGGAGAAGCCTTACTGATTTGGAGAAAGAAATGATGAGGGAAACTACGGATAAATTGGTTGTATTTGTATGGGGAAAAAGACTAATTCAAAAGGAAAGTATAATAATTTCCTTATAGATATTTAAATATTAAGTATATACATAAATATATACATCCGTTATAGTTTTCCTAATTATATAATTATAATAATTCCTAATTGCCTAACGTACATATATAATTATATATTGATTTGCAGTTATATAGATATATATAGGGTATGATTTCTTCTTCTCATTATATACACATATTTAATTGACTTAATTTTTTTACCATAAAATTAATATATCAATATGTTATAATTTAATAGGCTACTGTTAAATTTTATTGATTATAAATTTATGTATAAAAATCTTCAAGGATTTTCCGTGGACTTTCATAACTATATATATCTTTAAAAAAAAGGAATTTATTTCAATATTAAATCACATATATAATTATGTTATATTATTAAAAAATTATTAATAACATTTATAATTATTAATGTATTTATTAATATCACATATTCATTGTATTTATACTATTACATATATATCACCAAATATATCACACCAATTATATCATCTATTATTCAAACACCAATTAATATTACCATATTATATTACCTTTTTTAACATTTTAATTAATTAATAAATCCAATCATCAATTATTCAATCACCAATATAATTAATATTACCATATTATATTACCTTTTTAACATTTTAATTAATTAATAAATCCAATTATTCAATCACCAACATTTAACCATAATAAATTAATAATTAATAGATTAAGAAATAAATAAATAAATAAATAAATAAAATAATATATTTACCAAAATGCCGCTAACTTTGGGCGGGAAACTTTAGAAGGAGGATAATGTTATTATATATAGATATATAGATATGTATCTATATTGAGTGCAAACTAAAATTTTGGAAAATTGACAAATCATGTTTGGTATGGATTTTCTACATTGGCAAAATATCTTGGTTTATATTTACGTATAAATATATAATTTTGGTCTTTGGAGAATGTGTACCTTGGACTATGTGAGCTGTGAAACTCACAATTAGGTTATTGATTATTATTACATGCATACCCGTGTGGGCTGTGTAGTTAATCTAACAGATTCTCCGGATTTCTTCTACTCACTGGGCTAGAAAACCCTTCGGGGGTATGCATACTTAAGAATTAAGTTTCGAGCCAACTTGGTTATGCCCGGTTGGTTTTGGTTTAATTTAGGGGTCTAAGTATTGACTTCCTGATGGGTATTTTCATTTACATTTATGTAACTAGTGGTTAAATATGAGAATTTTTATGATGAATTAACATGTGATATATATATAAATTCCTAATTTGGTGTAGGTTAAAATCCCATATTTTTACAAAATATATTTGGTGTGAGTTAAAACTTATATTTTATAAAATCCTATTTTGGAGTGAGTATTAAACTTATATTATATAAATAAATAAATTATTTTACTGGGTGAAGTGAATCTTAATGTTATGCAAATTTTGTGTGTTTTCTTGTGCTCTACTCTTTGATTATTTTAGGTGATCATGCATGAGCTTTGAGCATGAGAGTGATTCGTACCACTCAGAACACATTATTATTGAAGTTATTTAATTGGTTAATTAGTTAGTTAGTTGGAGTTAGATTCGATATTTTATCAATTAGTAACTTGAATTTATTTTATTAGAACTTGTTTTTTTCGAATAAAATTAGAAGTTATTTTAAATCTTGATCAATTTGGTTTAAGCTTTACGTTTGGATATAGGTAGATGTTTGGAAGTGGCGGTAGCACTCCTATTTTTTTTTTTCTAGGTTGTTTTCGCTTCCGCAGTTTTAATGGATGTTTAATTTAAAAGGATGATCTTCTAATAATTTATTTTGGATTTCAAAATAGGGGTGAGAGCAACTCCAAGGGACACCAAATCATCAAAAAAAAAAACATCATCCCACCATCCCACCAAATTTTGCTCCTCCAATGTGTTGCACCATCTCACCAAAACACCAAAAAATTTGGTGTTCATGAACAGTGCCACACCAAATTTGGTGTGGCACTGTTCATCCGCTGCAAAAATAGGGAAGGGAGGCTTTTACCATTTTGCCCTTGCTTGTTTTTATAATTCCAAATGTATCCTTTATTTGTTTATATAGAATTTTATTATTTTGTAAAATATTTATATTTAAAGTTTGTATTATTAAATATAAATTATACCATTTTAAAGATCTCATTGAGACGATCGAAACAAGACTAATATTGAATATATATTATGTAACCCCTCGTCATTCCGGATCAAATTAAAGTTCGAGAAATATGTTCTTAAGTTAAGACATACCTGAGATGAGTGACCGAAGCGTCAAAAGAATTTTTACAAGGAAATATAGTTGTTATTAAGCTGCGATCTACGTACCGGTCACGAACCGTAATAATTTTAGGAACTAGTATTCGAACCCGTTTGACCTAAGAAATGGATTTTTAGACACCCTACTATTATTCTAGAATTTCCTATTTTATTAGATTAGCCCATAGCAGTCAAAATTTAATTGTGATCGTACATCGCGAGATTTCGCAGGATACCGAACCTAGCCCAATTTGGAGTTTTAGACTGGAATTAATTTTTGGGTTCGAAAATTTTGAGAATTAAATTAGTTTCCACCGAAGATTTATCTGATTTAATCCCCAACAGTCCAAGTTAAGATATTTTGGGATTATTTTATTCCATATTAGTTTAGATCTTATCCATAGGACTTTGACTAGTCAACCATTTGACTAAGACCATAAAAAGCCCTTTTTCTTCCCCATTTCTTGGTGTTGGCCGAAAAAAAAGAGGAGAAAGGGGAGGGGATTTTCTTCATCTTCAACCTCAAGCTTCAAGAACTCCATAGCCAATCTTCTTCATAACTTCATCAAAGATTCGGTAAACCTTTAACTTTATTCGGTAGATAGCTTTATTTCCTTTCCTAAATTAAGAATCTAAGTCTTGATTTCTTGAATCTTGTTGTTATGATGATAAAATTGGGAGCTAGGGTTTCAAGAGAAATTGGGGAAAATCCACCAAAAGCATCTTTAAGACAATATTAACTACTTTGGAGGTAAGGAGTTCCCTTAAGTTGGACTAGATTGCTCAAATTTGAATAATTGATAGTTGTTGTGACTTGGTGAATTTTAGTAAAAATGTTTTGTATATATATTGCTTGTATATGGTGTATATAGGGTGTATGTCACCTAATTTATGCCTACAAATTGTTATGTTAGTGAAATTTGGTTACTAGTATGTCAATAAATATATGAAGGCATGTTATGGAACATATATGTATATATGTATGTGACGTGTCGGTGTATATATATATATGTAGTTAGATTATGGAACATATATGTATATATATATGTGGCGAGTGGTATATATATATATATAGTATATGTGGTGTGTAAATGTGTATATATATATATGTAGTATGGGTGTTATGCGTATATATATATATACATTATATAGTGTATGAGTATATATATATATATATATTATATATATATATATATATATATATATATATATATATTATATATATATATTATAGTATGTACGTGTACTCGGGTTATATTATATAGTAGGTATGTATACCGAATTATATTCATATAATATATGAATATATGTATAGCATATTCTATATGAGATATATATATATAGTAGAAAGTATGTTAATGTGTTATATGTTCAAGACTTGTTAATTGTAATTGAGTAAGTGGGATGATTATGCTTAATTATCACTATGGGTGATAATTAAGGTGCTATCTAATTGGCTAAAGGATGGAGAAATGTTTCCAAAAGAGGTAAAACCTTAGTTTCTGAGCAAGAGGAGGAGGACCTTGATTAACCCACGGGTGGCATATGCTCTGCACGAAGTGCCCTTGCCCAGCGGTTACATATTAAAGATTATGCCGTATGACATCCAATTCATACTTATGCGACGTCTAGTCGCTGGGTACTATATAACTCGTCGGATGCGGTATTCCCACGGGGGTGTGCACACTTAAGGTATAGTTACCCCGATGATTGCGGGCAGGTTTCGTTTTGACGGACCCGGTTAGGCCGACTGGGAATCATTTTAACGTACCTGGTGCCAAGGGATCAGCGTTAGATCGGGGATGACCACTACCCGATCAATGATCCAAGTGGTCAAAGAGGGAGACAATTAGAGTGCTCCGAAGGCCTCACACTTTCGAAGAAGAAACTAAGTGGATTTTTGTAAGGAGTTATGGCTACTTTGTAGTTGATAAAATAAGGGAATGATGAATAATTGGACGCAGTGGTGTGCCAGAATATTCTCGATCTATGAGATGGAAATTGATGGAAAGTTCCTTGAAGAAACGGTTGAAAACTAGTTTGAATAACTACAGTTTGACGGAAGAAAATGTTATTTCTTTTTTTTTAAGGGAGGTTTATTTGACTAATCTTATGATTCTTCTACGTACTTATATGTTTCACTGTGTTGTCATACTTTAACCAAAAATATATGTTTTAGAAAACCTTTATTTAAGTTTGGGTGATCCACGGATCTCCTTGCTTAGCCGTTGTGCTAACTACACTTCAATGTGTTACTTTCAGATGGAGTCCAGCGTTAGTTCTTGCAGTCCGACGAACTCCCCAGTTCGTCGGAAGATGAAAGTCGTAGCATGGACTACGACGCTTTTGTGCAGCAGATGATTGGCGAGGACCCTTATGCGCCTGGCTTTGCTCCTACAGCTCCCAATGGCTCACCGGTAGTAGATAGTGATCTCCCTATCCCTGATGGTCCTGATGTGCAGGCCTCTTTTGGTTTTTACCCTATCGAGGTGCTGGTAGGGAGCGACCCCTTAGAGTTTATAGTCTATTACCCTTACCCTTGGGACCCCAGTCCTCCCGAGAGTTATGAGGAGTGGTCTATGGTTATTGTTACTTCCCGGTTCCTAGACCATATCACATGGTATGAAGGGGAGTGGCATCTTGTCTGGGGTGAGTTTACGGGTCCGACGTACTCTCAGATCGTGTAGGCAGGTTGCACGGCAGGTCTGTAGGGGTTTAGCCTTTTTGTGTAGATATTTTTTGTAGCCAGGGGATGACTGATCTTGGTTAGTAAGGACATGTATGACTCTAACTTATGTTGACCATTGGGCAACTTTTTGGGCACTTACTAATATTTTTATATATATATATATATATTTGATATTGTGTGTGTTGAGTGTTCTTTTAGCCTGTGCCTAGAGCTTTATCAAAAGGTGTAGTGTTTGGTTTTCTGCTAAAAGGGTAAGCTTCCGCAGCGTTATATTACATATTGTAATAGTTGTCAGAATAGGAAATCGGGGTGTTACAAAGTGGTATCAGAGCCTAGGTTGAGTGAGAGTCTAGGTAGTGTCATAACCTAGGTTACGTCAGAGCCTTAATTTGAGTCAGCTTAAGTCGTTAAGACTACCCTAAGTCACTATTTCAGCTAAGGTTAAGTATGAGCTTCTGGAGCAGAGCAGGAACCAGGCAGCATAAAAAGGGGGTACCTCATCTGTACTTTACAGAATCTCTTGATTCTGGTTGATTGAATTATTTGATATGTAATTGTGATTGCTTGCATGTGTTAATCATTGCTTATGATTATTGCAAGTAGAATTGATAGCAAATTGCATGACTAACTGCTATGCTAAGCGAAGCATCTGGTTGAATTAGGGGGAAGTTGCCCTTTTTAGACTTGAGTAGTTATTAGACTAACCGCTTAGTTAGTTAACTTCTTAAGAATTCTTACCCTTTTGACACTAACTTGTGATTGTCGTCTAGTAAAATGCCTCCTAGACGAAACGTACCTGCTGGGGATAGCAGCGATGTCTCGGCAATGGACCGTATGGCTATGGCAATGGAACAGATGGCTGAGTTCATGATGGCTCAGCAAGCTCATAATCAAGCCCCAGTGCAACCACGGGTTGATGTTACTAAAGCTATAGCAGCTAGACAACCACCGTTCTATGCAGGGGAGGAAGACCCGGTGATCCTTGAAGAATGGATCAGAACCTTTGACAAACTGCTAAACGCTGTGAATTGTCCTGAGGAGCAGCGGGTGTCTTCTGCAGTATACTACCTGACTAAAGCTGCGGATGATTGGTGGTCAATGGTGGGACCAGATCTTCTGCAAGGCCCAGGGTTTGGCTGGGAAGAGTTCAAAACGGAATTAAGAGGTCAATTCTATACCGAACGAATTAAAGGCATCAAGTGTGAAGAATTCTTGCGATTGAAACAACAAGGAACAACGGTGCAAGATTATCACAGTAGGTATGTGGAGTTGATGAGATTTGCGCAAGATATCGTACCCGACGAGGCAAGCAAGGCGAGGCGATTTGTAAGGGGGTTAGATTGGGGAGTGAGAAGTGCAATCGCACCATTTATGTGCCCTACTCTCAGGGAAGCATACAACGAGCATCGGATCATTATCAAGTGTATTTAGATCAGCAAGAAGTCTATGGTCGGAAAAAGAGAAAAGCTGATGATAAGTCAGGAACATCTAAGTGGGAGAGTCAGAAGCCTACCCAATCAGGATCTTACTCAAGGCAGGTAGGAAGAAGGGAAGGAGCAAGTCAAGGGAAACAATTTAATTGTCGAAGGTGTGGACGGAATCATCCTGGGCAAAATTGCCAAGGAATGAGAATCAGGTGCTACAAGTGCGGTCTCTTAGGACACAAAGCCAACGAGTGCCAATCCAGGGTAGATAATTCCCGGACGAACTCACAGAATAACAGTCCAGGGAAAGGATTCAATGGAGGAACAACCAAAAACCCACCGAGACTGGAAGCAAGGGATCTAACGCTCCACAAGTCAATAGGGGCAGACCGTCAAATATCTCTGCAGGTCCCAGCAACAAAGGAAAGGCACCAGTGGAAGAAAGCAGCACGGGAACCAAGGCCGAATCTACGTCGTCAACCGCACGCAAGCTCAAGCTGGCGACGTTGTGACTGGTATATTTCCGATAAACTCAGTGCCTGGTTTGGTATTGTTTGATACTGGAGCTACTAATTCTTTTATATCCTCTATATTTGCTGATAAATTGAAACTAGAGCCTACTGCTAGATTAGATTTGAATGTGAAAACTGCTTCAGGACTAGTAGTAGCATGTAAAGATGGGTATGAGAATGTTTCGATAGAGATAACCGGAGTTAACTTCCTCGGGAATCTCATTCGATTTGAACTAGAAGGTCTGGATGTAATATTGGGAATGGACTGGTTGGAGAAATACAGAGCCCGAATAGAGTGTAACGAGAGGAAAGTAGTTTTGCGAGGGCCGAAGGGGAAAAGAATATCCTACCGAGGGATTGAAAAACCGCCTGAGTCCAAGTTAATGACAATGCAGGAGTTGAGGAAGTACGCTAAAAAGGGATATGATGTGTGCCTCTGCTTGGTACACAATGTTGAGAAAGAAGAACCTGATCAATCAAATCCCTGTTGTGTGTTGTTTCCGATGTGTTTCCCGATGAGCTTACGGAGATGCCGCCCGAGAGAGAGGTGGAATTCAATATCGATCTTGTGCCAGGAACCTCGCCCATCTCAAAAGCACCTTACAGAATGGCACCAAAAGAGATGGAGGAGTTGAAGGCCCAACTGGCAGAGCTGTTGGAAAAAGGATTCATTAGACCGAGCATATCACCTTGGGGCGCACCAGTATTATTTGTAAAGAAGAAAGACGGGAGTCTAAGACTGTGTATCGATTATAGAGAATTGAATCGGGTCACAGTAAAGAACAAGTACCCGTTGCCCAGAATTGATGACCTATTTGATCAATTAAGAGGGGCTGGTGTGTTTTCCAAGATCGATTTGCGATCAGGGTATCATCAGGTGAGAGTGGCGAAGCAGGACATATCCAAAACGGCATTCCGAACAAGATATGGCCATTATGAATTCACAGTCATGCCGTTTGGAGTAACGAATGCGCCGGCAACCTTCATGGATCTGATGAATAGAGTTTTCCTTCCATATCTGGACAAGTTTGTCGTTGCCTTCATAGACGACATCTTGGTCTACTCAAGACACTGAAGGAACACGAAGAACATTTAAGAACGGTGTTACAGATATTAAGGGAGGAGAAACTTTTTGCAAAGTTGTCCAAGTGTGAGTTTTGGAAGAATGAGGTAGCATTTCTTGGGCATGTAATCACCAAGGAAGGAGTCGCAGTGGACCCAACAAAAATCAGAGCTGTAATTGAATGGGAAGCCCCCAAGTCGATCACGGAAGTCCGTAGTTTCTTGGGTTTGGCAGGCTATTATCGAAGATTTGTGCAAGACTTCTCAAAAATAGCCAAGCCATTAACAAATCTACTCAAGAAAACAACCAAGTATAACTGGAGTGATGAATGCGAGCATGCATTCCAGGAACTTAAGAAGAGGTTAACAACTGCTCCAGTGTTAACCTTACCTACTGGAACCGAGGGTTACGAACTATACACGGATGCATCTCACAAGGGATTGGGATGTGTTTTGATGCAGAATGGAAGAGTGATAGCTTATGCATCTCGTCAATTGAAAACACACGAGGCTAACTACCCGACCCATGATCTGGAATTAGCAGCTGTGGTGTTCGCTCTTAAGATTTGGCGACACTATCTCTATGGAGTCACTTGCAAAGTTTTCACAGATCATAAGAGTCTAAAGTATATCTTTACCCAGAGAGATCTAAATTTGAGACAGAGAAGATGGCTAGAGTTGATTAAGGATTATGATCTGGAGATCCAGTATCATGAAGGTAAGGCAAACAAAGTAGCAGATGCATTGAGCCGGAAATCGAATCATGCCCTTTGGGTATTGCCTGACCAGTTATGTAAGGATTTCCAGAGACTTAATCTGGAAATAAAAATGAGCATACAAGTGGAACAAGAAATGAAATTATGTGCTTGACGGCTACTCCAACTCTATTTGAAGAAGTCAAACAAGCACAAGGAGAAGACAACTGGGTAAACCAAATCAAGGGAAAAATGATTGATGGAAAACATGGCCCATTTGAGTTGCACGCAGATGGTAGTGTGAGATTCCAAGGTAGGTGGGTTATACCTACCAGTTGTAAGAAAATAATGGACAATTGATGAAAGAAGGCCATTATACACCCTATTCAGTTCATCCTGGAGGGGACAAACTGTACAAAGACCTGAAACAGAACTTCTGGTGGTCAGGTATGAAGAAGGATGTTGCTGAATCGTTGCTAAATGTCTAAACTGTCAAAAAGTTAAAGCGGAAAGGAGTAAGCCAAAAGGCCTACTACAACCTTTAGAGATACCTCAATGGAAGTGGGATTCTATTTCTATGGACTTTGTGGGAGGACTGCCACTAACAAGGTCAGGAAAAGATAAAATATGGGTAATCGTGGACAGACTTACCAAGACAGCAAGGTTTATTCCCATGAAAGACACTTGGACTATGACTCAATTGGCAAAAGCTTATGTGAGCCAAGTTGTTAAGTATCATGGAGTACCCAAGGACATTGTTTCGGACAGAGATTCCCGATTCTTGTCTCAGTTCTGGCAAGCTTTACAAGCAGCTCTGGGTACAACATTGAAACTCAGTACTGCCTTTCATCCTATGACTGATGGGCAAACCGAGAGAACCATACAAACTTTAGATATGTTAAGGGCTTGTGCATTAGATTTCCAAGGATCGTGGGATGAACATTTGGATTTAATTGAGTTTTCTTACAATAATAGTTACCATGCCAGTATCCAAATGTCACCGTATGAAGCCTTGTATGGACAAAAGTGCAGGAGTCCACTCTGTTGGGAAGATTTGGTTAGTCCTGTGATACTAGGACCTGAATATCTGCAAGAAATGACGGAAAGGATCAAATTGATTCGGGAAAGAATGAAAGCCGCACAGGACCGGCAGAAGTCGTATGCTGATTTAAAGAGACAATCAGTTGAATTTCAAGAAGGTGATAGGGTAAGACAATCATTTTTATATTAGGATGACTGTAGAAATAAGAAAGCCACAACTAAGAGTTTCACTATTGGCAGGTATTACTAAAGATATCCCCTACAAAAGGAGTAATGAGATTTGGGAAGAAGGGGAAACTGAGTCCAAGGTACATTGGACCGTATGAAGTACTAGAAAGAATTGGGAAAGTAGCTTACCGATTAGCACTACCTACTGTGCTAGATCGAGTTCATAACGTGTTCCACGTGTCCCAATTAAAAAAATATGTGCGCGATGATTCGCATGTGCTTCAACCGAGGTGAGTAAAACTCTTGGATTGAACTATGAAGATTATTAAGGTTATATTATAATGAGCATGCGATAATTCCTGTAGGAGATGACTCTGGATGAGAACTTATCTTATGAGGAAAGACCGGTGAAAATCTTGGATACTAAGACCCGAGATACTCGAAGAAGGTCCATAAGAATGGTCAAAGTATTGTGGTCCAACCATTTGGTGGAAGAAGCCACCTGGGAGTGGAAGATGTCATGAGGGAACGGTATCCCGAATTGTTTAACTAAGGTAGGTAGGATCGACCTACTTGTGTATACCTAAGTTAATTATGTGCTAATTTGCTACATCTATTTCTATTGTGAGTAGCTTACCCTGAAACCTTAGATGTTAAGACGGAAGTTTCGGGGACGAAACTTTACTATTTAAGGTAGTAATTTGTAACCCCTCGTCATTCCGGATCAATTAAAGTTCGAGAAATATGTTCTTAAGTTAAGACATACCTGAGATGAGTGACCGAAGCTCAAAAGAATTTTTAAAGGAAATATAGTTGTTATTAAGCTGCGATCTACGTACCGGTCACGAACCGTAATAATTTTAGGAACTAGTATTCGAACCCGTTTGACCTAGAAATGGATTTTTAGACACCCTACTATTATTCTGAATTTCCTATTTTATTAGATTAGCCCATAGCAGTCAAAATTTATTGTGATCGTACATCGCGAAATTTCGCAGGATACCGAACCTAGCCCAATTTGGAGTTTTAGACTGGAATTAATTTTTGGGTTCGAAAATTTGAGAATTAAATTAGTTTCCACCGAGAATTTATCTGATTTAATCCCAACAGTCCAAGTTAAGATATTTTGGGATTATTTTATTCCATATTAGTTTAGATCTTATCCATAGGACTTTGACTAGTCAACCATTTGACTAAGACCATAAAAAGCCCTTTTTCTTCCCCATTTCTTGGTGTTGGCCGAAAAAAAAGAGGAGAAAGGGAGGATATTTCTTCATCTTCAACCTCAAGCTTCAAGAACTCCATAGCCAATCTTCTTCATAACTTCATCAAAGATTCGGTAAACCTTTAATTTATTCGGTAGATAGCTTTATTTCCTTTCCTAAATTAAGAATCTAAGTCTTGATTTCTTGAATCTTGTTGTTATGATGATATTTGGAGACTAGGGTTTCAAGAGAAATTGGGGAAAATCCACAAAAGCATCTTTAAGACAATATTAACTACTTTGGAGGTAAGGAGTTCCCTTAAGTTGGACTAGATTGCTCAAATTTGAATAATTGATAGTTGTTGTGACTTGGTGAATTTTAGTAAAAATGTTTTGTATATATATTGCTTGTATATGGTGTATATAGGGTGTATGTCACCTAATTTATGCCTACAAATTGTTATGTTAGTGAAATTTGGTTACTAGTATGTCAATAAATATATGAAGGCATGTTATGGAACATATATGTATATATGTATGTGACGTGTGGGTGTATATATATATATGTAGTTAGATTATGGAACATATATGTATATATATATAATGGGTATATATATATATATATATAAATGTGTATATATATATATATATATAGTATGTTATGCGTATATATATATATACCGTATATATATATATACGTATATATATATATGATATATATGTAGTATGTACGTGTATATATTTATATAGTAGGTATGTATACCGAATTATATTCATATAATATATGAATATATGTATAGTATATTCTATATATATATATATAGTAAGAAAGTATGTTAATGTGTTATATGTTCAAGACTTGTTAATTGTAATTGAGTAAGTGAGGATGATTATGCTTAATTATCACTATGGGTGATAATTAAGGTGCTATCTAATTGGCTAACGGATGGAGAAATGTTTCCAAAAGAGGTAAAACCTTAGTTTCGGAGCAAGAGGAGGAGGACCTTGATTAACCCACGGGTGGCATATGCTCTGCACGAAGTGCCCTTGCCCAGCGGTTACATATTAAAGATTATGCCGTATGACATCCAATTCATACTTATGCGACGTCTAGTCGCTGGGTACTATATAACTCGTCGGATGCGGTATTCCCACGGGGTGTGCACACTTAAGGTATAGTTACCCGATGATTGCGGGCAGGTTTCGTTTTGACGGACCCGGTTAGGCCAACTGGGAATCATTTTAACGTACCTGGTGCCAAGGGATCAGCGTTAGATCGGGATGACCACTACCCGATCAATGATCCAAGTGGTCAAAGAGGGAGACAATTAGAGTGCTCGAAGGCCTCACACTTTCGAAGAAGAAACTAAGTGGATTTTTGTAAGGAGTTATGGCTACTTTGTAGTTGATAAGATAAGGGAATGATGAATATTGGACGCAGTGGTGTGCCAGAATATTCTCGATCTATGAGATGGAAATTGATGGAAAGTTCTTGAAGAAACGGTTGAAACTAGTTTGAATAACTACAGTTTGACTGGAAGAAAATGTTATTTCCTTTTTTTTAAGGGAGGTTTAATTTGACTAAATCTTATGATTCTTCTACGTACTTATATGTTTCACGGTGTTGTTATACTTTAACCAAAAATATATGTTTTAGAAAACCTTTATTTAAGTTTGGGTGATCCACGGATCTCCTTGCTTAGCCGTTGTGCTAACTACACTTCAATGTGTTACTTTCAGATGGAGTCCAGCGTTAGTTCTTGCAGTCCGACGAACTCCCCTAGTTCGTCGGAAGATGAAAGTCGTGGCATGGACTACGACGCTTTTGTGCAGCAGATGATTGGCGAGGACCCTTATGCGCCTGGCTTTGCTCCTACAGCTCCCAATGGCTCACCGGTAGTAGATAGTGATCTCCCTATCCCTGATGGTCCTGATGTGCAGGCCTCTTTTGGTTTTTACCCTATCGAGGTGCTGGTAGGGAGCGACCCCTTAGAGTTTATAGTCTATTACCCTTACCCTTGGGACCCCAGTCCTCCCGAGAGTTATGAGGAGTGGTCTATGGTTATTGTTACTTCCCGGTTCCTAGACCATATCACATGGTATGAAGGGGAGAGTGGCATCTTGTCTGGGGTGAGTTTACGGGTCCGACGTACTCTCAGATCGTGTAGGCAGGTTGCACGGCAGGTCTGTAGGGGTTTAGCCTTTTTGGTGTAGATATTTTTTGGTAGCCAGGGGATGACTGATCTTGGTTAGTAAGGACATGTATGACTCTAACCTTATGTTGACCATTGGGCCAACTTTTTGGACACTTATCTTGTAAATGTTAATATCTATATATATATATGCCTAAAATATTATATTTGGATGTTGAGGTGTTGTTGTTGAGTGTATTTCTTTTAGCCTGTGCACTTAGAGTGAAAGTTTTATCAAAGAGGTGATAGACTTCATTCTAAGTGTGGCGGTAGCACCCGGTTTTCCGCTAAAAGGGTAAGCTTCCGCAGCGTTATATTACGTATATTGTAATAGTTGTCAGAATAGGAAATCGGGGTGTTACATATTAATTAAAATTTCAAATACATCAAAAAATAATAATGTTAATAAAAATTACTCCCTCTGTCCCATTTTACTTGTCTTACTTTCCTTTTTAGTTTGTCCCAAAATGTTGTCCTCTTTCCAAAATTGAACATCACTATCATTCTACTTTTCCCAATTTACCCTTATGACTTTTGCATTCTTTATTGCTTTTATGTCCAAAAGTAAAAAAGTGAGGGGCATACTTGGAAAGTACACCACATTTACTTTAATTTCTTAAAAAGCGTGCAAAACGTAAATGAGACAACCATTTAGGGACGGAGGGAGTATTATTTATATCACATGTTATATTTTATATTAAACTAATTAAGTTCGAACTAAATTATATTAAACTAATTAAATTCGAACTAATAATTGGGAAATCAAATTATTTTAGTGTAAAATTAAAATTTGGTATTTTGGTGTAAATGGTTTGGAGATGAATAAAATTTGGTGTGAGAATATGCTGAGAATATTCCTTTTGATGTGACATTTGGTGTAAAAATTTGGTGTTTTGGTGTTGGGATGGTTGGAGTTGCTCTATCACCTTTTGCCTTGGTAACATTTTCTCATAAATCTTTGTTCGTTTAAGGTTTCGAACTGTTTTGCTCAGAAAATGCCTCGAGTAGTTCCATTGAACAGTTAACTCTTACCATTCGAGTTAATATTTCGAACCTTAAGCTTATTACAACCTTTATTTGAATAATTGACCTTACTATTCGATTTTCTACTACAAATCTCCTCTATTAGGTAAGGTAGGCCCTTCCAATCTTCAGTCTGTGCAACCTTCCAATTTTGTACTCTTCAACTTCCACTCTTTATCTTGAACTCTTCTAAGCTTCCTTGTAGGCTTTTCTATTGACCATCCAAGAGGGTAACCATTAGAGTTACTATTCATAATATTCGAACAGAGTATAAAGAGTTCCTATGTCTAAAAAGTAAAAAAAAAAAAAAAAAAAAAAAATTGGTGACAAAAATTTCTTGACTTTGATGTCATAAAAATCTTAAATATACCTTGTTCCTAACAATGATTGTATTTCCTTTTTCAAGGTTGAATGCGTATGTATAAATACCTTTCGATCGAGGGGTACTTGGTAAGGGTTTTGAACATTACACTTTGGTAGTAAGAAAAAAGGACACATACGTTATGTGACATATTGTATTAGTTTGCGGTTGTGTTGACCTACCGATCGACTGACTACTACTTCATAAAACAAAAAATATGTTTTGTATTTCTTGAATAATAATGCGAATAATACATGCCCAACTTATATACATTTTTTTATTTGGTAATAGATGGTGGGTTGAAAAGATGAGTGATATATATAGTGTTATAATGGAGTTTTCAATTATATATAAATTATTATATTGTATTGAGCATATGGTAATAGAAAAACGCTCATAGTTATTTGAGGGATTCCCATGCAAATGTTGTGGGAGAGAGTATTGTCATTTGCAAATTGCAACAATGCATTATGCATATATACACAAATTAAACACATTGAAATTATGCATTTGCCAAGGACCTTGTAGTCTAAGTGGCATCAAATCCTTCCCTTTATACGGGAGGTGGTGGGTTCGAGCCTTAGTGGAGTTTATACGGGAGGTGGTGGATTAGTTATAAACAGATAATGCATTGTAATAGAGCCTCAGTGGAGGTGACTCTTGTAAAGTAGTTATAAACAGATACTGCATTGTAATAGAGTTAGTAGTATTAAAAAAACACACATTGAAATTAATTAAAGTTAATTGTGTGGCTACCAATTCAATCCCCTTCTTCAACAACAACCGTGGCGTCTATCACCTCGTCTCTACAAGGTCCAAAAGCCTTACTAAAAACAAGAAATACAACAAAGTTAAGCATACTTAATCCAGCAAGAACCAAGTTGAAGTAGTCGTAATGGCCTTCATTTATGTTGCTTGCTATCCAGCTCTGTTGCCCGCCTCTTCCGCTCAACTCATTGATGATGCTCATTACCATGCTGGCTAGCAAAGTTCCCACCGCCGCGCCCAGGTCCGACAGATTGGATGCTATCCCCGACATGCTCTCCGGGAACTCCGAAATGTAGAACTCATTCTGCGGGATTCCATTAATGTCTCGGCTCCCAATCCCAGAAGTGCGTACTGCGGCGCCACCCACAGTATGGACATGGCGGCGCTGCCCTCCTTCACCGCCGCGCCCCGCCTCATCCCTTCCACCGCCGCCATCGCTACCATTGATAAGAATGAAACCACGAGCCCGAATCCCATTCTCGATCTCGTGTTAAAATAGACGGGCTTCCCAACGATTGTTGACGCTGCTGGGATGATCACTCGGTCGTAAGCCACGATCTAGATGATGACGGATACAAAGGCGAATATGGTGACCGAGCCTGCTGGGATTTCCAAGTTTGGTCCGATGTGGCGATCCATGGAGCTGGCTTGAAGCACGGCGAATGAAGATTGGTTTGCGTTTATTGACATTATCGCACCTGTCATCCATATTGGGATCACCCTTATCAACGCTTTCAGCTCCTCTACTTGATCCACCCTGCACAGCCTCCAAGGATCCACCATCACAGGTTAAGTTTCGTTCAGGATCTTCTACAATGCACGCCTTGTTAAGGAACCTGAAATCAACAATACTGTAAATCGTGAAAAATTAATATAATAGAGTACTAAATTGAGTAAAATTAAATAACTATAGTTGAAGATTAATTTGAGTAAAACTATTACAGTCTAAGACTAAATTGAATATTAACAAAAGTGAAATTATCAAGTTATCTTTACTTAATTAAGTAAAACCATCATTGTAGATAATCTAATTAAACACAAAAAAGTAATCAAGAAAAATCATTATAGTCAAGATCAAATTGGGTATTAACTGGCAGAAAATACAACTCAAAGTCAATGGCCAACTTTATTTTTTGAACTTGACCACAAATTACTGGAGTACTTTTGATCATTTACCAACATCCGCCCAACAATTCACAATGACCTGGCTCTGATACTACTTATTAGATCAAACGCAAAGTTATAACTTGAAAGCATAACTTTATTTTCTTATATACCATCACCACAATTTTAAGAGGCCGGCTCCACCTAAGAATTTCCTAGTCTCCTATTATTGAACTTGACTCTTTACAACCTCCCACCAAAGTGGATAATTGACAAATTAAAGATAAAAAGACGCAGAAAATGGGCTCTTCTAATTTTACAAAGAAATTCATTAAAGATTCACTTGCCTCAGTGTTTGGGTAGGGAGAATCGGCTTAGTGCCCTGCGAATGATAGGATCCTGATGATGAAATGTTGAGATGTCTGTTTCTGTAAGAGGCTACGATGACTTGAATGAATCCGGTGATTAAGCTTTTCTTGGGCTTGGGTTTGACATAGAATGGAGATCCGAGGAAGAAGGAGAGAGCGGCGAGGAAAGAGAGCACAACAAGAACGCCAAAGCCTAATTCCCATCCCATGTTCTCTTGGATATAAACCAGACCAGTCATAGCAACAATGATAGACAACGCAGACACGGCATCGTACCAGCTAAAGTAGCCCTCCATTACGCCCACCGCCTTAGTCTGTAAATTCTTCAACTGGTCGGCACCAAATGCTAAGGATGTTTTCATCCCGCCCCACCCAACCGACATCAGAACCAGACAAGTGCATAGGAGAAACAGTTGGAGAGTTGTCGCTTCGGATCTGCAAATGTTGTCCGTTGATTCACTGCAGGGAGACGGCCTTGCTTGTGGAATCACGGTTAATACCCAAAGTAGTGTCGTCCCCTTCAAAATTCAAACTCTTATAGCATTACATCATCCAAATCAAAAATCGAGTTAATACTGGATTTGATGCCTCCACTATTAGATCCCTCAACTATTAAAATTTCATCACTTTTATCCTCAACTTCTAAGCTTGCTCAATTTCATCACCAATTATACAATTGTTAACCAAAATAGACCTCAATCATGACTATTTTAGTTTGGACCAAAGAATATTTTAAGTAAAAATTGTATATAGTTGGCATGAAATTAAGTAAGTTTGGAAGTAATCAAATATTAAAATAGTGAAATTCTAATAGTCGAGGGACTAAATTAGGTATTAACTTTAATAAGAAAAAACAACTTTAATTTTTTGTTTTGAATACTACTAACTCTATTACAATGCAGTATCTGTTCATAACTACTTTCTCAACCTATACCCACCACCTCCCGTATAAAGGGAAGGGTTTGATGCCACTGGACCACAAGGTACTTGGCAAACAACTTTAATTTAGTTCCATCAATATATCACATTTGAAACCATGATATTGCGTGTTAATTAGAATATGCCAAAAGCTATAACTAATAACAATCCCCCATGATAATCTTAACTACACAATTTTTTTGACCGGTGATATGATTCTAATACTACTTGTTAAGGACAATTTTATTTTCTTATACTGTCATATCACATTTTTTAAAAGTAAAATGTTAGACTTGGCCTACTCATTTCCGCTAGTAATTTTTTAATTACCAATTGTTAGATTTATCCAGTTATCAGCCTCTACCGCGGCTGTATATGAATTGAAGTTCCATAAATATGTAAATTTGGGAAGGAAGTATATATTACGTACCAGGAAGCACAGAACAGAACCAAATCCAATCATTCGAAACCGACCAACAGAAGAATCTGCCATGCAAGCTTCGATTACAGGTGCAACATTTGTGAGCGCGGACCAAAAATAGATCAAATTCGAACCAGAAGCCATATCCATATGATACTCTCTCATCAAATACACTATCATGTCAGCCGCTACGGCGCTTGACGCCATATTCATAAATGCCGAATTTCCTATCAAAAAAAAAAAAAGAATAAAATCATATATAGCATCCCTGTGAACAACGATATGAACATTTTCAGCCCACACTCAAAAGGCATGAAACCCTAACAATACTGTTGAATTTAGAGACAGTAACAATAATGGGAAAGTACAGTTTAACAAGAAATGGTTTTAAGAAAACATTTACATACCGATGATGAAAGGCAAGGTAGTAAAGCCACCCTTTGAAGAATGAGAAATTTGTAAGAGAGGCATGGCAATTGCACTTCCGCCATTCTCCGATCCCTTTATCATCTCAACAACTTTCCAATGTTAGTGGAAAGCTAGCTGTTATGGGTTCTACGTCAAAGGCCTGGTGGAATTGCAGAAAAAGGGAATGGTTTTCTTGAGTTCCCAGAACCTTTGGTTTGGGATTAAAACTTTACTTACTAATATTGAAATTAATACTCCCTTATATAGAGCAGTACAAAGTATCCAAAATTGATCTAATTACTAAAACTAAGTTAGAAAGTTTTCTAATACTATATATAACTTTTTAAACTATAATACCGTAATAAACTAACAACTTTCTAAATTATAATATGGTAATGAAATACAACTCTTTGTAACTCATCTGTTTCTGCGAACATAACCACGCCCCCAGAATGCATCAAAAGCCTTCAGAAGTAAGTTCAGATCCTTAATCACCACGAATTCTTATGTTCTTGTATGTATATAAATATACGCTCTTTAAAATGCGTAAATTCTATTAATATCTGTTAGTATTATAAATTAAATAGAATTTTTAAAAGATTTTTAATAAAGATTACAACTGAGTTTAGTTTAATTAATTGTTCATAAGAGCCGTATGAATTATTCTCATCCTTAATGTCAACTATCCACCGTGGTTCGTTGCGGAATCATGAACGTGTTTAAGATCGATCTCCAAATCATATTCTTAAATTGTTTAATAAAGTTCTCTTGAAATGATTCTTGATTAAATTTAATAATTAATAATATCCGGCCAGATCGAAGAATGTTGGAGCTAAGTATGATATTTGAGAAGCAATGATGCGACACTCTTAGTCCGAAACTAATAATTTGATATATTTTAGTTCGATAAAAAAAATAAGTCTAAAATTGATATGTTGGCCTGTACAGGCTAGGCCAAAATTTTGTGGACCCGAATCACTTAAAGTTATTCTTTGTTACAAAAGTGATTCGAACTATATATATATATATATATATATATATATATATATATATATATATATAAGTTGGCTCATATGCGGACTGTAGTTTAGATGCGGTCGTGTGGCCTAATCAGCACCGTCCAATTTCATTAATCTTACTGAAATTCGCGTAGGTTTAAGTAGGGTTATTATGGTAATTTTAGTATTTATATTACATGATTGGAATGGTGCATTTTAGTACATAGTGTGGTGCGTTTTAATACATGCTGTGGTGCGTTTTATTACGTATGTTGGTGCATTAACTGTGTTGTAGAATGGTGTGTTTTAATCTATCCGTTGGTACATTTTTCATACGTAGAATGATGTGTAACTGTGTTGTGGAATGGTGTGTTTTAATACATAGTGTGGTGCGTTTTAATACATGCTGTGGTGCGTTTTATTACGCATGTTGGTGCATTAACTGTGGTGTAGAATGGTGTGTTTTAATCTATCCGTTGGTGCATTTTCATACGTAGAATGATGTGTAATTGTGTTGTGGAATGGTGTGTTTTAATACGTCGTCTAGTGCATTTTAATACATTGAATGGTGTGTATTTTAACACATGTGTTTCTAATAAGTGTGGTGCATTTTAATACGTATAACGGTGCATATTTTAGCACATGTTTTCTAATATGTGTAAATTAATATGTGTAAATAGTGTATGCTTATAATCTGACATGAGGCACGTTGTGGTACATTTTAATATGTAGAATGATGTGTTTTATTAAGTATATTGATGATTTTAAGTGAATAGACGCATTTGTGTATATTGTATGGAATGGTGTGTTTTATCGGTCCTCTGGTGCGTTTTAGTACGTAGAATGGTGTGTTCTGTAACATACATATATTGCGCGTTGATTTGATGAGTTGATATGATCTAATGGTTGAAAATAGGCCACACGACCACACCTAATGACCAGGCCACACCTGAACTCTACCCTATATATATATATATATATATATATATATATATATATATATAATTTAGATGTAAGTTCATCTTTAATATTTTTTAATTAATTTTTAATAAAATCTTAATAAACTTATTACAAAATAAAATCCTTTTTTTTATGAAAATAAAAAATGAAAAATAAAAAACTTACTATAAATATTATATTATAGTGTAAGTATATTAATTATTTTTAGTTGAAATTTTAAAATTGAGGTTTAAATTGATTGAATAATGTATAAGTTTATATTTATTAGTGCATATATGTTAGTTTATTAAAATTGAAAGTTTAGAATGCTAATTTGAAAATCTCAAAAATTTTAGTTAATCTCGTTCTATAAGCTCGAGAACCAAATGTTTTAGGGTTAGGGCGAAGAATTTTGAATCCAATCATTAAAACAAAAAAAAAAAACAAAAAAAAAACAAAAAAAAAAAAACAAATTAGTCCGAACAATTAACCCAACAGCCTGATAGGACAAGCTCAAAACTGGAACATTATATTGTGGGCCAGCATGCACAATGCACTGTGGACCCTAGTCCTATATGATGTAATGTTCAATTTACTTTTGATAGCGATTGTTTGGTTGTTCAGTTCACATTACAATTTTTTTTTTTTTTTTTACTATAAAACATGTGTATGTGTTTTGTGTTTTAAGTTTTTGTGTCTTGTGTTATGAAATTCTGTACCGTAAGGGGCCGTTTGGTTCGGGTCATCTGAGATTACCTAGGTAATCTGAGTCTGGTAATGTTATATTACCTTGTTTGTTTCAAGTTATGAGATTACCTGGTAATGTTATATTACCTCAAAGCTGATGTGGCGGTAATGTTTCAAGGTAATATGATTACCCCCGTTTTTTTAGGTAATCTAAGATTACCTTCGATTATTCCAACTTTGCCCTTGTTAACTAATCCTTATATTATAATAATAATAATAATAATAATAATAATAATAATAATAATAATAATAATAATAATAATAATAATAATAACAACACAATAACATATATAAAATAAATATATGTTTATATAATCAAATATACATGTGTGTATATATATTTATATATTTTTTTAATATTAAGCATCAATACATTCATACATATATATAAATAAAAATACACACAATAAAGGCACACAAATAAATAAATAAATAAATAAATAAATAAAAATATATATATATATATATATATATATATATATATATATATATATATATATATATAAGGACATTATAGTAAATTGACTCATATAACCTAAAATATAACCCTTAACCAAACAAAGTAATATTATATACCACAATCCAAACCAAACACATCAGGTAATCTTACATTCCCAAATCTCACATTACCTTCCTGGCGGTAATCCTATTACCTAAGGTAATCTAATATTCCGTGAACCAAACGCCCCCTAAGAGTATCAATTCTATACCTGCAACAAATTAGTAATTGTGTAACACATAACATTTTGTGTGTTTTTTTTTTGAAAGGAACATTTTGTGTGTTTTATGTTACAACTTTTTATCTTGTTTTGTGCAATTTTGTCTATAAAACATAAATTTTCTACCTAAATCATATTTCAAAATAAGCAAATATATAACATATATATGTGTCTTGTGTTATGAAATTTTGTACCTTAAGAGTGAATTCTGTACATGGAATGTATTATTAGCTGTGTAGAAACGTGAGAAACGGCGGAAAAGAATACATTATAAATTAAAGATCAAAACGGCGTCATTTTGATTTAGGATCCACAATGCTATGCGAACCAGCGGTCGACTCCAGATCTGCTGCCGACGACATTGTCGCCTCCGTCGCGTTTGAGGAGCGCTGCTGCCGCCGTCGTCAACATCCAGAGCTGCCGCCGCCGCAGCTCTTCCTCCGCCGCCTCTCGACGTCCATTGCCGACGACTCTCCTCGCCCGACGCCGACGACACTCTGGCAAAGTAGACGCCGAGGACGCCGACGACACCCTCCTCGCCCATTGCGGTAAGTTTTCATTTTTTTATTTTTATTTTTATTTCGTAATTCATTTATTTGTTATTTATTTATTTATTTCGAATTTATTTTATTTATTTGATTTATTTTCTTTTATTTGTGATTTTTTTATTTGTAATTTATTTATTTGTGATTTATTTGAACTTTGTGAATATTAATGTTCGATTTTTTATAGAATTTTTTGAATTTTATTATTATTTTGAATATATATGGTGAATTTTTGAATTTTATTATTATTGTCAATGACAAAAATAATTAATAGTTAATAATCTTTAATTATGTTGACAAAAATAATTAATAGTTAATAATCTTAAACTATGTTGACAAAAATAATTAATAGTTAATAATCTTGACAAAAATAATTTATCAATTTATTTTGAATTTGTTGTTATTGTGCTATATTTATTTTGAATTTTAAAAAAAATTGTTAAAATAAATTGTTTACTGTCAAACAATTTTAAATAATATTATTTCTAAGTATGTTGCATAAATTAGTATTAATTAACCAAATGGCTATTAATAATATTAATTTTGAGAAAGATAGAACTACTTGAATATAATGTAAAATTTTACATTTATATATATGATTGTACAATATATTTTGTGAAATTAGTAGTTAGGTATGTACTTGATTAAATAGGTATTTAGTGACATTAATTATTTGATTATTAGTTAGGTATATATTTTGATAAATTAGAGACTTGATTATTAGTTAGGTATATATTTCTATGAATTAGGTACTTGATTAAATATGTATTTAGAGATATTAATAATTTGATGAATTAGCTAGATTGAATTTGATGAGTTAAGTATTTTGATGAATTAGATTGATTTGAATTAGTTAGTGTTAACCATGTTACATTTTATGTACTTATGTTATGTAATTATATTAATAATGTATAGCTTTAGTCAATAGTCTATTACCTATAGGATAGGAGAGAATTGTGCACTCTCTCATATAGGTATTCTATTCATTCTGTAATTCAGTTGTTGAACGATATCTCAATTCATCTGGTATCAGAAATAGGTTAGGTCCTCCTTGTTTGTCGCCTTCCCTTCGCATCTTCGTTTTCCGATGACGACACCGACAGCCACCGACGGCGCCATCACTCCGGTGTTGG
>CP025649.1:12100715-12123035 GCA_003576665.1 Ipomoea trifida
AGTTTTATGCGTTGCAAATAACCACTGACCCGACCTGTTATACACAGGCGGTTAAACACTCTCACTGGAGGGATGCAATGGATCAAGAATTTAATGCTTTGCTACACAACAACACATGGAAATTAGTATCGGCAACACCACGTATGAATATTATTGGTTGTAAATGGGTCTTTCGTACCAAACGCAAAGCAGATGGCACTGTGGAAAGATACAAAGCCCGGCTTGTGGCTAAAGGCTTTAATCAAGTTGCAGGCGAAGATTTCTTTGACACCTTCAGTCCTGTAGTCAAGCCTACAATAGTCCGGCTACTATTCTCACTCGCTGTTTCACATTCATGGGTTCTACGTCAGTTAGATGTCCACAATGCTTTCTTGAATGGTCATCTATCAGAGACTGTCTTTATTAAACAACCTCCAGGGTACGAAGACCCACAACACCCTGGTCACGTTTGTCAGTTACAGCGGTCTCTGTATGGTTTAAAGCAAGCACCCAGAGCATGGTTCAAACGACTCCACGACTATTTACTTTCTACAGGGTTTGCGTCCTCTAAGACCGATGTCTCCTTGTTTCACTTCACGTCAGGGGATTCTCGAGTCTTTCTTCTAGTCTATGTGGATGACATCATCATGATGGGTAACGATGCACCCTTGATTGACTCTCTACTGCTTCGTCTCAGTACAGCTTTCAAGATCCGGGATCTGGGCACACCTAGTTTCTTTCTTGGAATCGAGACTCTGGAATCTAATGGCGGGTTTCTCTTGTCTCAGAAACGGTATATGCAAGATATTCTAGTTCGTGCAGGCATGACTGACTGCAAGCCGCTAGCAATTCCGGCTGCTATTACTCAATCCACCACACCGTCACTTCAGCCATATGAAAATCCTACGCAGTATCGGCGTATTGTTGGTGCTCTTCAATATTTGACTATTACCAGGCCAGACTTGTCTTTTTCTGTGAATAGGCTTTGTCAATTTATGCATGCTCCAACAGAAGACCATTGGGGATTGCTTAAGCGGGTTTTGCGTTATGTTAAAGGTACTCTACATATGGGTCTTCGTATCTCTCCATCTTCCCATGCCTCTATACACGGTTATTCGGACTCTGACTGGGCAGGCTGTCCGATTGACAGAAAGTCTACTAGTGGCTACGCAGTGTTCTACGGGTGCAATCTTATTTCGTGGGTTTCTCGCAAACAGCGAACTGTTGCTCGCTCTTCCACTGAAGCCGAGTACAAAGGCATAGCTGATCTTGCTGTAGAGGTTACTTGGGTCATTTCCTTACTTCAAGAGTTGCAGTTACATTCCCGCCAGCCTGCTACGTTATGGTGTGATAACTTAGGGGCCACGTACATGACTGCTAATCCTGTATTCCATGCCAGAACCAAACATGTGGAAGTTGACTATCATTTTGTGCGCGACAAAGTCGCTTCAGGAGACTTTACAGTCAGTTTTGTATCAACTCAAGACCAGATAGCGGACATATTCACCAAGCCACTACCAGCTGGCCGCTTCGCAACTCTTCGTTCCAAGCTCAATGTTGTCTCCTCCCAACCTTGTGCTTGAGGGGGCGTGTTAACCATGTTACATTTTATGTACTTATGTTATGTAATTATATTAATAATGTATAGCTTTAGTCAATAGTCTATTACCTATAGGATAGGAGAGAATTGTGCACTCTCTCATATATGTATTCTATTCATTCTGTAATTCAGTTGTTGAACGATATCTCAATTCATCGTTAGTTTAGGGTTTTGATGAATTAGATTGATTTGGATTAGTTAGTTATAAACTAGGTATATATCGTTTCTAAATGGATCCATAATCAAGTATCCATATCTGATCCTCATAGTATTGCCAATTGACAGATATGGATCGGATGCATGAGAAATGCAATACAGTCAAATATATACAAGGGGTTCAAGAGTTCATACAATATGTTGAAAAAAATAAAAGCAAAAAGGCGGAGGATTTTATATCATGCCCGTGCTGTGATTGTAAAAATTTGAGAAGATATCGTAATTCTGACGTAGTGAAGGACCATTTGATACGCCGTGGCTTTAAGGAAGGGTACGATCAATGGATATGGCATGGTGAAAGCTTACCTCCTAGTACAAGTGTTAGTAAGAGTGAAACTCATGTAAAGAGTGAGAATCAAGCAAATAGTCAAACTCAGGCAGATAACGAGGAGAATAATGAAACTCATGTTAGCAATGATAATGATGATGAAATTAATGACCGAATAGATGAAATGATGCGTGATGTGCAGGGAGATTTTAGTGAAATGCCTCTTGAATTTAGATGTTTGTTTGATAATGTTGAAAAACCTTTTGTTCTCTGGGTGTACTAAATATATTAAGTTATCTGTTGTGCTTAAGTTATATAATTTAAAAGCAAAGAATGTATGGAGTGATAAGAGTTTCACGAGATTATTAGAACTACTAAAAGACATGTTTCCTAGTGATAATGAACTTCCACATTCAACCTACGAAGCAAAGAAGTTGTTGTGTCCGTTGGGTATGGACATTGAGAGGATACATTCATGCCCAAATGATTGTATACTGTATTGGAAAGAATAAAAGGACTTGCATGTGTGTCCAAAGTGTGGGACATCACGTTATAAAAGGAAAAATGTTGATGATGTGTGTGAGGGTAAGAAAGGTCTACCAGCGAAAGTATTATGGTATTTACCCGTAATACCAAGATTTAAACGCATGTTTTCTAATCCAAAAGAAGCAAAAAATTTGCAATGGCATGCTATTGGGAGAAAAGATGATGGAAAACTAAGACATCCAGCCGATTCACCACAATGGAGGAATATTGATAGGAGGTGGCCTGAATTCGGTACTGAAAATAGGAATCTTAGACTTGGATTGTGTATTGATGGAATGAACCCCCATGGTAACATGAGCAGTCGACACAGTACTTGGCCTGTCCTATTAGTAGTCTATAATCTTCCACCTTGGTTGTGTATGAAGCGGAAATACATCATGCTGTCGTTGTTAATATCAAGGCCCAATGGGCATAGTTTGTTGCACATCGCCAGAGTGAGGAGTTCCAGGTATGTTTATTTCATTTTATTATAAGTAGTTCATTAATTGTAGTCAAGTGTCTTATTAATATTAACATATCATTTAAATTATAGGAGCGGAGTAAAAAAGCAAAGGAAAGGTAGGAATGCAATGAGCATCCACACTTCTTGGGTTCTGCTGGATATATGGGCAAACGATCGGAGTGGATGATAGCAGACCCTCTATCTTCACAATCCTCTTGTGCTTCTGTTAGCTCGTCATTACTGTCCAGTGATCGCAGTTTTGATTGGGTACGCGCAAGACTTAAGAAGTCAGAAGAAGGAAGTTATTACATTCCGAATAAGAAAACAGAGGAGGTGTTTCATAAAATTGTAAGTATTATTTAAAAATAATTTGTTATAAGAATATATAAGATTCATAAAAATATTAATACTTGGTTTTATCTTATTGGTTGAAACAGATAGAAAAATGTGATGAAGTTAGTCAAGGCACATTTCAACCGAACAGATATGATGACATACTGACATCGGCTCTTGGTACATCAGAGGAAAAACATGGTCATGGTACTGTGAGAGGAATTGGTTCATACTCGAGCATCAGACAAGTTTTTGGTAAACCAGAGCAGAAACAACACACATCGGGTGGAGTTACGCCTACTCCTGAGGTAAAGAAGTTGTTGGAATAGTGTAGGCAAGCTACATTGTTAGAGGTGGAACCCAAGATTGACATGCTCACTCAGCAACTCAATATATTGATGAAAAACATGTCAACCTCAAGCCAATGTCCACAAGGAGTTTCAGCTGGCACTCCTCAAAGTGTTTATGCGTCTTGTGATATACCTCCGACTCGAAGCAGCTGTCATTCGGTTGATGCATATCCAGTAACCACAATTAAGGTAATATTAAAAATTATTTCAATTTCAAACTATTATTTTCTTTTAAATTTAAACCTATCGTATATATATTTTATATTTTTAACAATAGAGCAAAAAAAAGTGTTGCCTTGCACAATGTGGTCTCGATGGCAAGACGTTTGTGGTTGCACAGGGTACGGCTTACCCAACTACAGCTGAGACCACAATAGTGCATAATCAGCCGGTGTTACCTAACCATGTCAAAGTCATGGTAGATGAAGTGGTTATTGGTGCAGATGATTGTCTTCTCCCCGTGCCAGTGTTGCAGTATAAGACTTTGAATGATGTTGTTGGTGCTCACACACAATGGCATATTCATTTAGTTCTGTTGGACGAGGTATGCATTCTTATATTAGTTATTAATTCAGTTAAATATTAGTATACTTACAATTTTATGCATTCAATTGATATGTTTTAAATATTAGTATAATTACAATTTTATATTGGTAGGAAAATGTCAAAATAAGGTCATCAAGGCAAAATAAGCCAATAAAAGACCCAAGTGTTGATCTATCTGTTGCTGCTACTCCTAGACTTGGCCCAATTGTAGGTGAAAATGTGTTTATGCTTTTGGGAAAAAACTGCATGCGGCTAGTCAAGACCTTGACATCATTTCCTCGTGACAAGGAGTACTTGACGTGGATTTGGACCCGACAGTCTTCCATCATGGAAATGTCAATGGTGTTTTTGTGATGTTAGAGGATATCAAGGATTTGCTAACAATGAATTGGTTAGATGTCTCGGTTATACAAGTGTTTATGATGTAAGTTTTAAATTATTCATTTGTTTTATATACATTTGTTATTTATGCTTATTGAAATTGGTTGATTTGTTATTTTTCAGGTTTTTGAATAGTCTGTGTAAGCAGTATGGAGTAGCATCGATTGGGTTTGCATGTCCAACACAAATTTCAGCGAATATGGTCAACAACAATCCTGAAACCGTTACTAGGGATGGCAATTCAACCCGCCCCCGAAGGGAAAAAACCGATCCCCACCCCGACGGGGGCGGGTTCGGGGAATTATTTCGGGGAACGGGGGCGGGGATGGGGAGAAATTCCTAATCCCCGCGGGGAACGGGGACGGGGAGGGTATTCCACGCCCCGACCCCGACCCCGATCCCCGCTCCCCGCCCCGTCCCCGATTCCCGTATATTATTATATTACATTATATATTATATATTATTTATATACAAAGTATATAAGAAATTAAAAGTTAAAATCCTAGAAGTTCATTTGTTTTGTTATGTACTTATATTTAGACTTTGGACTTTGAAGGAGTTTGAAATAATTTAAAGTGTTATATTTAGACTTTGGACTTTGAAGGAGTTTGAAATAATTTAAAGTGTTTAGGCATTTTATGATTATGTATTTTTGTTTGAAAGTTTGAAACTTTGGATATTTATAGTAATTTTAGAGTTTGGATATTTTAATTTTATTGATTTATGTATGTTGAATTTGGATTTTGTTTGAGGATTTAATGCTTAGTTTCTTTTTTTATAATATTTTTTTTAAATTTACATAATTTAAAAAAATCCCCGCGGGATTCCCTTTCCCCGAAAAATCCCCGCGGAACGGGGAACGGGGCGGGGACGGGGACCCCATTCCCCGCCCTCGCCCTGCCCCGTTGACATCCCTAACCGTTAGATCATATTTGATTCATGTTATGGACACACATAAGGATCAACAATTCATATTGGCACCGTATCATCAAGAGTAAGTCGTTTATTATACTATTTTCTATAACTCAATAACTTTATTTGAAGTGCGTTATAATATATTTGTAAATGTAGGAATCATTGGTTGTTGATCGTGATTTGCATCAACTTAAAAACGGTGTATGTATTTGATCCTTTGAAATGTGGACGCACTTTTGAAGTCAAACCTAGTATGAATATGTAAGTAAAAACTTTATTATTAATATATGTATATCAAATGTTATTATGTTATTTATAAATTGATATAAGTGTTTATTATATTATTAATATAGGGCATTTCCATCCGTTCCAACAAATGGACGGGGTCTTAGAAGTATGACTTGGAAGGAATGCAAGGTATAAAGTTAAAATTAAAGTTTTAGTATATATATATGATACTAACATTAGTGTTTTCTTATGGTTTTAATATATATATATATATATATGCTATATATTAACATGAACTAATATATATATCTATATTTTGTAGTGTCCACAACAACCCGGAGGTTTTGAATGTGGATACTACACAATGCGATTCATGTATGATATCGTTACCAAGTGTTCAATGCTTGATCGTTTAGATACGGTAAGAAATTTATCCCACGTTCTCGTTCACCAAGTTCTAAGTTTGGGTGCTCAAGCATTAAAACCAAAGTACGAAGTTCTAAGTTTGGGTGCTCAAGCATTAGAACCGAAATACGTTTTATCCTAGAAAAGCTAGATTGCAACGCTCCTAGCACCATGGGAGGCGGTAAATAAGGTTTGCATTTTACACCAGAGAAAATACCCAGTTTTCTCCTCGAAACTTTGTTCCTCCTTCATTCTAGCCACTTGTGTTTATCCCACGTTTTCGTTCAATTCGTCGAGTTCTAAGTTTGGTTGCTCAAGCATTATAACTGAAGTACGTTTTATCCTGGAAAACCTAGACTGCAACGCTCCTAGAACCGTGGGAGGCGATAAATAAGGTTTTAAGGAGAAAGGCAACTCGACTCGTACTTGCAACCTACCAAAGATCATCCTCCTCGTCCTCCTTGTTTTTCTAGATAAGTTTACCTTTCGTGCGTTTCTAATTTTCTCTATTTTCAAAGAATTTTCGAGATTATTTCATACATACATACATATATATATATATATATATATATATATATATATATATATATATATATATATATATATATATATATATTTGAATCAGAATTTGTCTACATTAGGAACCAAATAGACCCAATTACATCTATTGGAGACCAGTATAATTAATTGATCAAAATCTCACTACTATAGAAAACATTTTTAACGTCAGTTTTTTAACATACAACGTCGGTTATTTTCGACGTTGTTTTCGCTGACGTAGTAAATAAATGATACGACGTCGGTTTTATAAAACCGACATCGTATGTAATTTTAAAAAAATGGATAAAACGTTGGTTTTTAAAAAGAATCGACGTCGTATCCCTTTTTAATTATTAATAATTATTTAATAAAGAGATACAACGTCGTTTTTCAAAAAAACCGATGTCGTATCTCCTTTAAAAAATAAAAAATAAAGATACAACATCGGTTTTTTAAAAATCGACGTTGTATCTCTTAAAAATTTTAAAAAAATAATAAATATACAGCATCAGTGAACAGTTGAATTCAGATTGTCTTTCAACAAAAAAATTGACTAAAGTGTCATTCCGCACCATAAACCATTCACGATTATTCATCCCGCACCATAAGACAATAAGTGATTATTCGAGCCATAAACTAATTTTTTTTGCGCCTAGAACTTTTTGCAGATTTCCTTTAAGTTATAGTTAATAATATGCTGATGTAGAGGTGTTTTGTCATTGACCTGTTTAAATATATATATATTAAAAGTATGACATGGCAGACATTTCATCATTTCACTTGTTTCCTTTCTTGTTTTCGCCACTGCCGACAAGCCCCTTTCTCCCTCGTTTTTTTTCTTTTTCGTTGCCTGGTTTTTTTTTTCTTTTACAGAAACTGTGACACCCCAACCTCACACAGGCTGAGATAGATAAAACTTAACACAACAGCTGCCTATCTCAACCAACAAACATAACATAGCGGAAGCGAATTTAAAACTTAAGGGCGTCATGCCACATCTAGGAATTAACACAGCCTAGATGCACAGGCTAAACATAAGAAACGAACTAAGCTGTCGTATATAAAATAGAATAAAATCCTCAAGTCATAATCATAAGTACCCAAATCACTAATCAAGAGTATATAATATCTCAAAGGCACACAGACCCAAAAACCCAAAGTCTAACATCATAACACTAGTCTAAGCGTCCTCATAGATAAGCTCTATCGCGCTCGCGCTCAGACTACTCCATACCTGGAAAACACGCAAAGAACCATTAGCAAAAGAATGCTAAGCAACCACCATTCACACCTGCAAGGAGATATAGATATACATAAGCTTGTAAATAGGTTTACACACCCATATAGAATATAAACACCAACAAACTGTTCAATAGTTCAAAACAGGTACTCAACAATAACGAGCTGAACGAATCATAAACCAAGACTCAGTCAAACAAGCCAATGCCTAACAACGAAAGCATAATACAATAACGAACCATAACCGAGATACCAATGATGAGCACAAATGATGAGTGAAAAGGGTGTAATGTCGTTCCGCTGAGGATTGGTGTTATGGCACAAGACTGTGTGAATTACCAGGCACTAGAGTATATGAATTTATAGAATCCAAGTAACAGAAACTGGAAGATGTGGAATAAAGTAAGCAATTGATTAAGGTGTAAACTGTATGATAAAAGTATGGGCCAGATTAGGGGGATTGTAATCTTGAAATTAACTAATATAATCTAAAACTAGTCTAAACTACGCTGGGGAAATATAAACTAAAAACTAGGGTTTAGAACTCTGTAAGGGAACCTCCTTAAATTGTAGAGAATAGGTAGAATATATAGGAGGTAGATGGGCCTTGGCCCATTAGCTAACTTTCAATTCTTTTCCAACTTGTATTCTTGTTTCCTTTCTTCCTTGTAATTCCATTTTCTTCCAGAACTTGTCCAAAATGCTCCAAAATTCCTCCTTTGTAGTTCCTTGTAGATAATTCAGCACTTGAACAATATAACACACAAACAATTCCCAATTTCACTAGGATAAGGGAAATACAATTAAAATAAGGGGTGAATTATTGTATAAAATAGTAGATATCAACTCCCCCACACTAGAACTTTTGCTTGTCCTCAAGCAATTACTAGGATAATCTTCCCTCCAAGCACTGCAACTAATCACACTTCCTTCCTGCTCAACTAATCATTCCACCAACCAACTCATGCAACCTAACCTGCTTTAAGAATCATCTCAGAATCACAAGTGAGTTCCCCTCTCAGGCCAATAACCGGGCACCCGAAATTAGGTAGATTAAACCCTGTATGCACATGTACTCAGTTGAGATTATGCAAAACTTGGCTTAAGATGAACTCCCATAGACATGCCCTTCATACTCTCATAGATCACTCTAAAACTGCATGCTAAGATCAAATAGGACTTTATTTGGCTTGTAATGGGGCTAAGGGTGAGTGGCTGAACAAAGAAGTGGTATGAAAAAATAAACAAAAGAGAGAGAATTTCACACCTATTCACAACTAAACCTAGAGGAGATATGGAAATTATGAGCAAGAGAGCAACAATAATTGAAAGCACAAGAGTATTCTAAACTAGTGGGGGTGAAGACATTTATTCTAACAACCTGACTTTCACTATTATTCATCCTTCTTTTTCTTTCTTTTCACAAACTTTTTCTTTACTTTCAAACTCTTTTTCAAACTTTTCTTTTCTTTCATTCAATCACCCAATAACTTCCTTCACAACACCCCCACACTAGAACAAAGATAACAGGAATAACTCTATCAAAAATAAGCTCAAAAAGGGAAATCTCCTCTAAATTAAAGAACAGATGCTACATTCTCTCTAGATTTGAATGGAAAGTATATGACTTAGGGCTAAGGGTTAAATAATGGGTTAACAAGAAAAACAACATAAAGAACGGGGTTAGGTGCTTTTGCACCTATTAAACAAAAACAAGGCTCAAAGGAGGCAACTAGGGAAAATAATAGTAACACAGGGTAGGTTTAAAGGCTTGGGCTAACAACAATGGCCTAAATCACTTCAAAGCATGCAGATTCTAGACTTCACTATGAGAGCACTGAGACAAGCTATGACAGAACAAATATCACCGGAATCCCACATAAGCCTTCACTAGCAATGCATAACACACAGGGGGAACATTTAGGTTAGAGGTTAACCCAACTACAAATCCACCAATGATGCAAGGGATGGAAAAACTACCTGGATCTTTCATCTTAGGAGGAAGTTTATGTTGAAGAACTGCATAGGTCAAGGCTCCCTCACTCAGATCCACCACCGCACTCTTCTCTGGCTTTTTCTTATTGCCCAAAATATTTTTCAGAAATTTCTTGTACGATGGAATCTGAGTGATTGCTTCAACAAAAGGCATGGAGATCTCCAGCTTATCCAACATCTTATGGAACTTGCTCTCTCTATCAGACTCCTTTGATTTCCACAACCTCTGTGGATATGGTAACATGTTGTAAGGTATAACCGAGTCATCTAACTTCTTGTTCTTCCTTTCCTGCTTCTTACTTGGAGCACTCTCATCCTGCTCAGGAGCTTTCCCCTTAACATTGTCTCTCTGCACCACAGGCTCATCCTCACTATCATCAAGAATATCCTCAACCTGAACACCCTCATCCTTCTTATCAGCTTTCTTAGGCACTGGACCATTCGAAGGAAAAGGGGGGTCCTTTAGAGCTAATCCACTTCTAGTGGTGATTGCATTCACTTGGTGCCTTGGATTCTCTGTGCTAGCTGGCAATCTACCATTCGAAGATAAAGGTGGATTAGAAAACTGATTACCTCCTCCTTGTTGCTGAGCCTTGAGATCATCTATTTCTGCTTGTAGCTTGCCAAACAGCTGAAGGTTCTCTGCTTGTAGCTTGCCAAACTGAGCCATCATAGTGTTCATGAGAAGCTGTATATCAACATCCTGAGATGGTCTAGAGGAACCTTGACCCTGAGTGTTCCCAACATTCTGATTCACTTGCTGGAACTGCCCTTGAGATGCATTCTGATTATTCTGCCCAAAATTCTGATTGTTCCTCCACTGGCCTTGGTTCTCACCCCTGTTCCCTTGGTTACCATGAAATCCTGGTGGATTGTTTCTCACTTGATTTCCCTGATTGTTCCAAGAGGGAACAACCTGATTCCTTCCTTGCTGCTGATGGCTCCCATAACCTTGTCCCTGGCCTTGTGGTCTAGAATAACCAATGAGGTCAACTTGCTCCACATTAGGCTGAGGAACTTGGTTACCAAAGTCTAACAAAGGACATGTCCGAGCTACATGATTTCCACCACAAGTTGCACAACAGACTACAAGAGGTGCCTGTTGTGACACCCCCAACCAAACACAGGCTGAAATAGATAAAATCTCAGCACAACAGCTGCCTAACTCAACCAAACAGAACATAGCGGAAGCGAATTAAAAACTTAAGGGGCGTCATGCCACATCTAGGTAAGATAACACGGCCTAGATGCACAGGCTAACCATAAAAGCTGAATTGTATAAACGATAATCCTTAAATCAAGTCTCAAAACATTCAAATACTAGTCAAGAGTTGATAAAGTCTCAAATGGCTCACAGGCCAAAGTATAAATCTAAAAACATAACCACTATCTAAGCCTCCTCATACGGGTGTATCTCTATCGCGCTCACGCATAGACTTTAAGGCAAACCTGGAAAACACACAAAGAACCATTAGCAAAAGACTGCTAAGTAACCACCATTCACACCCGCAAGGAAGTATAGATATATATGTAAGTTGTAAATAGGTTTACACACCTATATAGAATATAAACACCAACGAACTGTTCAATAGTTCAAACCGATACTCAACAACAATAAGCTGAACGAATCAATAACCAAGACTCAGTCAAACAAAGCCAATATCCAACCACGAAAGCATAATGCAATAACGAACCAACAACCGAGATACTAACTCAACCAACTCAACAAGAATAACAAGATATCAACCGAATAACGCAAAGGACTCACAACAACCCATCAAGAAAGAACCCCAACTCCAACCTCCCAACCAAAGCCAAGCCAACCACCAAACCAAGTCAAACCACATAGTCAGAAGTCAAGAGTCACGAGTCAAACAGGGGTGATGAGCCCAATCACAGGGACCGAAGTCCAATCACAGGGACCGTAGTCCAATCACAGGGACCGACAGTCCAATCACAGGGACCGAAGTCCAATCACAGGGGTAATCAACCCAATCACAAGGACCGAAGTCCAAAGTCAGAAGTCAATAGTAGCACAGTCAATAGTAGCTCAATAGTAGCACAGTCAATAGTAGCTCAATAGTAGCACAGTCAATAGTAGCTCAATAGTAGCACAGTCAATAGTAGCACAATCAAGTCCAACCAACAACCACCAACAACATCAACCAAACCACCATCACAACCTCATACTCCAACATCAACTCAAAGAAACCAAAACAAAGTGTTAATCTCAAATATGAACACAAACCAACTCCCAGATTATGAATCAAAGGATCAATAGATCAAGAATACCAAAAATGGGAACCAAAGACATGAATCAATACTCCAAACTATGGTATCAAATACCCAATAAATGACATGAATAAATACTCCAAAGGCATGGTAAAATACCCAACAAAACAATCCAACAATAATCAGAACAAAGGAGAACAACAGACAACAACAACAGAGAAATCGCTCACTGGAAGTCAATTCCCAGTGGCCTAACGGAACACCGCAACGGAGCACACCTCTCCGCCGACCTCCTCCGCAAAGAGGAGACGGACCCCCTCAACGGGCCTCTCCCCTCCGCCCGACACCACCGTCGCCACCTTGCGGATCGCCCTCGCGGGTTACATTGTGCCGCTTGGGTCTTCCGCAAGGCCAACCCACTTCCCAGATTCCAGAACCGAAAGCAGACATGAACAAATACCATTTCCAGAATACAAAACCCAACCAAATACACTCACATTTCATCCAATTTAGAGTCCAAGAATAAGGAAATCCATAACATCATTGATCATACAACACAAGGCAAAAGATCAAGATGAAAACCAACAAAATACATCCAAGAAATAGGCCAAATAACAAGAAATTTCAGGATTTCCAACACCAAGATCAATATATATAGAATAGGTGAATAAAATAGATTTGATGGACATGGATGGTTACCTTTGAAGCGTACATAATTCCAAAAGCATTTTAATCCAAAGCAACATCAATCCTAAGCTTGGTTCATAACCACGAACCTGAAGAATTTAATATAATTCTAACACCGTCACTAACTATTAATAACCATACTAATTTTGACATTCCTAATCGGTCCAATATAACCTATAATCCTATAATCCACGCTCAAGGCTAAGGTAGCACGATCAACCTAATTACATTAATCTAATTACTAACTAATATCAAAACAAGGATATGACTAATACTAAACCGAATCTATAAGGTCATAACTAATACTTAAAATTAGAAACATAATATTACCTTAAACCTGCTAAGCTAAGGATCGAACCCAAGTCCTCTAATATAGCACCAAGGTATCATACCACTAGACCAACTTGCCTCTTGGTGCTACACTCCTGACTGCCGAACCATAAGTCTTCACCGCTGCAGCTGCCGCTTGGCCTAACGGAGGGGAAGTGCCGCCATGTCGTCCGCCATCTTGCTCCGCATCGTTGCGCGCTGCTTGCTTCGAACGGGGAAGAGCACGTCGCTGCATCATCCGCAAGCTCCACCGCTACCGCCCAAGTGTTCCGCTACCCTTAGCTTCATCGAACGGGGAGGAGTGACGGAAGAGAGAGGGCCGTCGACTTGCTCCGTCGCTGCTCTGTTTCGCTCATTGCCGCTGAATCCACCAGAGAAGAGGAAGAACGACGGGGCCGCCTTGCCTAAGCTCAGCAGTCGTCTACTATCGTTGATGTTCCACGTCAGCCACCATCGTCGCGAAGCCACAGCCGGAGCTCCGAGGCGTCGTCGCTGCCGATCTCGTCCGAGCCCCATGAACCAAAACAGAGGCCGTTGACGAGCTATCTTCTGCCTGCCGGAAAAACAGAGAAGGCCGGAGGAGCCGGTGATCTCCCTGGTCGCTGCTTGACGTAGCCGTTGCCGTCGGTGAAAAGCAGCTGCTCGAACCAACGCTTCTCGCCGCTGCAATGCCGGAGACGGGGAACGCCCAGCAGCCTTCATGCCTCACGCACTCGTCGCCTGAGCATCCTCGTCGGAGAGGAGAGGGAAGGATAGAGAATGAGGCTCATCATCGTCGTTGCGATTTCCATTGTTGTCGTTGATGAACAGCCGAGAGGGAAACGGGAAACCGAGAAGGGAAAGAAAGCTGCTACTCTAAACCTATACTTATATATACTATGCCATACTTAGAAACTCTAGGTTTCCTTATTGAGCATGGGTCCAAATATAGAAGTTGGGCCAACTTTGGTCTAAGACTTAAAATAAAAAGATTGATTAGGCATATAGATTACTTGGGCTTTATAATGTGTTATGTAGGGATAACATATATCTAGAGACATAATGGGCTATAGGCATTTTGGTGTAGTAATAACATTAAATTAAATTATAGAAGTACAAAATCTCAAGCCCATAAGAAAATAATGTTACTTATAATTATTTAAATAATTGCTTAATAGGAAAAATAACCCCTCATTTAAATATTTATATTAAAAATAGTAATAGGGAAAAAAATGCGGGGTGTTACACCTGTGGCACAGAATAGGGGTTAGGAACATAAGAACTCTGTGGAATTAGTGGAGGCTGAGCAACTGCCTGGACACTCTGAGTAGGACCCTGTACTAACTGCTTTAGCATATGCTGTATGGTATCCAGCTGAGCCTGCATTGCCATCTTTTCTCCAACTTCGAACATCCCAGTTGCTTTCTCTCTCTTGGGTATCTCATCCCCCTCAGTGTACCAGTAAGTATTGTTAGAGGTGATCCTCTCAATCATCTGCTCTCCAGCTACCGGTCCCATATCAATGAAAACACCCCCAAAGGAAGAGGTATCTAGAATAATCTTTGACCGGTTAGACAATCCCTCATAGAAGGAGGACATAAAATCACCTGGGGTCATCAAATTCTTCGGGCACTGTCTCATCAATTCTTTAAATCTCGTCCAAGCCTCAGGGAGCTCTTCATTGCCAAACTGCTGAAAATTCTGAATTTGCTTCTTTAACTTGGCAGCCTTTGAAGGAGGACAGTATTCCTGCATGAAAGCCTTGTAGAGCTGTTCCCATGTAATGAAATGATTGACTGGGAAAGAATTCAACCAACGCTGTGCTTGATCTCTCAGGGAAAAAGGAAACAGTCTCAGCTTGATGGCTTCACTAGGAACACCATTCATCTTGATGGTCTGGCAGATACGGTCAAAATGAATTATGTGAGTTTTCGGGTCCTCAACCCGAGATCCTCCAAACTGATTATTCTGGACCATCTGTATGAGCTGAGTCTTCAACTCAAAATTGTTTGCCTCAATCCCTGGATACACAATGCAATCCTCTTCAGTAAACTCAGGGGCTAAATGTGCAGCCATTGGCTCTGCCTGTGGAAACTCTTGTGCAAATTGCTGAAGCAGGTTGGGATTCATCTGATGGAGAAAATTTCGCATCCCAACCCCATAGCCTGGCTGCTGCTGCATGAAAGGAGCTCCGAATCCTCCCCCAACATAGACATTCGGGTTTGGATCGGCCCTGAAGTTCTGTGCCTGATTCTGAACATTTGGATTTGGGGGGTCAGCACGAACTCCAGGGTTGTCCCCAACTGTCTCTCCTTGCCTCGGGTGCTGTTGTGTGTTAGCACCAGTATGGGCTGGCTGCCCAGTATTGCTACTGTCACCGGTCTCCATGTCTACTTCGAAGTCCTGGAACTCTCGAAGCCAATCACGTAACACCTTCTTCTCCCTCCTTAACTTCCTCTCAAGATTTAGATCGTAGGGACGAAGATTCGTGCTCCCTTTCGATCTAGTGTGCATAAAAGGAGGGCAACCTGCTGTCTAAAACAACCACAAACACTCTTGCAAGGAACTAGTTATGGGTTAGTGCAATTTTATTTTTTTCGATTAAAGAATAAAACAGAAATAAAACTTGATCTCCTAAAATTCACTAACTCTAATGCTAGTAAGAAATTAATCACACAATCAAAACCAAATAAACCAATCCCCGGCAACGGCGCCAAAATGTGATGAGCACAAATGATGAGTGAAAAGGGTGTAATGTCGTTCCGCTGAGGATTGGTGTTATGGCACGAGACTGTGTGAATTACCAGGCACTAGAGTATATGAATTTATATAATCCAAGTAACAGAAACTGGAAGATGTGGAATAAAGTAAGCAATTGATTAAGGTGTAAACTGTATGATAAAAGTATGGGCCAGATTAGGGGGATTGTAATCTTGAAATTAACTAATATAATCTAAAACTAGTCTAAACTATGCTGGTGAAATATAAACTAAAAACTAGGGTTTAGAACTCTGTAAGGGAACCTCCTTAAATTGTAGAGAATAGGTAGAATATATAGGAGGTAGATGGGCCTTGGCCCATTAGCTAACTTTCAATTCTTTTCCAACTTGTATTCTTGTTTCCTTTCTTCCTTGTAATTCCATTTTCTTCCAGAACTTGTCCAAAATGCTCCAAAATTCCTCCTTTGTAGTTCCTTGTAGATAATTTAGCACTTGAACAATATAACACACAAACAATTCCCAATTTCACTAGGATAAGGGAAATACAATTAAAATAAGGGGTGAATTATTGTATAAAATAGTAGATATCAACCAACTGAATAACAATCCAAAAGGAACCAACCAACCCCAACGAGAACAACAAGATATCAACCGAATAACACAAAGGACTCACAACAACCAACCAAGAGATGACCCCAACTCCAACCTCCAAACCCTCAAACCAACCACCAAACCAAGTCAATCACATAGTCAGAAGTCAGAATCCAGAAATCTGGTACGCAGGGGTAAAAACCCAATCACAGGGACCGTAGTCCAATCACCGAAGTCCAATCACAGGGGTAATGAACCCAATCAAGCCCAATCACAGGGACAAGGGGTAATCAACCCAATCACAGGAAGTCAATCACAGGGGTAATGAACCAAAAGTCAATAGTAGCACAGTTAGTTCATCCAACAACCAACGATACCAACAAACCACCATCACATACTCATACTCCAACCTCAACCCAAAACAACCAAACAAAGTGTTCATCTCAACTATGAACACAAACCAACTCCCAGTAATGAATTCAAAGAATTAATAGACCAAGAGTACAAAAAGGGAAACCAAAGACATGAATCAATCTCCAAGATATGGTAATAAATACCCAACAAAAGGCATGAATAAATGCTCCAAAGACATGGTAAAATACCCAACAAAACAATCCAACAATAATCAGAAACAAAGGAGAAACAACAGACAACAACATCACAAAACAGTACTGGAATCAGATTCCCAGAGCCTTGCGGAACCTACCAACGGAGCACAGACCTCCGCCGGCCTCCTCCGCACGAAGGGACGGCCCCTTCGCGGGCCACCCTCCCGTTCACCACTCCGCCTTGGCCTTGCGGAACTCCCCGGCGGATTACATTGTGCCGCCGAGGACCTCCGCAAGGTCATCCCAATCCCAGATTCCAGAACATCCCAGACACGAATGAATCCAATTTCCAGAGAGTAAAATCAGACCAAATTACACCAACATTGCATCAAATTAGAGGCCAAAAACATGGAAATCCAAACCATCAATGATCATACAACACTAGGCAAAAGATCAAGATGAAATCCAACAAATAGATCCAAAAATAGGGCTAAACACAAGAATTTTCAGGATTTCCAACACCAAGAACATCATATAGAATAGGAGTGTAGAAATAGATTTTGATGGACATAGTGGTTACCTCAAAGAGCTTTTCCCAATCCAATCAAGCCTCAAGCTAGCTCACTAAGCCCCACCTCCTTTTGATCATCTTTTACCCAAAGAACCCAAAAGAACATTATAAGAATATGCAAAAAGACTAACAAAACCACAAAATGCAAGGTAGATTCTTAGCTAGATGCACTTACCCAATCCTAGACAAGCATAAAAGAGCAATCTTGACTTGAAAACTTGTAGGAGAAATGAAGATAATTTTTGGATGAATTTAGGGAAATGGCGTGAAAATGAGTGAGTAGGAGGAGAAGGAGTGAAAACTTTAGGGGTTTTTGATCTTCAAAATATATACTAAGAATACATACAATATTTAGGGTGTAAGACATTAATATGAAGTGGGCTTAAGTTATATATTATAATGTTAGGAATTAATTATATTCAAGACTAGTAAGTTGGGCTAATGAATTCACCCCTTACAATTAAATATAATAATTAGAACAAAGAAGCCCATAAGATGTCTTAGACATTATATATATATATATAATCAAGAATTGGGCTTATGTAGGAATATTTAATTACAAAGATTGTAAGGATCCAAATTGAATAAAATCCCTTACAAGAATAAATTCAATTAATTGGGCTCTTGATTAGAATAATTAAATTGAAAGAATTAGCCCAATTAAAGCAATTAAATTGCCCAAAGAATTAATTAACGATCGGAAGGCTTGAACGAATTTACGGGGTGTTACACTCTACCCCCCTTAAAGGAGCTTCGTCCCCGAAGCTCAAAGCTCACGGGAACTTGAAACAAAACGATTCAAAGGAAGCAAAGATTCAACGGAAGATTGAAAAGAAAACGATTGCTCAACCACTCCTAAACTCAGAAACATACTAACATGCAACTAAACTCATAACTTACCCAACCCAAAACTAGCATGCAAGAACATAAACTAAACAACTCACCTAAACTACAGGGTTTCTACTACGGAGCTAGTACTAACGAGAAAGCTATCAACTAACCTGGTTGGCCTCCCTGAGAAGAACTGCCTGGACCGTGGTGTGGATAAGGGTAAGGATAAGGATACGGGTAGGGATATTGCTGCTGATAAGACGGCAGATACTCCGGTGGCACCTCAATACCAAGCTTGTTCTCGATGAAGCCCAAGCGCTGGAAGCCGCGATCCACTCTCAGATCTAGCGAATCGAACCTCGCCTCAACCATACGCTGCATCTCCTGCAGCTGTCGGAGTACGGGGTCAACTGGTGGCGTAGGAGCCAAGGGATCGTGCTACTCCTTCCTCCAGTGCTCTCGGTCAGCCTCGCCTACGGGTTCTTCTTCTTCAGCTTCTTCTTCAGACTCGTCATCTTCCTCATCACCACCTGCCTGCTCAGCCTGCTGAGGCGCGACTAGTCCTCGCAACCTCTTGTGTGGAATGTGATAGCGCTCGATCAGCTCCCTGCTCTCGGCGGCTGGCATCCTACTCAGCTCGTGAGCGGTGATATACTCATTCCCCTCTACCTGGAACAACCCAGAAAACTGCAGACTGGGCGCATTGAACGCGCTGTGAACCGGCTGTCTTGCCAACTCTCTTGTGACATTGACCCTCTTCTTCTGGAATAACCAACTCAAAACCATCCCGTACGGCCGGTTGCGCCTCTTTACTGTCTTGCAGAAATCCATGTGTAAGATCATCAGGGTAGGCAAATCAAACTTCACCCGATGCTTCAGAAAGTACGCAAAGGCACACTCTATGGCTGTAACCTGTCGGTTGTTGTTCCGGTTAGGCAACAAACTTTCCCCAACTAACAAAGTCAGAATCCTCTGCTCACCCGTCAGATTATGCTTATCGGGGCGAGTGTCTAAAGCAATGTCCTCATTCTGCCCCAACATATACCTCAGATAATCACGGAAACCCACATCCTGCGTCTCAACCCAAGCACTACGCTCATACTCATTGACACCTCCCAACGGTAAATTAAGCAATCTAGCCAACTTAGGTGGGTCAAAAGAGATCCTTACGCCCTTCACTATCGAAGTGAGCACGGGCACTTGGTTAGTAGTCTTAACCTTCATGTTCTGATAAAATTGATTGACCAGATTGGGATACACCACATTCTCAATTCGCAAGAACACATTTAATAAACCTTGAAAATTCAACATATTCACGATTTCGGGCGAAAAGTGTAGCGGGTCAAGAGCTTTACCATCGATTATGTTATAACGGATGTTGCTTGAGCCTTCTCCTTCCTCGGCCTGATTTCTTCTTGACATTATGTTGTTGTTGAGAGTTGAACTCGGTTTGCCGTGGACGAAGATGACAACGTTCAAAGCTGCGGACCTTTGCGGAGAAGTTCTCGCTGCTTGGCTACCTGGCGGAGGAAAATCGCGGACCTGGCGACGGTTGTGTGTGACCCGAGCGTGAACGACGGAAGCAGATTGCTGACTCTGGCGCTCTGTTGTTCGCTGCTGCTGCGGAAAAAGAAAGAGGGGAGCGGAGAGGGATGACGGACTACCTACGGTTATATTTCGCTAAGGGAAGCCAAATGACGCATGTGCCCTTTGAAACTTGCGGACCAGGCTCGCGGAAGTCCGAATTCCGTTGCTTGTTTCCCCTTGCCTTCGCGGAGCACTTCGACGGAACGCCTTGTTCCGGTGCCTTCCTCCGCACGTGTACGCGGACCACTTCCACGGAAGCCCTTGTTCCGTTCTTCCCCACCGCACCGTTGTTGCTACTGGGCGCCTAGAATTAAAAACAGAGTCTTTCACTTGAATCACAACGTGATAGAGTGGTTGGACGTTGTAGTTCTTTGTTATTAAACCTTAGGCGTGGGTTTGAGTCCCCTTGTGAACATTAGCTAGGTCCTTAGGCTCCTTTTTCCTTCCTTTGCGTTTTGTTTCTTTGACTTGACTTCGCGAACGTTCCAACCGCTTGTAATAGGGTCGGGTCTTCAAACTTCTTAACGAAAAGCGTCTTAAAGCTTTCTAACTAATGAGAGGTCACCTAAGGTTCACTTAACGGTTCGACTAACTAAAACGCTTAACGAAAGACTCGGAAAGCACTTAAACCACGCAATTAAAAGATTAGGCTCGAGGGTTACCTTCTTCAAGCCCATTTGCCTCGGCCTGGGTGCGGCCCATCACGAAGATCTTCCTCTACTGTGGCCCGGCCTGCTGCCCTCGGCCTCCACTCGGCCGGCTACCTCCACTACCCTCAGCCTCTCGGGAAGGTCGGGTCACTGCTGGGGCTCCCTGAGCCGAGCTCGGTCTAGACTGAGGTGGTCCTCCCTTCTTGGCTGTGCACTCATAGGCTCGGTGACCTCGCAGTCCGCAGCTAAAGCACTCCACCAGCCGCCCCTCACAGTCGCGCCCTGGGTGATCTCTCCCACAACGCCTGCAGTGGAAGTGCCGTGTGCGAGCTCCATCGCCTCCTGATCCTTGCCCAAAGCTAGGGCGAGATCCACCGCCGTGGCTAGAGCCACCCTACTGAAAGCCCCCTCTCATCCCGGAGCCCCCGGGTCTGTGCCTCTTGGAGTCTGAAGCTCCACCCTCTGCTGGCCGCTTGGAGCGGTCCTGAATCCCTCGGCGGATAGTCAGCACACGGTAGTGGTCGGCAGCGCTGCTGTAGGCCTCACTCAGCGTCTGGAACTTGAACACAACTAAGGCCATGCGCGTCTCCAGGTTCAGGCCAGCCACAAACCGCTCAATCCGGGTCTCCTTAGTCGGGGCTAGCGTCGGCGCGAAGCGGGCTAACTCCAGGAAGCGTCGATGATACTCCTGCACGGTCCCCGTCCCCTGCTTGAGGTGTAAGAACTCATCCTGCATCGCCGCCTTGACGTGGGCCGGGTAGAAGCGAGCTCTCAGTCGATCCTTGAACGTCTCCCACCCAAAGTCGGGCTCCTGGCGCATCGCTGGGCCGCCGTAGACCCACCATAGATCAGCCTCCTCCTTCAGGTAAAAGCTCGCCATCTCCACCTGGCGGCCTGGTGGGCACTCTACCACCTCTAGGATCTTGTCGAGTGCCCGGATCCATTCCTCCAAGATCGCAGGATCCTCCTCTCCAGCAAAGAAGGGTGGGTGCTGCCCCGCCACCCTCCGTACAAGGTCCGGCTGCCCGCGCTGGTTGTTCTGAACCATCGCGTTCCCGAGGAGCTGGGTAATCTGTGTCAGCTGCTGGAGATTCTGCATCAGCTGCTCAACGTAAGGCACCTCCGGGTAGTCCTCGCGTCGACGTGGCGGCACCACACTCGCTAGAAAGGGAAATACTAACAGAAAGCGAACAGAACGCTGCGGTCGGCCTTAACCAAACACGCAAGAAAGCAAGTGAGAACGAGCTCACAACAAGCAAACAACAAACAACCTGCAAACACAAACAAAAGCAAGTAAACGAGTCCTCACCGCGCAGCCTAGAATTCACACATCTTAGAATTCTTAAACATCTTAATTTCTACTGATCAAGTCCTAGAGTCTCAGATCACAACCCTAGGATCTCTACTTAGACCTCAACACAGGCTCTGATACCTCCTGTGACACCCCAACCTCACACAGGCTGAGATAGATAAAACTTAACATAACAGCTGCCTATCTCAACCAACAAACATAACATAGCGGAAGCGAATTTAAAACTTAAGGGCGTCATGCCACATCTAGGAATTAACACAGCCTAGATGCACAGGCTAAACATAAGAAACGAACTAAGC
>CP025649.1:12136547-12214746 GCA_003576665.1 Ipomoea trifida
GTTCGTTGGTGTTTATATTCTATATGGGTGTGTAAACCTATTTACAAGCTTATGTATATCTATACCTCCTTGCGGGTGTGAATGGTGGTTGCTTAGCATTCTTTTGCTAATGGTTCTTTGTATGTTTTTCAAGTATGGAGTAGTACTCGTGAGCGCGCTAGAGCTTTCCCATGAGGACGTTAGCCTTAGTTGGTTCTGTTTAGACTTTGTTTTGATGGCCTGTGAGCCGTGGGATGTTATGATACTCTTGTTTAGTACTTTGGGTATTTCTTCTGGATAGTTATGGATTATGTTTGAGGATTATTATTTCAGTTCTATGATATGACAGCTTAGTTCGTTTCATGTTTAGCCTGTGCATCTAGGCTATGTTTATACCTAGATGTGGCATGACGCCCTTAAGTTTTAAATCGATTCCGCTATGTTTGGTTTGTCGGTTGAGATTGGCAGCTTTTATGCTAAGTTTTAGCTATCTCAGCCTGTGTGAGGTTGGGGTGTCACAACCATAGTAGCCATCACAAAATCTTCCAGAAGGCTAACAGTCAAGGTTTCCTACTTCTTAGGTTCGATGCTATTCAATTTTTTCATCTTCCTCAATCGTAATTGCTCCTACTGTCTGGTGTAGGTCACTCATTGCAGCCTTCATTGCTCAACCCAAACTTTCTCAATGCTATTTCTACATTTCCCTTTACACTAAGCCCTTCCCACCCTTGAAACTCGAATTTTGTTCTAATTGTAAAAGATTAGAGAAAAATAGGGTCTAAAAATGTTGCAAATTAGAGATGGGAGAAACAAACAGGTAGTAAAGGAGGGCAACTGAATAGTTCGAGGAAAACTAATCACCATGCCATGAGACCAAAACAGCAAAAACATTTGTGATGGTGAAATGCACATTTGCAGTTTCTCATCAAAACCTCAATCTTGAGTCTTGACAATCAGACATCACATTGGATAGTTACAACAAGTATATAATATGAGTTCATTTCTCCAAAGTTCAAGAATCAAATAAGCTTCTTGGCTTACTAGTAGTTAAAGGGTAATCGCAGAGTTAATACACTCTCATTTCAGCAAATTATGATCAAGGCACTAAAGATCAGAATGAATCAACAAGCACTATAACGCACAACCAAAGAAGTACACAACATCAGTCAACATTAAAATAACATATGAAACTACTTACAGTTGCATCCATTGAAAAATATTGTAGTAATCATGTAGAAGATTGTCCATTAACATGATGACTAGAGGATGAATATTGTTTTCCACTCCCTTGTGAAGATTGGTGCTTGCTTCCTTCATCGGGTACCTACATTATAAATACTAATTACAAATCAAATATGTAAACGCAGAGTTTAACCACACAAATACATCAAACCATCTTGAAACTAAATTCTCGCATCTCAAAACCAACCATTTACAAATAAAATACAGCAACTTACTAGGAGGAAGGGATGCATAACAAAAGTACTTACTGGTTGAGATGTTTGGTTAAGCAAGGTAACAAATTGTTCAGGAACTTTGCCAAAAGTTTTTTCCAAAATAGCAACAAGAGCTCATCCCATAGCCTTTTGCATATCATTTTGAACTTGCAATTGAGCTTTAGTTGCAGCTAACTCCTTCTCCAAATTGGCCACATATAATGATGCACCACTATTACAACAAGCAGTATAATCTCGAACACACATCAAATTTTAATCTAATACAACAAAAAATCTCTAGTACAACGGAGATGTCAATGCCACGCACCCTCCAAATACACACAAACACACAAATTGAAATATATATATAAAAAAAACAATAATCAGTTCCGATTACCGATTGAGAGAAGGAAAATATATAATCGTAAGGAACCGCACCCAGCATCTACAGAATACCGATTACCGGTTCCTTCGTGAGCACCCATCAACAGAATTTCGAGTTCCTTCGTGAGCGCCGGAATCGCACCCAACAACAGCGGCAGTTCCTTCGTGAGCACCGGCGAGAGAGTGACGAGAGATTTGTGTTTGAAGATTAGCGACGAGAGATTTGTGTTTGAAGACCAGTGATGAGAGAGAGAAAGTGAGAAAGTGAGTGATTTTGATTTTAGGGCAGGGAAGAGAAATTGTAGCTATTGAAATGTAATTGTCCGTAGAAATGTTTTAATGAGAGTGTTTTTTTAGTGACTTTATGATGAACTGTCAATGTGGCTGATAATTCATTATTTAGGTGTTTTCATATTAAATTAGAGGCGGTTTCTATAACCGCCTCAAAATACTCATTTAGAGGCGGTTATATATAACTGCCACTAAATATACGTCGCTAAACAATCAGTTTTTTGTAGTGGAAGGTATATATACACACAGGAGCGGAGCCACCTTATGGGGTAGGGGGGCCCTGGCCCCCCAACCCCCACCCCACCTCACCCTACCCCTATCCCACCTTAAAATATTTTAATAAATATGTATGTATATATTGATATAGTAGGGATAAAATACACTTTTGCCCCCCCTCTAATTTTTTTTAAAAACAATCTATTATGTTTATATTAAATGAACTCAAAATATATATATTAAAGTTTAAATTCATTAAATAGAAAGAAGTAAACCAAGCAAATAATTAAAGTCACCATTTTCTTTTTATCTTATTTCTTTTATCAAGATTTTAATAATGGAGGAGGGCATCAAATATCCATTTTATTTTTAAAAATCTCCAAATTTGAGATATATGCTTTAGTTTTATTAGTTATGTTGATTAATTAATTAATGATTTATTGTGTGTTTTAATTATTTATTTACACTACATTTGCTTGTTTAAATAATTAGTTTTGAAATTGTCAAAAATTAATATTGATTGTTTAATTCCTGATATTGATTTTTGTCTTTTATCTCCCAAAATTTGAAATATTGTTAATCAGTAAAATGAATATCAATTAATTATGAAAATATTTGGTGACAAAATAATTGACAAAACTTTTTATTTGATAAAAATTGACAATTTATATTTAAATAAATGTTGTTGTTCTTATTGTTGTTGTTATTATTATTATAATATTTTGTGTTATGTGAAAAAATTCTAAAGTAATGATCGGCACTCGTGTCAATCGTACTCATATAATTATATATTTCATACTTTATTACATAGAATATAATTAAAAATCATTATCAATAATAATTACAATAATGTATGGTATAAATAATAATATAGTATGGTTAATTATAATGTCGACTAACACGGTAAATTTTTCTCTACTACACTGGCCCCCCAAGTTGAGTTTTTTGGCTCCGCCCCTGTATACACAGGTAGTTATAACTACCCAAAGGATAAAAAGAAACAATGGTCCTTTCTGTTATTCATCAACTACTTTCAGTTTTGATTTGGTTATTTTGTTCTGCTGCTTTATTCAGACTACCATCCAATAAGTTGCCGCTCGGTCCGTCAGTCGCCACTCGGTCCGTCGGTCGCCTCGCAGTCGCACAGAGTCGCGATTCTTCAATATGAGATTTGGGGATTGGGGTTGGCCGGTTGGGGGGAAAGCCTGGTTTGAATGAGATTTTGGGGGAGTAAGGATTTGGGGGAATTAGACGATTTGGGGGGTGCATGGGATTTGTTTCCTATTATTATTAACTTTTATTTTTTTAATCTTGCATGGACTCTAATTATAGCCAAGTCATTAACAAATAAGCCACATCAACTTTCAAACCGGCGACATGTCATCCACTTTACCGGAAACCTGCAAAAAGTTCTAGGCGCAAAAAAAAAAAATTTATGACTCGTATAATCACTTATTGAAGATAATGGTGCGGGATGAATAATCGTAAATGGTTCATGGTGCGGGATGACACTTTAGTTAAAAAAAATTAAATCCAGATTGTCTTTCAAAAAAAAAAAGAATCCAAATTGAAAGAAGAAAACCCACGATCGAAACTAACAATCAATGTTGTAAAAATCGCGCCTAGGCGCTAGGCGGCGCCCTGTGGCGGCGAAGAACACCGGAATCGGCCTTCTCCGCGGCCGGGCGCCTAGGCGTCGCCTAGACCGCCTAGCCGGCCGCATCGGCCGCGTAATTACTATGCGTCCGTTTTTTTTTTTTCTATTTTATTTAAATAAAAAATAAATAGCAACGGAGATCTCATCGTGGCTTCGACGGAGAAGATAGAGATGTTCGTAGATCAAGACTAGGCGTCGAGAAACAAGGAAACGAGGACTAGGCTATGCGGCTTCTACGCAAGTTGGGGGAAATTTTCTGCCAACAACGGAGAAGACAAAGAAACTGAGGAAGAGTGGCGGTGAACTATTGAAGGCTGGAAGACCTGCCTCCGTGAGAGTGGTGGTGGGAGGGGCGGAGTGCGAGGAGGAACTGAGGAAGAGAGGGTGGAGAAGATCTGTTGGTCAGCGGAGAAGACAGATGCCTTGTCGCGAACTGTTGAAGGAAGAGAGGGCGGGGAAGGAAGAGAGGGCGGGGAAGGCCGGAAGATCTGCTGATTGCTACGCTGCCATGAGAGTGGCAGTGAGGCTAGAAGATCTGTGACTGCCGTGAAAGAATCAAATAAATTGTTGGTGCCTTGGCAACTGGGCAGAAAAGACAGTGATGAGGCAGAGATGATGCTTCTGGAAGATAGAGTTGCTATAAAATTTGCAAATGAAAGGCTATATAAAATTTATTAAAAAATAAAAACATAAAAAAATTAATCGGGCCCCTAGCGATTTTTTCAACCTTGCTAACAATAAGGCCTTTAATTTGACAACCGGTAGCATCCACATCGAACCGTCAGCAACAATCGAAGCCGACAACGTCCACGATCGAAACCGGCAGCAGCGATCGAAGCAGCTACGGTGGTTGTGATGAGTCCAGCCGCCCGCCTCCCTCCAATCGAAGCAGCGACGGTGGTCCGCCTGCCGCCCACCTCCTAGATGAAGTCTTCAAATCTCCCAGGTGGTTGCGATGAGTCCAACCGCCGATCAAAGCGCGATGGTGGCTTGACCGCCGCCCACCTCCCAGATGAAGTCTTCAGATCTCCCAGGTGGTTGTGATGAGTCCAGCAGATCTGTCTTCATCAGATCTCCCAGGTGGTTGCGATGAATTGAAGTCTTCAGATCTCCCAACTTTCTCTGTCGTCGTCCTCCACCACCACCACCTCTCGAAATTACTTCACAACCTCTTCCATCGTCCTGCTTTTTGCGTGGATGTTGTATATATAATATATTAGGTATTGCGTGGATGTACAACACTTAAAAGGGGTATATTCAATCAAGACTTTTAAAGAATTTCAAAGACTTTTAAAGTGATGAATTTTAATTGACTTTTGTAGAGTTCTTGTAAACTTTTCTAGAATCTTTTAAACTTTCATCAACTTTGTAAGAGTTTATAAATATCGGTAAGATAAACATTTATAGACTTTTAAAAACTTGTTCACATTAAAAAGTTTACAAAAGTCATTAAAACTCTAAATTGAATACACCCTAACAAACATTGTATAACTTCTATTAATATATTATTTATAATTTTCTTACAAAAATATATTTTATAAATTATAAATAAATTAATGCATTGTAAAAAAAAAATTGAATATTGATTATCACAAAAATAGAGTATATTATATATAAAGAAAATATAATTAATTTTCACTAAATATAAAATAAATAAAAATCTCTCAAAAAATCAATTTAACACAAATACATATATTAATAATTAATGAATATACAATTATATAACATTATATTAATTAAATAAAATTTATAAATAAAAAATAAAAAAAATTAAAATTAGAAATTCTGTTGCAACCAACCAGCGTGTTGCTGGTTGTAGCAGAATTCTCATGTTGCGAACAGTTGCTGTTCGCAGCAATTTTTTTTGTTGTGAAGAGCAGCCCCGGTTCGCAACAATATTTTTTTTTTTTTTTGCTATTCGCACAAACAAATTTTGTTCTAAACATTAATAAATAATAATTTTTTGTAGCAAAGTATATAAAATTTATGAAAGGTTTGAAGCATACCGTAAAATTGATGAAAAGTTTGTCTAGTTTAGATAGAGGTAAAAAAGTTTGGAGAGAATCTTGAAGAAAAAATTGGTGTTGAAGGGTTGGATTTCATCAATTTATATTAATGAAGAAAAAGTCTACCGAAATCCTATTCTGACAGAGTCTATGAAAGTTAATAACTTTTTGAATATCAGTAGACTTTTAATGACTGTATAAAAGTTTGAATCGAATACCAATATACTTTTAAAGAGTTTTGAAAAGTCTGTATCCAATACCGTTTAAAAGTCTAAATTGAATACCGCCAAACTTTTAAAGTTGATAAAAGTTTAGACTTCTCAGATGAAGTCTAAGTGTTATATTTAGGTAAAAGTGTCAAATAGGCCACTGAACTTATCGCTTTTGTGCAATTGGGCCATTGAACTTAAAAAGTGTGCAATTCAACCATCAAACAAGCAAAATTTGTGCAATTAGACCATTTTTCTAAAAAATTTTAATCCAATTTGAGTTAAAAACATTTCAATATTGACTCTCAACTAGTATGGTAGAAGAAAATGTCACTCTTAATACATATATGTTAGTAATATAATTGGATTTTACTAGTAATTTTTTGTAAAAATGGTCTAATTGCACAAATTTTTCTTGTTTGATGGTTGAATTGCACACTTTTAAAGTTCAATGGTCTAATTGCACAAAAGCAATAAGTTCAGTGGCCTATTTGACACTTTTTCCTTATATTTATAACTAGTTTTACACGCGCATAGCGCGAATGGGTTAATTTCCAATGTTTATATTTAAATAAATATTTGAAAGTATATCAATGCAAGATTATATAGAAGGAGTTTATACATGGTAATTGAATGTCGAATTTTTTTTATTTTTTTCATGGTATTAAAGAAATACATATGTATCATTTTTTTGTGTAACTACTAATTTATTTAATTCAATAAGAGTACAAAATAGAGTGATTCCGCTTCAATTTGTTGGGCTATTTGAGTACTCTCTTTGTCAACCAATCCCTAAGTAGTTAATATAATTAGCTTCAAATTACTTAAAAAAAAATTCATAGTATTAATAAAATTTTTGGTAAATAAATATATAACATTATTTTGTACTATAACTTTGATATTTAATTACAAAATATTGTAAAAATACGATAATAGACAATGTAATGAATATCAATTGATAAATTTGAATGTAAAGAATCTTTGAATGAGAGAAAATAAAGAAAATATAACTAATGAAATTATTTCTATTATTTAATTTAATTTTTTGATAATGAATAATTTTTTCAAATAAAGGTATTGTAGACACATAATTCTAAATTAAAGAAATATATATGTATCATTTTTTGTTGTAACTACTAATTTATTTAATTTAATAAGAGTAAAATAGAGTGAGAAACTTAATTATGTCAAATTTGATTGAGATGAGTTTCGAACCTAAGACCTTTCTTATATAAATTAATGGGTAAGTTAAAAGTTAACGGAATATTAACAGAGAAAAGAATATTTAACGAAAAACTTAATGGATAATCATAAAAGTAAGGTTAAATTAGGTAATCTCTATTAATAATATTAATCTGAATTATCTTAACCATCTATTTGATTAAATAATTCATCTATTTGGCTCTTATTAGTATATAGTTTTACACGCCCTTTGCGCGAATCGGTTAATGCCCAATGTTTATTTAATTTAATAAGAGTAAAATAGAGTAAGAAACTTAATTATGTCAAATTTGATTGAGATGAGGTTCGAACCTAAGACTTTTCTTATAGAAATTAATGGGTAAGTTAAAAGTTAACGGAATGTTAACGGAGAAGAGAATATTTAACGAAAAACTTAACGGATAATCATAAAAATAAGGTTAAATTAGATAATCTCTATTAATAATACTAATCTGAATTATCTTAACTATCTATTTGATTAAATAATTCATCTGAACCATCTATTTGATTAAATAATTTGACCGCTATTTTTTCTACCCATTTTAGGCCTAACTCTCTTTGGCTCTTGTTATATTATTATTATATACGCGCATTGCGCGAATGGGTTAATGCCCAATGTTTATATTTAAATAAATATTTGAAAGTATATATCAATGCAAGATTATATAGGAGAAGTTTATACATGAGTAATTGAATGTCGTTTTTTTTAATTTAAATATCTAAATCAAAGTATATGAATCCAAGATAATATAGAAAATTCATTATAATTATTACTAAAATAAATGTTTGCAACATTGTAAAAAATCGATAGTCTAAATATTTGGTTTAAAAATTATAGTCTAAATAAATACTACTTTTAATTTGAATTTTTTTAAAGTGCTCTTAATTCTCTTTTGAGTAACATTGTCATTGTCTTCATCTTTACTATTTGTTCTATTCCTTTTTGTTGGTAGTGTGTTATTTGCAATTTGGTTATTGTTGGTAGCATAGATGACAACGTCATTCAATAAGATTATGATATATGAGCTATGGACTTTCCTTTAGGTGCTCTGCTTGGGGTTCATTTGGTTCAACCATTATTGTTGAATGAGTTATTGTGGATAAAGAAATCCCTAGTTTAAGAAAAAAGATTAAATAAATTAATAAAAATTTGAAAACTTAAAATATTATGCATTCCAAAGATATTAAATTGTAGTTTATTCCTTCAATTTGCTGGGTAATGGGTTATTTGATTACTTTCATTGTCAACAAATCCCCCAAGTTGTTAATATGATTGGTTTCAAACTATTCTTTTTTTATTTTATTCATGGTATTAAAGAAATACATATGTATCATTTTTTTTGTGTAACTACTAATTTATTTAATTCAATAAGAGTACAAAATAGAGTGATTCCGCTTCAATTTGTTGGGCTATTATTTGAGTACTTTCTTTGTCAACCAATCCCTAAGTAGTTAATATAATTAGCTTCAAATTACTTTAAAAAAAATTCATAGTATTAATAAAATTTTTGGTAAATAAATATATAACATTATTTTGTACTATAACTTTGATATTTAATTACAAGATATTGTAAAAATAAGATAATGGACAATGTAATGACTATCAATTGATAAATTTGAATGTAAGAATCTTTGCATGAGAGAAAATAAAGACAATATAACTAATGAAATTATTTCTCTTATTTAATTTAATTTTTTGATAATGAATAAATTTTTCAAATAAAGGTATTGTAGACACATAATTCTAAATTAAAGAAATACATATGTATCATTTTTTGTTGTAGCTACTAATTTATTTAATTTAATAAGAGTAAAATAGAGTGAAAACTTAATTATGTCAAATTTGATTGAGATGAGGTTCGAACCTAAGACCTTTCTTATAGAAATTAATGAGTAAGTTAAAAGTTAACGGAATATTAACAGAGAAGAGAATATTTAACGGAAAACTTAACGGAAAATCATAAAAGTAAGGTTAAATTAGGTAATCTCTATTAATAATATTAATCTGAATTATCTTAACCATATATTTTGATTAAATAATTCATCTGAACCATCCATTTGATTACCGCCATTTTTTCTACCCATTTTAGGTCAAACTCTCTTTGGCTCTTATTAGTATAGTAGATATGTTAGGACGTTAGGTAATATAAAAAAAGATTACAATAAATTATTTTTTTTTGAAGATACAATAAATTATTTTTTAAAATTTTGTTTTTCCATTCGTATATTAGTTTAATTTTTTTTAAATATAACATATGACGTTGGTTCTTTGATTAACCGACGTTGTATGCAATTCTATTTTTTTTTACATATGACGTCGGTTCTTCGATGAACCGACGGTCGTATGTCATTTTAATTTTATTTTTTAAAAAAAAACATACGACGTCAGTTCGTCGAATAACCGACGTCGTATACCATATAATTTTTTTAAAGGGCTTTCCGCTACCCTTGGGCATCCGCTACCCTTGTAAAGGGCTTTCCGCTACCCTTCTACAAGGGTAGCGGATGCCAGGGTCGCTGATAACCTCCGGCTTTCTGCTACCCTTCTACAAAGGGTAGCGGATGATAGCTTATCCGCTACCCTTCTATCCGCAGAAGAGTAGCGGATTCTTTTTTTGTTTTGTTTTTTTTTTTTTATTCCGCTACCCTTCTTTCCTAGGAAGGGTAGCGGATTATTTATTTTATTTTTAAAATTAAATTATTATTTTTAAAATTTTCAAATTATTTTAAAAATCCTGAACAAAATCTGTAACCCCTCGGTTTTTACGACAAAGTTAAGATTCGAGAATAGCGATATAAATTTTTTTTAAGCTATGACATTTAAGAGAAGACTATTCGGTGCTCGAAATAATTTTTCGTTTAAGGATTAATTACCGATAAGCTGCGAACTACGTATCGGTTACGAACCGAGAAAATTTTGAGGACATGGGTTCAATTCGAATTTTTCAGAATTGGAATTATTGAGTATCATACGATTAGGCCTGAATTTTAATTGGTTCAAGAGAATTCTAAATGGACTGTAAGGGATAAATTGTTACGGACTCTGAACCTAAATTTGGCGGATTATCGGAAAATTCCCAAAATTGGTGATTTGCGACGGTAATATTTTTACGATAATTTTAGTATTAGAATTTTCCCGAATTAAGTTATAATCCTCCGAACATTCATCTGATTTAAGCTTAAACTGATCAAGTGAAGTAATATCTTCTTAAGGGATTAATAGGGTGTTGACATGTGGCATTATAATCCTAAGGTAAGATTTGATCTTGATTTTGCATTTAATGAAGTATGGTGCATTGTACCATGTTTCTTGATCTTCAAGAGAGCTAGCTAATCATTCACATCACCACCTCTCTCCCTCACTCTCCCATTCGTATTACACTAAGAAGAAGGAAGAAAATAAAACTTAAGCTAGCAAGGTGATCATTCCCTCTTCTCTCCACTCCCATTTTTCGAAAATCCCAAAGAGAAGAAGAAAAAAAAATTAGCTAAGTCTTCATTGTGATCTAAAGCTTCCTCCTACTATTTTTCTAACTCAAGCAACCAAGTCTAGGTAAGACTTTAAGCTTTAATGGTTCAAACATCTCTAGCATTTAAGTGTGATGTTTAATACAAGAAAAATGTTGTTATTATGGTGGCATTTCTTTAGGATTTTTGGAGAAAATTCCAAGGGAGCATACTCAACTTACGGTTTAGAAATCTTCTACGGAGGTAAGGATTCCCTTAAGTCGGTCCAATCGCTTGGAAATAGGCAAATGCTAGGAAAATTGCATGCTTAGAGTTTTGTTCATGAAAAATGTGTGTTACACTTTAGATCTATAAGTTGACTCAAAAATCTTTGCTTTGATTTTTGATAAATTTGTTATGCATGTTCATAGCTATTTTATGCATGTATATGTTGTATTTATGTCCATATAAGCTTATACTTGTGGAAATAGAAAAAGGAAAATCAGGGTAGATTTTGGCGGTAACTTCCGTGAATTTCTGAGAAAAATCGGTAGAGTATTTTGATCCAATTTTTTTTATACATGTAGTTCTATAAGTGTAGAAGCTGCATATAAAATTTCATAATTTTTGGAGTAGTATAAGTATGGTTTCCAAATTATTTTTCGAAACTGGTCCAGAGAGAAGAAAAATCCGGACAGCACACTGCCAAGGGCAAAAATGTAATTTTCTGTGTAAATTCGTGAACCTAGGTGACCAAAACTTTTTATGAACATCAAGTACTATGAGTTAGGGTTCTACCATAAAAATTTCAAGTGAAAAAGAGTTCGGGAACTATTTTTACCGGCTCAATCTTTCGGACTGCGCTAAACTGAAACTTTCTGAAAAAAGAATGGTTAGAAACAATTTTGACAAATATTACTTTTTGTGTATTATATTAACGTGGAAAATAACTATGTATTGAAATTTATCATGACTCTATGCTCGAATATTTTGGTATATGTTTAACACTAACTAAGCATGGGAGTTGGAAAGGTGGATGTGTTGTGTACCCCACCGAGATTTAAATAGTGGATGTGTTTCGTACCCCACTCGTGAACTAATCGTGGATGTGTTTTGTACCCCACGTGAAATTGGAAAGGTGGATGTGTTGTGTACCCCACCGAGATCTAATAGTGGATGTGTTTCGTACCCCACTTATGAATTTAAAGGTGGATGTGTTTCGTACCCCACCGTGAACTATTCGTGGATGTGTTGTGTACCCCACGTGAGATTTGAAAGGTGGATGTGTTGTGTACCCCACCGAGATATAATAGTGGATGTGTTTCGTACCCCACTTATGAATTTAAAGGTGGATGTGTTTCGTACCCCACCGTGAACTAATCGTGGATGTGTTTTGTACCCCACGTGAGAATTGGAAGGTGGATGTGTTGTGTACCCCACCGAGATCTAATAGTGGATGTGTTTCGTACCCCACTTATGAGTAAGACGAGAATTGTGTACCATGGGCGACGTGTAAGAACTAACTACCGGGTGAATTAATGACTGAGTTATATGCTCGAATTACTGAAATAAAGTGAAACTGCTTATTGTTAAAATATTTGCAGGTTGATTGCGATTGTGAGTAATATTATCTTGCCCTGTTATTATTGAAAATTATTTTTGAAAACCTTTGTTTATTTTCGAGTGATAATGGATATCCTTACTTAGCCGTCGCGCTAACTACACTTCATCGTGTCATTTATTAGATGCAGTCTAGCCGATGAGCTCTAAATAGGATGGGAGTCGAGGTTGAAGATTACTCTATCCTAGAATAGATACCCTGAAGAATTATTTTCATATGTACCTATCTGGATATTGACATGGTTATTTGAGGTTGTAAGTTTAACCTTAGCGTTTGGGTATAGGAAAGATACCTAAGCGTGGCGGTAACACCCAGTTTTCTGCTGGTTAGACGCTTCCGCAATGTATTATATTTTAAGGATTTTGTAATAAATCCAAGATGTGAAAATTGGGGTGTTACAAAATCATACTCATAAATTAACCATCAACCCAATGCTAATCATCAACTCAATATTTTAAACACAATAGTAACCATCAACATAATATCACATACACTACTTTTAACACATGCAATGCAATATAATAATCTCATAAAATAATCCAAGCAAATACTTTCAACACAACAATAAGTTATTATAAACAAAAGATAATACTTAATCTAAAAACAAGTTACAAGCACTCTTCCAAGAGGTATTTTGCCCAATATTCTCGAATCTCTTCAATTTCGTTGGTAGAGTATGAATTGATTTCAAATACCTACAAAATAATTTAATCAATCAAATTATTAAATATGTTAATTAATAAAATATAATTGAACTATAAATAGTTCTATTTAAATTCACTTACCCCATCTAAATTATCAAGAGTTGAGTATTTTGTCACAATATCAAACATGTATCGCATCACATAATATCCGCACTCAACACCTCCCGGTTGTTGTGGACACTACAAAATACAATTGATATATATATATTAGTAGTTTAAAAATAAAAATTCAAAATTTCACATTAAAACTTTAATTAAATTTTCATACTTTGCATGCTTTCCAATCGATATTACTAGCCGCTCGTCCATTGGTAGGAATAGAACGAAATGCCCTATATTAATTATAAACATATACATATATATATATATATATATATATATATATATATATATATATAAATTTATAAGAAAGAAGGCTTACGTATCCTTGATCAGACCCAACAGAAAAACTCTTTGAATTTAGGTTCATAGTAATAGAAAGTACAGCTCCATTAACCTTCAGAAGCTTAAGACTTCGGATAATTTGATTGCTTCCTTTCTTTGAACCTATGGAATAGAGTCAAATAAGGCATTTATATACAAGGTTAGGGGCAGCATCTTATAGAAGCATTTGATCAATGAAGCATTTACATACAAGAAATGTTTGTTCAACAGATTCCTAAATGGAGTTATAGCACATGATTTTTTATTTCTTTTTATAGTTGGATAATTTAACAAAGAAAAGATAAGCAGGAAGGGTGTACTTGTACACAAAAAGGATGATTCAAATATATGGTAAAAATCTATTGTCTGGCTGAGCTATCAATGCACACAAAAAGGATTTCTATGGAGTATAAAGGCACCACGCAGATCCTCTTAAATTACCAATGGGAGGATGAGTCATAGCTACTTAGTGGCCTAAGAAGTAAGAACACATTAAGTTTCACTCATGCTCATGCTCCATACCTTGGAATGACAAAAACTGTTGTCTGGGGCAAATGCGTCGGTTTTAAATTTATAAATACGAATCTGCAAAACACATTTGTGTTAGAAGTAAGCTCTAGTGCACTAAAATCTACTACTATATTTTTTTCCATCAAATTCGAACTTCACCATTCCATTTTGATCACCGGAAATAAGGATATGTAAGTCAAAGACAAGGCACAATGTTGTCACTAGCACACCACTTAATGAAAAGTTGTCTTCACTCTGCATGGTGATATCATATTGCATTAGGCCTTACTTGAAAAAACAAAAATTAAAAGTGAAGCAAATCAAACAGGCTTCATATTATATTATTTGTAAATACACCAGATGAACGGATATATTTTAGACCCAAACCACTTTTAGAGTCTTAGAGAGCATGCATTCACAATGCACCATAGAATATGGCATTCAAAATGTGAATTTACTCAACTGTAGTAAAGGGTTGTACCAAGAATTCATATGATAATGTATTACCTGTTGAGTGAGTGATACAATTGGAAGCATGAGTGGGCATGAGACATCCCAAAAATTTATGGCTCCATTACTATGCCCTGTTATGTACAAGTTCTTAGCCTTTGAAAACTCGGCAGAACTGCCTGAGTTAGAAATAGTTCCATCTTTTTGCTTCCTCTCAAATGGAAAAAGAGGAAATATATCTTTAGTCAGGGAATTATAATCCTACATAACAAAGAAACAGAGAACTAAAGTTTTATGTTGTCCTTGCAAACATAATATATGACAGGTCAGAGAAAAACTACATACCTGATTCCCTGACCATAACAGAGAAAAATTCATATTTGGAATTTGGATACAGATCACCCATTCCAAACTGAGATTATAAAACAATAAAAAAGGGGAACAAAATCAGTCACAAATTGAAAGGTTTCATAGACCCAATAACCTAATAAGCAGTGTAATCAAATTCACTGCACCCAAAACATGAAAAACAACTCTCCCAAGGGAGAAGGAAAGACATTGAAAACCAGAAAACAATAATAACTACCACTACTTGACTCTCAGCAGCATGGAGCCATCATTGTTGGAGCAATACCAAAATAATTAAAAGCCCTTATCAACCAGGTAATCACCAAGCCTCTCAACAACCAGGTTGCACTGGCCTGGAGTCATTGGCTCATCATAGAGCCCAAACAATAATAATATTCAAAATTGAATAATAAGAATCAAAATTCATAACTAAAATTCATACTTCTAGTCATATTATTCATATAATATGCCATATATGCACACATTACTATATAATCTCAACAAAAATAACAATTCAATTCATATTTGTACACATATTAGGATATAACAACAAAAATAACAATAAATAACTAAAAATTTGAAAGAAAAATTATAAAAATTAACAAATATAATATATATTACAAAAAAAAAAAAAGAAGAAAAACCTGTTGCGTTGACTGATCCAAATCGGCAGCAGCGGTTCGAAGCAGAAGCAGCGGCGGCGGAGCAGACCTGTGTCGGCGTCGGCGCCGACGGGTGGTGGCGGCGTCTTGGGTGGCTGCTGTAGGCGCCGGCAGCCTTAGCGTGGGAGGAGCGAGGGAGGTGAACGACAGAGGTGAGGGAGGCTGAGGAAGGGGACGGCGTGGGAGGTGAACGACAGAGGTGAGGTTGCCGGCGGTGTGAGTCGCGTTGGAGTCGCCGGCGGTGTGTGCGTTGGAGGCAGAGGCAGAACGGCTGCGCTCGCTGCTGTATGCCCTAAAGGGTCGCGTTGTTTGAATTTAGATTGAGGATTAATTTTGTTTTTTTTTGTTTTTAATTTTGATTTTTTTTCTTTTTTAATTGAAATTATTTTTTGGAAGGGTAGCTGTTTCTTGTTCATTTATTTATAAATATGCCACCGCCATTTTTTTTTAAACAATACACTACCCTTGTTTGAAGAAGGGTAGTCTAAAGGCATAATTCTATTCTCTATTTTGTACTAGTGATTACTTTCATTGTCAACAAATCCCCCAAGTAGTTAATATGATTGGTTTCAAACTATTCTTTTTTTTTTTTTATGGTATTAAAGAAATACATATGTATCATTTTTTTGTGTAACTACTAATTTATTTAATTCAATAAGAGTACAAAATAGAGTTATTCCGCTTCAATTTGTTGGGCTATTATTTGAGTACTCTCTTTGTCAACCAATCCCTAAGTAGTTAATATAATTAGCTTCAAATTACTTTAAAAAAAATTCATAGTATTAATACAATTTTTGGTAAATAAATATATAACATTATTTTGTACTATAACTTTGATATTTAATTACAAGATATTGTAAAAATAAGATAATGGACAATGTAATGACTATCAATTGATAAATTTGAATGTAAGAATCTTTGCATGAGAGAAAATAAAGACAATATAACTAATGAAATTATTTCTCTTATTTAATTTAATTTTTTGATAATGAATAATTTTTTCAAATAAAGGTATTGTAGACACATAATTCTAAATTAAAGAAATACATATGTATCATTTTTTGTTGTAGCTACTAATTTATTTAATTTAATAAGAGTAAAATAGAGTGAAAACTTAATTATGTCAAATTTGATTGAGATGAGGTTCGAACCTAAGACCTTTCTTATAGAAATTAATGAGTAAGTTAAAAGTTAACGGAATATTAACAGAGAAGAGAATATTTAACGGAAAACTTAACGGAAAAGCATAAAAGTAAGGTTAAATTAGGTAATCTCTATTAATAATATTAATATGAATTATCTTAACCATATATTTTGATTAAATAATTCATCTGAACCATCCATTTGATTACCGCCATTTTTTCTACCCATTTTAGGTCAAACTCTCTTTGGCTCTTATTAGTATAGTAGATATGGTAGGACGTTAGGTAATATAAAAAAAGATTACAATAAATTATTTTTTTTGAAGATACAATAAATTATTTTTTAAAATTTTGTTTTTCCATTCGTATATTAGTTTAATTTTTTTTTTTAAATAGAACATACGACGTTGATTCTTTGATTAACCGACGTTGTATGCAATTCTATTTTTTTTTACATATGACGTCGGTTCTTCGATGAACCGACGGTCGTATGTCATTTTAATTTTATTTTAAAAAAAAAACATACGAAGTCAGTTCGTCGAATAACCGACGTCGTATACCATATAATTTTTTTAAAAAAAAAAATTCTAGCACGTCGGAAATAATATAATTATTTTTATTTTATTTTATTGACTTATTATTACGTCGGTTAGTAAATAGTGAGGTTGATTGGATAACATTGTATCCCTTTCTGTAGTAGTGTCTATCATCGAAAAGTTACAAAGCTTGGCGCGTCAATATAATCCGATCCCTTGCCTATACCATATGCATGTTATTAAGACCATGCATCATATATATGTTCCTAGTTGACTTGTTTTACGACTCATGTTCTTCTTCCTCTGGTTTATGGCCTTTACATGGTCCATAAGACCAGCTACAAATGAGAAACAGGAGAAAGTTAACCATGCTTAACCCAGCAAGAACCCAGTAGAAGTAATCATAGTGACCCTGGTTTATGTCGCTTGATATCCAGCTCCCATTTCCACTTAATCTGCTCAATTCGCTGATGCTGCTCATCAGCAAACTCGCTAGCAAGCTCCCGAGGGAATAGCCAAGCGCGTAAAGACAGGAAGCTATAGTCGACATGCTTCGGGGAAATTCAGAAATGAAGAACTGGTTCTCCGCCACAGCATTGGATCCCACTGCGATTCCCATCAGCGCATACTGCGGCACTACCCATAGTATTGACATTTTACTATCTCCTTTCATTGCTTGGCTTCGCCGGATGCTCTCCACTATGCCCACCACAACTACGTACCAGAAGGACACAAAGATCCCAAATCCCATTCTTGATTTGGTGCCAAAATGGACTGTGTTTCCTCTGATTCTTGAGGCTACAGGCAGGAGTAGTCTGTCGTATAATACTATCCAGATTATGGAGAACCCAACTCCAAATAAGTTTACTGAGCCTGCTGGGATTTCAAAGTTGGAACTGGAGAAGATATGGCGATCCAGTGAGGTTGCTTGGAGCACTGCAAAGGAAGATTGACAGAAATTCACAGACATTATCACACCTGTGAACCATATTGGGATAACCTTCACTATTGCCTTTAGCTCCTCTACTTGATCCACAGTGCAAAGTCTCCAGGGATCTACTGCTGTTCCATCTGAGTTCAAGTCTTGTTGGGGATCTTGTATGATGCAAGCCTTGTTCAGAAACCTAAATTAAAATACAAATTTTATTTTGTTAGGATTTAGGCCAAAAGTTATAACTAGTAGCCAACTAGACTTAGCCCTTGCCGGCTTTCACCCAACAATCCCTTCCCAACATATACTAGGACCTGGCTCTCATACCACTTATTAGATCGTGTTTACCACTACGCCAAAAAGCTATAAGCCCTGTTTGGTAAATGGCTGTTAGCTGATTAGGTTGGCTGTTTGGGTTAGAATGTATGATTTGTTGATAACATTAGCTAATTGTAAAAAGTTTTTTGATAAATTAGCTGTTAGCTGATAGCTTTTTGGTATAATTTCTTTTATCAAAAAGCTAATTGAAATGACTGCTTTGGGTAGCCTTTTGAATTTTAGTATTTTGAAGTTACAAAAAGCTTATTAACCAAACAACTAATAGTGGTCAACTAAGTCAAAATTGGCTGATAGGCTGATTATTTACCAAACAGGACCATAGCTAGCAGCGGAGGCGCAACTTTATTACTTTATACAGGATACTAGACTTGACTCTTTACTAGTCTTCGCTCAACCATCTCTCTAGCCAGATGATGCTGGACTTCCCCTTTATCAATCTCCTCCCAACCACCCCTCTAGCCACATAGTGTTGGCCTTGGCCCTTATTGTCCTCCGCCCAACATGTTTGAATTGAGATACAAGAAAGAAATTTAATCAATAAATTCAATGATTTACCGTATAGTACCTGAGTCTTTCACTTGGGTGATCCATGGTAGTGGAACTGTTGTGATGGTAAGCTATTTGAGTATTTCCTGAAGAAAATTTGAGGTTTCTGTTTCTGCAAGAGGCTACAACCACTTTAAGCAACCCTGGGATTAAGCTTCTTTTGGCATTTTGTTTCACATAGAAGGGAGAACCAAGAAAGAAAGAGAGAGCTGCAAAGAGGAAGAACACAACAAGAATGCCATAGCCTATTTTCCAACCAGCATTCTCTTGGATATAAACCAGAGCGGTCAGACCAACTACTTCACAAAATGCAAATATGGCATAGTACCAGCTAAAATAGCTCTCCATTGCACCAGCATTCTTCTGGATGTGCTTCAACTGATCCGCGCCGAACGCCATCAAACAGGAAACTACTCCACCAGATCCAACTGACAACAGAACAAAAGAGGTACATAAATGAAGGAGTTGGAAGGTTGTGGCAGAGCTGCAGGAGTCGCTGCATGGGGGAGGCTTTGCATGCGGGATCACAGTTGGTAACCATAGAAGAATCATTCCCTACAATATATACATCCCACACAATTATATATGTAATCTCAAAGATTCAAATTTACTGTTTCAGTATTTTACTTTTTGGATACTAGGGAAACCCGCAGTCACTACTCGAGATTTTGCACTAGGTAAATCTGTCTTGTGACCCTAGCATTTAGCCAACAAAAGATCACAAGGAGGTAAGTCATATCAGTCTAGGTTATTGTATTTGAACTCATGACCTTGTGGTTACAAGTTAGTATCCTTAGCCATCTTGGTTGGGGTGTGCAATGGTAAATCCTGTCTTGTAATCCCAAAAGATTATAAGGAGATAAACCAACCTAATTTGTCCATAACTTATCGGTTTAAACCAAGAGAGTTGAAATTTGAACTTGTGACCTTGTGATTACAAGTTTATATCTTAAGTCACCTTGACTAAGGTGTGTACTTGGATACAATACGTCGTGTGAACCAGCTGCCCCCACTCACCCCACCCCCACCCCCTATATAGCCTTTGTATGTATATATGTATATATATAGTACATGTTTTATATATAAATATATAAAAACAGATAAAAACTAACAGTTGATAAGCTTGCAGAGTTGGTAGGCGTGCAGTTTTGTATGTCAAATGATTGTCTGTTGCTTGTGTTCAGCACCTGCGTTCTTAGCCTTTTAATTGTATATTTAGCTATATATATATAGGCATAATAAAATTTAGGGAAAAGGGTCAAATAGGCCCTCGAACATTTCATAAAGAGTCAATTAGGCCCACGAACTTTTAAAAGGTGCAATTAAACCCTCAAACATTACAAATCGAAGCAATGAAGCCCAAAAACCGGTAATTGACCTGTTATCACCGGTCATTAGCATTTTCCGGCGATCGCGTTAATTTCCGGCGACCGGCGACGACCGAATCGTCGCCGGTCGCCATTTCCGGCGAAAAGGTCGCCTTCTCCGGCAAAGGCGACCTCACTGGTCGCATTCGCCGGAGAAGGCGACCTCACTGGTCGCCTTCTTCCCGAGAGAAGGCGACCAGATCTCTGGTCACCTTCTCCCTGGAAGAAAGCGACCAGAGATCTGGTCGCCTTCTCCCTGGAAGAAGCCAGAGATCTGGTCGCCTTCTCCGGGAAGAAGGCGACTAGTGAGGTCGCCTTCTCCGGCGAAGGCGACCAGTGAGGTCGCCTTTGCCGGAGAAGGCGACCTTTTCGCCGGAAATGGCGACCGGCGACGATTCGGTCGTCGCCGGTCGCCGGAAATTAACGCCGATCGCCGGAAAATGCTAATGACCGGTGATAACAGGTCAATTACCGGTTTTTGGGCTTCATTGCTTCGATTTGTAATGTTTGAGGGTTTAATTGCACCTTTTAAAAGTTCGTGGGCCTAATTGACTCTTTATGAAATGTTCGAGGGTCTATTTGACCCTTTTCCCTATATATGATGTGTTTTGTATTTGTGCGTTCTTAGCCTTTTAATTGTATATTTAGCTATATGCCTATATATATATATAGGCATAATAAAATTTATAATGTGTTTTGTATTTGAATTATTTTATCAAATTAATTATGTTTTATAGGCTCTATTTGACAGAGTGTATAGCTTATTTTAAGCTACTAATAAGCTATAAACTCTGTTTGGTAATGTTTCTAAAATAAGTTACTAGCTTAAAATAATAGCTTATAATTTTATGAATTATAAACATTTTGTTTTACTTTATATGTTTTCAAATATATGTTCTTACTTTATATTTTATTAAAATATGTTGATTTCATTAGTTTATATCTTAATATATAAACAAACCTATTTAAATTTAAAAAACTATTTAATTAAATTGTATTAAAATGTCTTTTTTAGTCTTTTTACATTTATCAGCTTATCAAAACGTTAATTTTACCAAATACTTTTAAGCATAACAACTAGCTTAACAACTCTTTAGATTTCAGTTTCGAACTTATAGCTTTTCAGTTTTCAGCTACTTTTCAGCTTTTAACTACGTTTTCAGCTAGGTTTGCCAAACATAGTCATAGTGTTATGAATATTTTTATAAAATTTTGATGCGTTTTATTTTTCGCCTATATCCAACAATATTTATAATGTATTTTGTAATTTAACAATTTATTCATATTTGATATTTGTATTTGAATCTTGTGTTTAAACATTTTTAATTTAGTCTACATTTGCTTCTTCGCCCCGCCCCTCAAAAGAAATCCTGGGTAGTGTGAACCTAGTCGGCAAAAGAGCAAAAGCAGGTAAATCAACTTAGATTACCCACAATTGACCGGCTCAAACCAAGAGAGTTGGAATTCAAACTTGTACCTTGTGATTACAAATTTGTACCCTTAACCATCTTAGCTAGGTTACCTTTAGTGTTTCAATTTAGAAGGTGAAAACCTTACCACAAGGCCAATGATAGATGCGATTCCTATGACTTGAAATCGGCCCATCAAAGAATCCGCCAAGATGGCTCCGGTTACAGGTACAATGTATGTAATTGCATACCAAAAATAAATCAAATTAGAGCCAGAAACCATGTCCATGTGATATTCTCCCATCAAATATTTTATCATGTCTGCAGCTAATGAGCTAGTCGTCATACTCACAAATGCCATGGTTCCTATCCAATACCGAAACAAACACCATTGTTAATTAGTCTCTAAATAATACAAGTAAGAGAATGATAATATTCAATAATGGAACAAATGTCCCACACACAAGGAATATGATTTGATATATATAGCTATACAAAACGGTGGGGTGGGGGTATTGAGCATACACCAGTTTGTCCAAAATGGTCAGCACAAGAGGCTATCCACGAGTGCCGTGAGAGGGAGATACCTAACAAATAGTCCACGACTCCCACAAGGGCCACTAGCCCTCTAGTTGTCCTCAAATTATATACCATGAGTCAGAGTCTATGTACAAGGTTAGTTATAATGCATATATAAATCATTATCCTAATACTTGCCACCTTAGTTTTAAGATTAGACAATTTTTATATCGTACGTAGACTTTATTAGTCTAAAATGCGCAAATTATATGGTGGACCATGGTCCACAATGCATTGTGGACCGTGGTCATAGCTGATACTGCAGTTGTGTTGAACGGATACTGCAGTTGTGTTGAAAAGATACTGCGGTTGTGTTGAAAGGAAACTGCAGTTACGCGGAGCAGAGGTCGTTTATCCATTCAACACAATTTCAGTATCCATTCAACACAACTGTAGTATCCGTTCAATACAACTGCAGTATCAGTTCAACACAACTGCATTTACAGACGAATGAAATGGCATCTGTTCCGCGCAATTGCAGTTTCCTTTCAACACAACTGCAGTATCAGTTCAACACAACTGCAGTATCAGTTCAACACAACTGCAGTATCAACCATGACCTATGGTCCACAATGCATTGTAGACCATGGTCCATGGTATAACAACCGTCTAAAATGTGATTATTTCGTAACTTATATAAATAGTACTTTTAGTGTTTTTATGTAATCATAAACAATGTTGGCATTACAATATGCATGCTAAATTGCTCGTATTGCATGGAGCCAACATCTAAGAGGCATTTCAGAATTATTATCTTTATGAAGAGTTTTAATTTCTCCAAGGTATGCTCGCATGATTACTCTTGGAATTTTTTTATTTTTTTATTTTGCAACCGGAACACCACTGTAACTCTGACAGCACGTTTGGTTCATGGAATGAATTTGGAGGGAATAAGAATACTATTCCATAAGGAATGGAATAGGTAAGGAATAGAACATGAATTGTATTCTATTGTTTGATTCGCTGAAGGAATAGACTTTATGAATTGTATTCTAATGTTTGGTTGGTTAAAGTAAAGGAATAGAAATGGAATAGGTTTTAAAGACATAAATACCCCTATACAAAATAATAATAATAATAATAATAATAATAATAATAATAATAATAATAATAATAATAATAATAATAATAATAATAATAATAATGATTATGATTTTTTAATAATAATAATCATAATAATCATCATTATTATTATTATTATTATTAAAGCATAATTATTATTATTATTATTATTATTATTATTATTATTATTATTAGCATCATCATCATCATCCTCATTATGCATAAATGCACACATGTATGTTTGCTTATATTTAAGTTGTCTTCAATTAATAATTTTTTAATATAAATATGTGTTTTTATTATAATATTGAGTAATAATAATAATAATAATAATAATAATAATAATAATAATAATAATGATTATATATATATATATATATATATATATATATATATATATATATATATATATATATATATATAGTTAGAGAGATACATGGGAGGTTGAGAGATTAACTCTTAACCTAGATTTTCTTGAGTTTGAATGTGTGGTTAACATCCTTCACTCCTCTATATAAATAGCCTAAGTAAATACAACTACCTATTCTTTGCTCCCACACAACTACATATTATATTCTACCTCTAGGTCTAGGGATGATGTTGACTTCTTTTGTCTTTTGGAGATGCAGTTGAGGCCGGAGAACCCACCATTTTGTAGTTTTCTCTGGTTTACACACACATATAATACATATTTATGTTAAATATTTATTAATTTAATACACATGTATGTTTGTTTATATTTAAGTTGTCCATAATTAATAAATATTTAATATAAATGTATATATATATATATATATATATATATATATATATATATATATATATATATATATATATATAAAATTTATTTATTTAAATATATATTTAATGATAGATAAAATTATAATTAATTATATATATACATTTATATAATACATTATATTTATTAAACATAAATATTAAATAAATTGTAAAGGGTATTTTTGGTATTTGCAATATAGAAGCTATTCACAAGAACATGAGAATAGCTAATACCAAGGGAATAGCTCATTCCTAGGAATGTTATTCCAAATGACAATATGCTCATTCCTAGGAATGTTATTCCAAATGACAATATGTCTAAAACAAACGATGGGATAGGTCTATCCCAAGAAATGTCATTCCATTCTTGACCTATTCCATGAACAAAACATGCCATGAATGCTTTCCATCCCAATCCAAACTCTTTCTTTTTTTTTTTTATTTAACATATTACATTTTTCTTCATTCTCATACATTTTCTTCATGCCTAAAATCTGAAAACTTTTTCTCACTCTCCTAAACTTTACAAACTCTTTTTCCTCTATATTCTATAGATTATTTTTTATTCATTATTGTTTATATCTTCCCAACAAAGGACACTAATAGGTAAAAACAATATTGAATATATATATATATATATATATATATATATATATATATATATATATATATATATATAGGGTGTGTTATGTTTAGGGTTTTACACTATGAATAGGAATCAAAATTATAGTTAGTGTTTAGTTGACAATTTTTTAAAACATGGGATTTGATTGCCCATTTAATTAAAAATTACATTTCCTGATTAGAAAAGGGTATTATTCCATCTTATTGATAATTTAATTTTTAAGTTTGGATTAGTACTTTTAGATTTTTTTTGTTCATATTGATGCTATGGATGTTATTATATTAGGATCAATTATTTTGATATTTTGCTTTTGTATTTTTAAAACATTTATTCTTTTTATAGGATTATGCACGACTAAACATCAATATTGTTTTTTTTTGAAAAAAAAAAAAACATCAATATTGTTAATCATTCCAATTTCATCCTATTACCAAACATGCAAAATACTTTCACCAAAACCCATCATTATCAAGTACTTGATTTCCATTTTGATTCTAATTCCCATGTGCGAACCAAACATACCCTTAGTATTACTATTTTTCTTGTAATATTATACGGAGTATCATTTAGTGAAAAATGATATTGCGTTTAAATTTATGATACACAATAATTGTATATAGAATTAATATCACTTTTAGTCCCTCGACTTTTGAGTTTTATCAATTTTAGTGCACAACTTTAAATTTTTTCAATATTGGTGCTTAACTTTGTTATTTTTATCAGTTTAGGTCCTTCCGGCTAAATTGACGGTGAAATGTTGCCGGCTTTTATATTTTAAGGGAAAAATCACTATCCCAAAGAAAGATCTTCAATATATAAATAAAAGAAAAATCATAATAAAAGAAAAAGAAGGATTTACTAATCGTCGATGCTATAAAGCTCATAGATCTCTGTTTATTTTTTGCATGTCTTTCCCATTATTTGCACCGATCAAACACCTATAAATATGATTTTACAGTGATTTTGTTTAGATATTGAAGATCTTTCTTTGGGATAATAATTTTTCCCTTAAAATATAAAATCTGGCAACATTTCGCCGTCAATTTGGTCGGCAGGACCAAAACTGATAAAAATAACAAAGTTAGGCATCAAAATTGAAAAAATTTAAAGTTGTGCACCAAAATTGATAAAACTCAAAAGTCTGGGGACCAAAAGTGATATTAATTCTTGTATATAACGAAATTTAAAATATGAATAATAAGTATTAATAGAAATCAATGAAAGCCATGTCTACCAGAGATAATTTTTCTAACAAAATAAATGTTTTAATTCGTAACCTAAAATTGATATTATTTTTAAATTTATTGTATACTTTTTTTTTTGTGGCAACCAAATTAAAAATGGTTTTTTTTTTCCGACTAGAAAACATAAATTTATTTAAAATCTTTAAAAATATATGATATATAATAAAAAAATTCAAATAAAATTATAATTAATGAGCATTAATATAAATCAATGACAGTGTAGGGTTTATTCAATTTATAATTTTTTAATGACTTTTGTAAACTTTTTGAAATGAAAAAGTTTGCAAAAGTCAATAAATGATTATAAGTGTACTTTCGATATAAAATTTTTATAGACTCATACAAATTTTACAAAATTTTAAAAAGAGTATGAAAAATCTTTAAAATCTATAAAAATTTATAATTTTAAAATTTTTAATAATCTACAAAAGTCATGATTGAATACACCCTAGTCAATCAAGTTTTTATTTTTAATAATTAATTCAGTTAACTTATTTTTTTTGAAAACAATTCAGTTAACTTATTAAACTAACTAAAATTTACATATAACATTAATGGGCGGAAGATATATAGAACTAAATAACGAGTTTATACAAAATAGAATGATAACTTTGTGTAATATTAGTCGAGTTTATATTTAGTTGAATTTTGGGTAAATTTAATGATGATAACCAAAATTTTAATCAAACCGCTAGCTAATAATTATTGAAATTTCTAGAATTTGAAAACAGACCATTGAACTAAAAACTAATTATCTAATATGCTTAATTGGTTAACTTAATTAATGGATGCAAATCAATTCCTGGTAACATCAGTTAACCAAATCCAAATTAAATGAAAGTAAGAAGGAAGGTAGCAACTCTAATTTAAATGGGTTGAGGATGGATGGGTAGTGCTTTGAAAGTACGTAATAAGTTAAATTATATACAACAGCAGGTCGGCTCAGGTGATTAACATGCTTTTAAAAATCCTCACTTTAGTGAGTGATATTTTTAGTATCAACGCTTTAACTCACTACTTTTTTTTTTTTTTTTTTAGTACTAACTCACTACTTGATTACACCAAAAAAAAAATAATAATAATAATAATAATAAAATGAAAATTCATTAGATACAAGTAAATAATTAGGAGTTGATGGGTGGAGGCCGGTAAAGGGCCAAATTCAATACCCCAATTCTCAAAATGTGTAGGCTTTAAAAAGAAATAAAATTACACCTTTACTATAAGTTACACATTTTGGCATAGTAGTAAGTGCTTGATTCTAATTAAAAATTGCTATTCATTCTTTTTAACAAATATTTATTTTCTAAAATATATTTTTTTTTAGTGGAAGTATTTTTAAAATATATATAATCCCCTATTGAAGGAAGAAGGTGTTATCCAACACTCTCTCGTTATATATATATATATATATATATATATATATATATATATATATATATATATATATATATATAACACATAACAGATTCTTTAGCATATAACTCAATTACACTCACCGATATGTAAAAAACAACATGCAATGGGAATTAAAAGTTTTTATTAAAAGGAAAAGAATGGCTACCAACTATGAAAGGCAATGTTCTGAAGCCACCCTTTGGAGACGCAGAAGTTGTTAACAAGAGAGGCTTTTGCTCGTCGCCCATTTTCTCCATTATTTCTGATCTGTAGAAGAAGTTTCCAATAGCAACTAGAGAGAAGAGATCAGAGTTATGGTTTAGTACTATAAACTTCATGTGATCATTAATGCTTTATTTAATTTGTACGCATGCGAGGGCAGAGACAAATAGATATTTTTATCGTTTTGTCTGACATTAAGGCATTTTTCGGTGAGGACAGAGGACAGTCCGAGTTACGTTTAATGCACATATTTACATCGTGTTTGGAGGGGCCGGGCGGGGCGGTGACTTTTCAATCAAAACTATTTTATTTATCTACCTAAAATGCAAAATAGTGTTGGCAAACGGATAGCGGATAATTGATAGGCGATTAAGTTAGTTGATAGTTGATTGTTAATAACTGATTAAGTTAGTTGGTTTGATCAGATGATAATATTAGTTGGTTGAAAAAAAAATATTTGATAAATTAGTTATTTACTTTTAGCGAATTGTATATAAAATTACCTTTTAAGGACATAAACATATTGTGTTAATTTATCAACTCTTAAATTACTTTTATAATTTTTATTTATTTATTTATTTATTATTATTATTATTATTATTATTATTATTATTATTATTATTATGATTATTATTATTATTATTATTATTATTATTATTATCATCATCGTGGTTGAAAAAATCGCTAGGAGCTTCTCGGGCGCTCGGGTCTAGTGCGCATAGACGATGATTAATCGGTGCCTAGGCGCCCATGTTTTTTTATTTTATTTTTTATTTTTTAAAAACTTATTTAAAATCTTTAAATTTTTAAGACTTGATAATTAAAAACTATTTAATACTTTAATAGTTAACACTAAAATATTAAATATTATTTCAAACTAAAATAAAATCCAAACTTAATTGCAATAAATGAATATAGAAAATAATCCATGGCACGTAAGTCAACTTGCAACATTTTTTTTTGGTGAGGTGTCAACTGACAGTACCCAGTCCTCCATTTTTAATATATAGTTTGAATGTACAATTACAGTTTGAAAACGTTCATCGCATATTATCCGACAGTACCTTATTGAACAATGGTCATTTATAATATCTTGACTAGATAAATGATTAAATGATAACCAATGTGTGTATATATGTATAAAATAAAAATTAATATGGTAAGAATGTAACAATAGTAAAAAATGTGAATATATATAATTTGTAACAAATAAAAACATTGCTTTAAGAGTGAACTAAGAACCACTTAGAACTGTTTATCTTAACTCAAATTTAAAGTGCAATTAATAAAACTATAGAATGCAACTAATAATATCATAGAGTGCGACCCACATATGTACAAATGTAGTGAACATATGTGCTTTGTAATTTTACTTAGTTGCATATTACAGTGTAAAAAATTATACTTTACAGTATAACTAGTTACATTTGAAGTTTGAATTTTTTACAAAATTGTAACCGACTTTTCAACAGATGCATTTTGTAACTTTGTTTAATTGCAATCTATGATGTTATTAGTTGTAGTTTAAATGTTGAGTTATTTACAAAAATGTCACTACAATTTTTTTAAAGATTAAAACATCTCTAGTTAGTTCCTAATTCTCTTTTAATTAGTTTTTAGGGATGTGCTTTTATATATATATGTGTGTGCGCGCGCGCACACACACAAAAGATATTAGTGATTATTTATCGACACGTAGGTGTCTTTAAAAAAAATAGTTACAGATAATTACAATGTAATATATATATATATGTGTGTGTGCGCGCGCGCGCGCGCGCGCGGGTGCGTGCGTGCGTGCGTGCGTGTGTGTGTGTGTGTACGCGCACAAAAGATATTAGTGATTATTTATCGACACGTATGTGTCTTTAAAAAAATAGTTACAGATAATTAGAATGTATAGTGTTGTAAAAGAAAGACAACCAACTGATTAGACAATTCAAATTGAAAAGGTAAACAAATCAAAACCACAAAAAAAAAAGAAAAAGAAAAGAGTCCTTCACGGTGGATGCGCAGTCGGTTTCGGTGATGCTGTCGGTGTTCAACGACGTAGGATGGTTGTGCAGGCGGCGTTTAAGTTTCTTCTTTCTAATGCCATCTAAGCGAGAAGGATCGGAGCTATTGCGGAAATGGTATTAGACCTCGGGGGTGGGTGGGTGGTGGAATGTGGATAGATAAAAATGAATAAATTAATTTTTTGGTGTAATAATATTCTTTAGTATTTCTATTTGAATTTCAGTGGACTTACTTTTACTTTATTCTCTACTTTTATAAAGTGTTGATTATTTATTTGCTTATTTCTTTTATTGTTTTTCAATTTTCATCTTCCAATTTAATGAAGATTTTTTCAATTTCCGTTCCATAATTATTGACTTATTCACGTTGGCAAATTATACCGTGCACCACGGTGCACATAGCAATATGCACCACGTACGTAAACGACGTCGTTTTGAGCATTGTAAACTAAACGTCCGTTTTTTTTTTTTTGAAATCACGTTTCCCGTTTCGGCCGATCTCTATATTTATGTTAATATTCTGTGTATTCCAAGCAATCATTCTGTGTATTCTATGCAACCGTTCTGTGTATTCTAGGCAACCGTTCTGTGTATTCATGTTAGTAACACATTTGTGACGTGCATTCGAATATTTAGGAGGATGAGTTTTGTGTATTTTGTGTCAATATTCTGTGTATTCATGTTATTAACACAGGTTATGATGTGTTTGTGCATTCGAATGTTAGGAGGATGAGTTCTGTGTATTTTGTGTCAATGTTCTGTGTATTCTAGGTAGGGCTGGAAATAGGCTAGGCCGAGCCGAGCATTAGAAAATTAGGCCTGGGCCTGCGTGCTATGAAAATCTAAAGCCTGGGTCTGGGCCTGAGCCTGTACGTAGGCTTTTTTTTAGACTCAAGCCTGAGCCTACAGTTGGCCTGGCCTGGCCTTCAAAATAAATCCTAAATAGGCTTTGAGCCTATTTAAATAGGCCTTGAACCTATTTAAAGCCTACATTTTAAAACCTTTTAAAGTATACCTGTAAAAAATTTACAAAAAATACCTAAGTTCATATTTCATAATGAATGACCAAATCATAAGTTCATATTTCATAATACAATACCCAACATCACAAGTTTAATAAGTAAAAGTTCGTAATACAAAATTCAACAATGCATTGTTTACTAATTACTAGTATTACTACAAATCTATAAATCCTGCAATCAATTACTAGTAGGCTCATATTACATTAGTATTACTACTTTACTCATTGCTAGTAAAATGTAATATATAATAATTAAATATTAAATATAAATATTATAATATATATGTATATATATATATATATATATATATATATATATATATATATATAGGCTAGGCCTACGGGCTTGTAGGCTAGGCTTTTAAATATAGGCCTAAGCCTATTTAACTAAATAGGTTTTTAATTAGGCCTAGGCCTGACCTTTTTATTAAATAGGCTAGGCCTGGCTAGGCCCTAAATAGGCCAGGCCGTAGGCCCCTATGAAGGGGCCTGGCCTATTCCACCCCTAATTCTAGGCAAACATTCTGTGTATTCTAGGCAAACGTTTTGTGTATTCTAGATAATGATTATGTGTATTATAGATAATGAATTCACTGGAGTCATTCTCGTCCGCGTCCACTAACATCTGTGTATTTTGTGTCAATATTCTGTGTATTCTAGGCAAACATTCTGTGTATTATAGGCAAACGTTCTGTGTATTCTAGATAATGATTATGTGTACTATAGATAATGAATTCCCTGGAGCCATTCGCGTCCCGGTCCACTAACATCAAAACGACGTCGTTTACGTACGTGGTGCACATTGCTATGTGCACTGTGGTGCAGGGTATAACGATTGATTCACGTTTGAATTGATCTCTAACTATTACTTTTTTCTATATTTGGTGCAAGATTTTTAAAGTCTTGCCACATTAATTTGATACATCCAATATACTTTTAAGTCATTAGTAACCAAATTAAATCTTACGCTACGCTATGAAAGTAATTACTTATCTTGAAAGACAACGTTGTCTTATACTAAACGGACAAAATTAATGTGGCAAGTTTTAAAAGTCTTCCATCAAATACGGAATAATTAATAGCTAGGAACAAAATGTGAAAATAGTTAAATTAATAGTCCAAATTGAAAACAAAAATATCCCAATTAATACGTTATTCGTTTTTTTTTTTTTCTACTTTACCCTCTATCATATCATTTACTTTTCCTAAATACCTTACGCTAGAGTCATTTCCATTTTTGGTCCTGCTATTATTGGGGCATTGCCAATTTTAGTCCACTTCATTAATTTTTGCCACAATGTAGCCAGTCTTATTTAGTCATTGCCACTTTTAGTCCACCGTTAAAATTTTGGTCAAATGGTCATCCAAAACAGGGGTATCTTTGGTCTTTTCATGCTTTGATCATCTCCTTGACCCTTTGCAGTGGTTTTTCTTACACATTTTCATCCAATGAAGAGGTCCGACGAAAGCCATATGAGCCACATTACAAACCCGTGGCTTTCGCCGGACCTCTTCATTGGATAAAAATGTGCAAGGAAAACCACTACAAAGGGTAGAGGAAGTTATCAAAGTATGAAAAGACCAAAATATCCTTGTTTTGGACGGTTATTTGACAAAAATTTTAACGGTGGACTAAAAGTGGCAAGGACTAAATAAGACTGGCCGCAATGTGGCAAAAATTAATGAAGTGGACTAAAATTGGCAATGCCCCAATAACAGTAGGACCAAAAATGGAAATGACTCCCTTACGCTATGAAAGTTACTTATCTTGAAGGACAACGTTGTCTTATACTAAAGGGACAAAATTAATGTGGCAAGTTTTAAAAGTCTTGCATCAAATATGGAATAATTAATAATTAGAAACAAAATGTGAAAATAGTTAAATAGTCCAAAATTGAAAACAAAAACATCCCAATTAATACATTATTGGTTTATTTTTTATTTTTTCTAGTTTACCCTCTATCATATCATTTACTTTTCCTAAATATCTCTAGCCTGCATTATGTCAGTGTAAACTTTATTAATGTAATATTTCGTTAATTATTTATTATTGGCAAAAACTTGTGTGAAACCGTCTCACAATGAGACGGGTCGGGTCGGGTCAAGATGCAAATGTAACACTTTTATGCACAAATGTCATACTTATATGCTCAAATGTAATACTAATCAGGAATAAAATTTTTGTTACTTATAAAGGTAAATATAATACTTTTAAGGGAAAATACAATACTTTTACATTTCAATTTAAAAGTATTACTTTTTTCCTCAAAAGTATTATATTTGCCCTTATAAGTAAGGGGCACTTATCAATATTACTCATTATGAAAAATGTATTAATTTTTATCTTATAAATAACAAAATTTGTATTCTTGATTAGTGTTATATTTGAGCATATAAGTATAACATTTGCACATATAAGTACGACATTTGCATGGTGCTTTGACCCGACCCGACCTGTCTCACGAAGAGATATAAGTGCGAGCCACGTCTTAACGTAGAGTTAGGGATAGTAGCTAGACTTTTCCTAGGGGCCCCCCTTCCATTTGATAAAAAAAAAAATTAGCAAGATGATATACATACCATTCAAAGTTAAGCATCAAAGATTACAAATAAGAAATCTTCAAAATCATTTTGTTGCATTTTTTAAAAAACAAATCTTAGTTAAGTTTTTTTTTTTTTTCATTTAATTAATCTTTTTTGATTATTTAGAATAAGAATCAATATCTTAATTATGCTTTTGCAATATATATATATTATTGTGATTTAAGGTCGTTTCCTCGCGTGATTGATCTTCGGTTAAGTTCGCCACCCAATCGTAACAATATCTCTCTGGTAAGATATTGTACTAAGAACACTATTAATAAGGAAAATAAGATGTAAATACAAGAGGAAAATTCAATAGAGGGAGATCACTTTCTCATTCTTTAGTGATCGGACATTTACACTATATATATATATATATATATATATATATATATATATGTATGTATATATATAGTGTATATATGTATGTATACATACATATATATATATGTATACATACATATATATATAGAGAAATCTGTCAATCGTTATACCCTGCACCACGGTGCACATAGCAATGTGCACCACGTACGTAAAACGACGTCGTTTCAGTGTTAGTAGACGCGGACGCGAATGACTTAGGGAATTCATTGTCTATAATACACATAATTATTATCTATAATACACAGAACGTTTGCCTAGAATACACAGAATGTTTGCCCAGAATACACAGAATATTGACACAAAATACACAGATGTTAGTGGACGCGAATGACTCCAGGGAATTCATTATCTATAATACACATAATCATTATATAGAATACACATAACGTTTGCCTATAATACACAGAATGTTTACCCATAATACACAGAATATTGACGCAAAATACACAAAACTCATCCTCCTAACATCCGAATGCACAAACACATCACAACTTGTGTTAATAACATGAATACACATAATATTTACACAAAATACACAGAACTCATCCTCCTAAACATTCGAATGCACAAACACATCACAACATGTGTTACTAACATGAAATCACATGTGTTACTAACATAAATACACATAACGGTTGCCTATAATACACAGAACGGTTGCCTAGAATACACAGAATGATTGCCTGGAATACACAGAATATTAACATAAATACATAGACCGGCCGAAATGGGAAACGTGATTTCCAAAAAAAACGGACGATTAGTTTACAATGCTCAAAACGACGTCGTTTAGGTACGTGGTGCACATTACTATGTGCACCGTGGTGCACAGTATAATTTGCCGAAATCTGTTCACATGTAGTCGCGCCTTCCCGTGCGGTCGGTGCGGTTCACACCACTCAATGTTAGAAAATGCACCACTCAATGTTAGAAAACGCACCACATGAAAATACACAAAAACACCATAAAACACACAACACACCAAAAATAATGCACCATACTCTGTGGTGTATATTTGTATACCTAGTGGTGTGTTTTTGGGTGATGCATACCAAATGATGCATATTTGTGTGGTGCATTTTCTAACACTGAGTGGTGTATATCTATATACATAGTGGTGAGGCCGCACTATTCACACGTTAAGGGGCGACCACACCTGATTATGACCATATATATATATATATATATATATATATATATATATATATATATATACATACATACATACATACATACATAATCATGATCAAATCTGAACTAGGTTTCTTGTGATAATTGTGGACTAATTTGATCCATTTATCTATGATGATCAATCGCTAAAAAAATGACGGGTTCAAGTTTATAAATATTAATATAATGGGATCAACTTAGAGATTCCATGCATTTATTTTTCTAATGTAACAAAACTAATTAGACTATAAGGTGTAAAATGCTTTAGAAAATATCTTCATTTTTTAATAGTACAGTAAATGTATCATTTATTAGATTCTTCAAAAATGAATGGAAAATCAAATGAATTGAGCAAGAATTTAACATATCTTTCTCGAAATTCAAGTGCACAGTGTAAGAATTTCAACACTGAATGAGTTGTCAAAAGTTCTCTAAGCCCTAGTTTGAAATCCGTCTACAATTAAATTGATCAATTAAACATCACATTCTGGTTCACAAATATTTACTATTTCTGTAGTGAAATCAATGCATCAAGAACAAAAAAACATCAATAAATGAACAAAAAAACATCAATAAATAACCTTGCTTTTGGCGTTTATCCCACACTTAGACATTGCTTGCGCTCAAGCAAGACAAACAAAGACAAACAAATATAAGTGCCAAGTACCCTCAAGGCAATCATACTCTTCCAAAGGTTGTGTAAACAAGTTATGCACAAGAAGTCAAGAATGTGTTGTTCCTCCCTCTACCTTGGAGATGTGGTGAAGTGAGTGTGACACCCTAAATTAGATCAACATTTAAGGAAACAAGAACCCTTAGATCACTTATTATTATTATTATTATTATTATTTCATGGGACACATCTCAAACACACTTATCCACTAGCAAAAGGCTTTGATTCAATCCACAACATCAACGGCCAACAAGACCCAGTTGACTAGTGGAACTATGTGCACAAACTTTCCAAACTTTTCACCTTTTGCCCCAAGACCCAACAATAAAGTAAGTGAGGGTAGCCATGGACCACTCCTCGCCTTTTGGCTTGACAAGATCATCACTCTTTTTTCTTATCATCTTTTAGGATAACTTCATTAGGTCAATCGACTTTATGTAGAGCTCTATGTTTTTTCAAAGACTGTGCAATGATTACCCAAATTCTAACAAGATGGCTCACCTCTTGTTTTTCCCTCTCAAGTAAGGATAGATCATAGTCTCTTTTAGCTTTTTCTATTGACTCTTTCCTTTTCAACCCCACTTGCCTTTTTCATTGGGAGTAGGGAATCACACAAGCTCACAAAAAGATATCACCTTTATCCCCATGGCATACCAAAAATTTGTTCAATTCCGGGTCTTGCCACCATATCTTTTCACAACCCAATCTCGTGCGCAGACTCCGACTTTGAAGGATCTAAGATACCGAGATCTAAGAGTAAGGAAGATGAATCCATGCACGCACACAAATAAATGTAACCCTACTTGGGTCCAATGCAAACCTCACAATGGTATAAGAGGTGATTTCTAAAAAATTTCAACCAATTCAGCCTATAGCACCCCTTTCTCAACAAATGCAAGGTAGAAGGAACAACAACACATCCATGCATTCAAATGCGCATCCTATCTACCTAATGTTTACAAAAGTATGACCACAAAGAAGGTATATGGTACTCAAAAGAATCTCAAACCTCCCCACACTTAAACCTTGTTTCCATCAAGCAAGACTAAACATTAGGCAAACAACTAGTGTGGGGGTGGGGACAAAATAGGGTGGGACATACAACAATGAAACAATCATATAAATGAGTCATGGACAAATCATGTAAGAATAGGGATTAGAGGGTGTAGGGAACTCCCTTAGAGTGATAGTAAAAAGTAGTACATTCCCCATGCAAGTTCTATCCCAATCATTCAAAACCTGTTCTCATTTGTCGCTTTACTACCAAAGTTTCTCCTTCTAGAAGATCTCAAACTAACAAGAGATTACCTAGCAAATGAAAAATCACACAAAAAAATGGAAAGAATACAACAAAAAGTAAGATAACCCTGGGTTGCCTCCCAAGAAACGTCACATTTAACATCTTTAGCCCGATGCAACTACCGATCCATCATTCAAGCACACTTGGATTGTAACCCCTCGTCATTCCGGATCAGATTAAGGTTCGAGAAATATGTTCTTAAGTTAAGACATACCTGAGATGAGTGACCGAAGCATCAAAAGAATTTTTATAAGGAAATATAGTTGTTATTAAGCTGCGATCTACGTACTGGTCACGAACCGTAATAATTTTAGGAACTAGTATTCGAACCCGTTTGACCTAAGAAATGGATTTTTAGACACCCTACTATTATTCTGGAATTTCCTATTTTATCAGATTAGCCCATAGCAGTCAAAATTTATTTATGATCGTACATCGCGAAATTTCGCAGGATACCGGACCTAGCCCAATTTGGAGTTTTAGACTGGAATTAATTTTTGGGTTCGAGAATTATGAGAATTAAATTAGTTTCCACCGAGAATTTATCTGAATTAATCCCCAACAGTCTAAGTTAAGATATTTTGGGATTATTTTATTCCATATTAGTTTAGATCTTATCCTTAGGACTTTGACTAGTCAACCATTTGACTAAGACAATAAAAAGCCATTTTTTTTCCCATTTCCTTGGTGTTGGCCGAAAAAGAGAGAGGGGAAAGGGAGGAAAATTCTCTTCATCTTCAACCTCAAGCTTCAAGAACTCCATAGCCAATTTTCTTCATAGCTTCATCAAAGATTCGGTAAACCTTTAATTTTATTCGGTAGATAGCTTTATTTCCTTCCCTAGATTAAGAATCTAAGTCTTGATTTCTTGAATCTTGTTGTTATGATGATGATTTGGGAACTAGGGTTTCAAGAGAAATTGGGGAAAATCCACCAAAAGCACTTTTAAGGCCATCTTAACTACTTTGGAGGTAAGGAGTTCCCTTAAGTTGGACTAGATTGCTCAAATTTGAATAATTGATAGTTGCTTGTGACTTGGTGAAATTTAGTAAAAATGTTTGGTATATGTTGCTTGTATATGGTGTATATAAGGTGTATATCTCATGATTTATGGCTACAAGTTGATGTGTTAGTAAGATTTGGTTACTAGTATACAAACAAATAAATATAAGCATACTATGGAAAATGTATATATGTATATGGCGTGTGGTGTATATATATATATATATATAGTAGATTATGGAAAATATATATATATGTATGTGACGTGTGTGGTATATATATTTATATATATAGTAGATTATGGAATAAATATATACATATATATATGTGTGGCGTGTGTGATATATATATGTGTAGTTAGATTATGGAGCATATATGTATATATATATATGTGACGTGTAGTGTATATATATATATAGTATATGTGGTGTGCAAATGTATATATATATATATGTAGTATGTGTGCTATGTATATATACATATACTATATTTAGTAAGTGTGTGTATTCGGGTTATAAATAATAGTAGGTTTGTACACCGAATTATATTCATATAGTATATGAATATATGTATAGTATATTCTATATGATGTATAGACGTGATGTGAAGGTATGGTAATGTGTTGTAAGTGCAACATTTGTTAATTGTAATTGAGTAAGTGGGGATGATTATGCTTAATTATCACTATGGGTGGTAATTAAGGTGCTATCTAATTGGCTAAAGGATGGAGAAATGTTTCCAAAAGAGGTAAAACCTTAGTTTCTGAGCAAGAGGAGGAGGACCTTGATTAACCCACGGGTGGCATATGCTCTGCACGAAGTGCCCTTGCCCAGCGGTTACATATTAAAGATTATGCCGTATGACATCCAATTCATACTTATGCGACGTCTAGTCGCTGGGAACTATATAACTCGTCGGATGCGGTATTCCCACGGGGGTGTGCACACTTAAGGTATAGTTACCCCGATGATTGCGGGCAGGTTTCGTTTTGACGGACCCGGTTAGGCCGACTGGGAATCATTTTAACGTACCTGGTGCCAAGGGATCAGCGTTAGATCGGGGGACGACCACTACCCCGATCAATGATCCAAGTGGTCAAAGAGGGAGACAATTAGAGTGCTCCGAAGGCCTCACACTTTCGAAGAAGAAACTAAGTGGATTTTTGTAAGGAGTCATGGCTACTTTGTAGTTGATAAGATAAGGGAATAATGAATAGTTGGACGCAGTGGTGTGCCAGAATATTCTCGATCTATGAGATGGAAATTATGGAAAGTTCTTTGAAAGAAACGTTGAAATTAGTTTGAATAACTACAGGTTTGACGGGAAGAAAATGTTATTCTCTTTTGTTTTAAGGGAGGTTTGATTTGACTAAATCTTATGATTTCTTCTATGTATTTATATGTTTCACTGTGTTGTCATACTTTAACCAAAAATATATATGTTTTAGAAAACCTTTATTTAAGTTTGGGTGATCCACGGATCTCCTTGCTTAGCCGTTGTGCTAACTACACTTCAACGTGTTACTTTCAGATGGAGTCCAGCGTTAGTTCTTGCAGTCCGACGAACTCCCCCAGTTCGTCGGAAGAGGAAAGTCGTAGCATGACTACGACGCTTTTGTGCAGCAGATGATTGGCGACGACCCTTATGCGCCTGGCTTTGCTCCTACAGCTCCCAATGGCTCACCGGTAGTAAATAGTGATCTCCCTACTCCTGATGGTCCTGATGTGCAGGCCACTTTTGGTTTTTACCCTATCGAGGTGCTGGTAGGAAGTAACCCCTTAGAGTTCATAGTTTATTACCCTTACCCTTGGGACCCCAGTCCTCCCGAGAGTTACGAGGAGTGGTCTATGGTTATTGTCGCTTCCCGGTTCCTAGACCATATCACATGGTATGAAGGGGAGTGGCATCTTGTCTGGGGTGAGTTTACGGGCCCGACGTATTCCCAGATCGTGTAGGCAGGTTGCACGACAGGTCTGTAGGGGTTTAGTTCTTTTTGTGTAAATATCTTTTGTAGCCAGGAAAGTAACTGATCTTGGTTAGTAGGGGTATGTATGACTTTAACTTATGTTGGCCATTAGGCAAACTTCTTTTGGGCACTTCTTTGTAATTATTATATATATATATATATATATATATATATATATATATATATGCCTAGAATATTATAATTTGATGTTGGGGTGTTGATGTTGAGTGTATTTCTTTAGCCTGTGCACTTAGAGTGAAAGTTTTATCAAAGAGGTGATAGACTTCATTCTAAGTGTGGCGGTAGCACCCGGTTTTCTGCTAAAAGGGTAAGCTTCCGCAGCGTTATATTATACATATTGTAATAGTTGTCAGAATAGGAAATCGGGGTGTTACATGGATGAGGACTAGTCATTTCACCCCATCCACCCTCTCCTCAATGTATGCCCTCAAGTGTCGGGCATCCATGAACTCTTGATATCCTTCAAAGGCTATGCCATACCCGTCAAATGCCTTTTTAGATATCTCCTTCATTTATCATTTTTCTTTTCCTTCATTCTTTTCAAACTCCTCTTCCACACTTTCATCTCTTATCTTTTTACATTTTTCCAACCACACAACTTCTTCACTGTTTTCAACATCTTCAACACTCATTTCTAAATCACCCTTATTCATTCCATCCTCAACCTCCTTTACTTGATCAACAACATCATCAATAGCGTTTCCAAACTCAACACATGCATCAACACAAGTAGAAACAGCAATATCATCACAAGCATCAAGATTGTCACACATGTCACCCCAAGATTGAGCACACGAATTATTAAGAGTAATGACATCACAACTAGGATCGAGAGACTTACCATTTGACGACTCAAAAATATGACCATGAGGTTCTTCATCTTCCCACACTACTTCCACCTCCTCATCCTTATCTTTTTCAATTCATTTCCATATCCCTGTCATGATTTTCCTCTTTTTGGTCTTGCAACTCTTAACTAACGGAGATCTGTTGCCCATTCTCCTTTACATCTTCAATGACCTCCTCCAATGGCACTTTAAAGCTCACTTGTTTCCTACGATTATGCACACCTTGATCAACCCTTGAAGTCAATCTAATATCCCCCTCCATGCTTTCATCTGGCACAATGTTGATTCATAAATACCTCGCCAAAGCCCTAGTTTCTTCACTCAACCCGTACTTGCCTTGAGACTTGGCATTGCACCTTTGACTAACTCCATCATCCCTATGGTGCTTGTACCTACATTCACATGAGAATTTTGCCATACATCTCTTGCAATATATGTACTTTTGACATTGATACCTATAATGAAACCCTTCACAAGCATGAAAGATCACTTGAAAGTTCATATCTTCAAACACATGTTCCTCAATGGTTTTGTAGGGGTCATTTGGATCTCTTGGTTTGGGTTCCAACCAATACTCATACATGTTTTCGGCGGTAGATTTCCTCTTTGGTGGGAAGTAGTCATCATCCTCATCATAGTAGCTAGAGGGGTAAGATTGAAATTGTAGCTTTGTCGTGAGATGCACTCCTTCTATCCCTCCAGTGCTCGTAGTAGTACACCTCTTGATCATGATATTCCTCCTCATAACCATCCCGGTAGTATTGAGGTGCTTGGTATTCCCTTGAATGATCATAGGATAGATCTCTCCTTAATAGTTGGGCCCTTCTTGAATGCTCATAATAATGACTGTAATAAGACTCTTGTTAACTCTTCAGTGGATCATCATATGCATATCTTTCTTGAGATGCTGGTGGAGCTCTTCTTGAGTGGTTGTAATCACCATATTCCCTATCATCATATTGATCTCTTGGTGATTGCCTTCTTGGTTGATCATACTCATTGTAACACCCCCATTTCCAAAAACAAAATCTAAGATAACTTTTGAAAATTTATTTTTTATTACTTTGATAAACATCACTTACAATTGTAGAAGCCAACAAAATAAAACGAGGAAAAATGGGTGTTACCGCCACACTTAGATACAACTTATATCATAACCTATACAATAGTCTCCCTTTATACATCATCCCTTGGTTCACAAAATCCCCCTGGTCTAGAGGCTTGTGATCCTAACTTTCAACACACATCAGGTTTGATTCCTAGCAGCAACTCGCTTGTATTGTTCATTTTATATTTGGACCGCCATTTTGGGCCAATATTTTGGGCTTTGTACATATTCCTTTTGGCCTATTACCCAAACAATAATAATACTACTTTTCTACCCCATTTTATACTTCTATACTCAGTTTATGATTGACCCGGTCCCGACAAAACATCATATATTTACGTACTACCATAGAGAATGAAAATGAGGGAATGATGCCCCAGAATGGTTTACTTAGTATTTAGAGTATATAACTAATATTTTTCCTGGCACGTTGTAATTTCTCATACTCTAATTTGAGCATGAATATTAGTGTTATATACTTATCACAAAATGATTTATCAAATTTTAAACGATATCCTAGCTAGTGGAAAATACTATGTGTATTTGTGTCCCATTTTTTACTCCAAATTTTTACTCCACACACAAAATATTGATGTAGACATTTGAATTGGGACTTACATTTAGAAAAATCGGAAGGATCCGATCAATTTTTATTTAAAAAAATATGGTGGCATTTTCGTAATTATCACCAACACTATGCAAACTTGAATACTAAAATAGTAAAGTATGCAATTCTCAGACTTTTCAAGATTTGCACATTTAGTATTAAATGATTTCACTTGCAAAAATGCGAGAGTGCATTTCACTTAGGGTTTCGGTTTTAGAGTTTATGACTGAGTATTTGATTTTATTTAGTTTAGTGGCTCACTTTTTACTACTTAAAATCTAGCATTTATGGTTTAGATTTAAAATTTAGCTTTTTCGTTGATTTTATAAAATTTAGCAAGTTTGTATATTTAGTTGTTAAAGATTGCATATTTAAGTGTTCAAGTTTGCATAGTGAAGTTGATGATACTTAAGAAAATGCCACCATATTTTTTAAAATCTGATCAGATCTATCGAATTTTTACATATGTAATGCTGAGATTGGTTCTTATTTCTCTCCCAAGTGAGAACCTTTGGAAAAATTAAAGAGAAAAAAAAAGGATGCCCAGGAAAGAATTGAGAACCAATCACATACAGTCGTCCACATGTCTATATTTAACAGATCAAATTTAATTTTAAAAAAAGATACGGTGGTATTTTTGTAAATAGCTTAAACTTTGGTGCAAGTAACTGGTGCAAGTGTGCAAGTAAAAATGTAAGTAAGATCACTTAAAAGTGCAACCATTTTCACTTAATAGTGCAAGTAATTTACCTTTTTCATATTGATTCACCTAATGATAACGTCTTTCGCAATGATGCACTTAATCATAAGGTTTGGTGCAACTAATGATAACCTTAGGTGTACTTAATATTGATGCTCAATGTACATTATTTGTTGCACTTTTAATATATTTTACTTGGACTTAGGTGCACTATACAAAACTATTATTTGCACTTTTAACACTATTTACTTCCACTTCAAAGCTTAATCATTTACGAAAATGCCACCGCATATTTTTAAAAAAATAGTGTTTTTGATCTATTAGATCTAGACACATGGACGGCTGTGATTGATTCTCAATTATCTCTTGGACGTGTGGTTCTCACCTAATCCATCTCCTAATATATATATATATATATATATATATATATATATATATATATATATATATATATATATATATATATATATATATACACACACACACACACACACAGGGGAGGGTTCAGGTGATAACACCACTCCTTGTAAAAAGTGTGGACCTATTTGATAGGGACATGGGACCCCCCGGGGGGCCGGGGGCATTTTATTTGAAAAGTTTGGCGTAACAGCCCAAGTAGGGTGTCCATCTTTATGGGTGAGGAGTTGGCCCAATAAGATCTATTGGGTTAAGGAAATAAGGAAGTTTGGAGCAAAATATTATAAGGAATTGTTACTAGGAAATATCATACTCACAACCTTAAGCATAATAACACAAGTTACAAACCACCAAGCCACTCAAGATCATGTATACTAAAGGGTAGGAAGCTCCAATTATGTATGGAGTGCCTTAGAAGCAAAGTAGTGGGGAGACATGTGTGTGGCCAAGCATGAAGGCTGCCATATGCTATCCATCTGTCAACCATCCGTGAGTCCTTTAAAAATATAAACAAGCACCCTTCCCTTCGTTTAAAAGGCTTCCATTGGCTCACCAAACGCCTTCTTGTCTATTGGTTTGAGTCTTCTCTCTCCTGTCGGCACGCTAGGGTTTGAGTCTTGTTGGTAACATATTTAGTTTTATTTTATTTATTACTTCTCTAGCTTGTTTATTTATTTATTGTTTGGGCCGATATCTCGAGCTTCGTACGTAGGCTTTTGGGTTTAGCACCCCGAGTAATAATACTACTATTTTCCTACCCCTATTTTGTACCTCTATACCCGGTTTATGGTGGACCGGGTCCTAATTGGCGCCTTTTGTGGGGAACACTAAGAAAAGCATGTGTTCCTAGTTTCTAATCATTGTTGGCAGCATGGAAGAGTCATCATTCTTGAATACTCTAGCTAGGAATATGGATTTTAACTAAACCTTTGTTTCACCATTCGACCTAGGAGTATTTCAAGAAATAGGGTCTTGATCATGCAGGCTAGTTGAAGTGCCACTTAATCATCATCTGAAATGAGTTTGACTTTTACATGCGGTTAAAAATCATGTGTTCCTAGTTTGTACCGTACCGATTCTACCCTTTCATTTTACACAAAACACGCATTCTTGGAACCTACAAGAACGCCTTAGCAAACAAGGCGAGGGTCAGTCCTATTCGCTAGGGTTAGTTCTCCACCTAGGGAACATGAGAGGCTCGACTGACACTATAGTCATTGTCGGAGGCACTACCATTGGCAGAACCCGAATGATTTTCGTAGTTAGCTACTAACCCAAACACTCAAGCAAATCATCCACTTACCCGACTCAGCACTCCACAAGTTAGAATGAGGGAACCACTAAAGAGGGGGTCTAATGCAAAGGGCCTGAGCCCGCAACTAGGATCGAAATGGGGGAACCTGTTCACGAGGAATCATTGATGAAATTAACGACCTTATGTTGACCATTAACGGCGCGAAAGTTGATGAGTAGTGGGTCTATACCAAATAGCAGCACCTTGGTGGGCTTGCAAGCAACCTGGGGAGGTAAGAAAAAATATTTCTACATGGGAAAATTATTAATGTATATTTTGGTTGGGCTTGCAGGCTAAGCAACTTACCAAAAAAGTGGATGCGGTAGTGGACTTGCATACAGTATAAGTGGTCTCGGCGCGAGTTGGAAGATCTACAGTCTATACAGGATACGCGACAGTAAATAATAGCATTGAAATGGGCTCGCAGGCTGAGTAGGTAGCATGTGGAGATAATTAAGTAATTTTCAACTTCATTTTGTACCACTACCCCTAGGCCCAGAAAGCACAAAAAGCTTCCTAGGGAAAATAGTGATTAGATTCGTAAGCAACCTGAGAAGGTAATAAAAACACTTATTATTATTATTTTCTTTCTACTCTTCACCCCTTTCATTTTCAGTGCTGTGCTCGCAACGCCGTGTAGGTGGCCCAAGAGAAAAAATATAGAGAGAAGAAGGGAGAAAAAAAAAGTGGGCCCGCTCCCGAACTTCATATGGGGATCTCAATATATGCGGACCATAGGCATCTTCACATGGGCCAACAGGATGTGATCCCTAAAGCCCAAGATTTACACATTTTCATCTTGGCCTGCAGAGAATGATACACAACCTAGCGTGCAGTATAAAAAAAAAAGTGCATGGAGCTAGCATGAGGCAGTAGGCATCCCACACATTTGTATGTATTTTAGGGCTAAAGGGATAGGATTTCTAAACTCAGGAAAATACCTATCTCCACCTAGGCATGCAGGGAATGTACGCAACCCAGCATGCATCGTCAAATAAAAAAAGAAAAAAAAAAGAAAAAAAAGGAAGAAAGTGTGTGGTGCTAACATGAGGCAGCAAGTAACCCACACACTTATATGTAGTTCTCAAAAAAAATATGTATTTCTTGGCTAAGGAGACGTGATCCCCAAACCCAGCAAATACATATTTCCACCTGGGCATGCAACCCAGCATGCATCATCAAAAATGAAAAAAAGAAAAAAAAAGAGAAAAAGAAAAAGAAAAATGTATGTGGTGCTAGCATGAGGTAGTAGCTAGGCAGGCCGATCCCTAAGCCCGTGATGTACACATTTCCACCTGGGCATGCTACGCAACTTAGGTGTAGCATAAACAAACGTGTATGGTGCTAGCATGAGGTAGCAGACACCCACATACATGTGCACATTCCACCTGTTATTTATCTCACTTCTCAGTGGTCGACTTGCTATTTACCCCGCTTCTCCGTGGTTAACGATATTTCTATCATGCTTCTTAGTGGTCGACATGCACTATCCCGCTTCTCAACGGTCAACTTATTTATCCCGCTTCTCGGGGGACCACTAAGTTACTCCTTGAGCCCGCGCGAGGGAAAGATGGCTTGTATCTATGTCTTTATCTTGCAGGGTACGTGCCAGAGCTAAGTCATCCTAACGAATAGCATGTAGGGGAGGCTATAGGGACCAAGCACCGAGCTTTCAAGAAGAGATGACAAGCTTTCAGGCTAGGAGTTGAGTGTCTATACTTTCTTTACTCGTCAAAGACAACCAACGAAAGTAGGGATTTATCATGGGTACATGGACCCTGGGGGCCCCATTTTATTGGAAAAGTTTTGCCTAACCGCCTGAGCGGAGTGTCCATCTTTATGGGTGAGGTGTTGACCCAATAAGAATAATAGAAATCTATTGGGTTAAGGAAAGAAGGAAGCTTGAGCAAAATATTATAAGGAATTGTTATTATAATGGATAAGAAGATTCTTTGTTGATAATTAATCATTATTCATATGTATTTTATGAGCATTACTACTATTATTTGTTTGTTTTGAGCTTTATTATGCATTATTATTAAGAACATTTACCTTACTTTTGAGTAAATTTTTTTGAAACAAAAAAAAACCTTATGTCATTCTTCTTTTGAATATTATTAAATATTCTTCAAAAAAAAAGTTGTTACTTGTATGAATGTTTTGTTTGATAGCATTATCTTACACATTATATATGATTTTAGTAGTAGTAATAGTATATTATTATTATTATTATTATTATTATTATTATTATTATTATTATTATTATTATATTATTATTATTATTATTATTATTATTATTATTATTATTATTATTATTATTATTATTATTATTATTATTATTTTATAATGGGTATATATGTTATTTAAAAATATATTCTATTTCTATTTCTTAAACCAATAAAAACTAGAATAATTCCTTCAACCAACTAAACAATAGAATATAATTTTTGTTTTATTCCTTAAACATTTGATTCCTTACAGAATAGCATTTATATTCTTTTAAATTAATTCACCAGTGAATCAAACATGTTGTTAGTTTAATTAATTAACCCAATTAACTTACATTAAATCGAAATTAATCATCTTCCTGTCCTGTCCTCCAAATGAAATCCATTTATTACCCTTTTTTCATTATCCACAAATATTATTTAATAACTGTAGCGGTTGTACCTCTGAATATTCATCATTACAAATTCACAAGCATTAAAGAAGCGAGTCCCCCACACCGAAATAAGCACTGTATCTAGAAAATGGACAATCTTGAAGCATGTGCATTATCCGTTCATAATAATTTGAGGCTCCATGCAACGTTTCAACGGATCGGAATTGCATTCCATTGCAATTTTATAACGAAATTCATTCCGTTGTAATTTTTCGTTGTAATTGTGACTTTTTTTTTAGTAATCAACATGAATTGCCCAGTCATCACTTCTCGCAGCACTAAAAGTTTTGCCAAGGACCTTGTGGTCCACTGGGCCAGTGGTATCAAATCTTTCCCTTTATACGGGAGGTGGTGGGTATTCGATGTTGGATATTTATATAGTAAAGGAGATTAATGGTTCAGATGTCTATCATGATTACTCAAATAATATTTGGAGTTGTGGAGTAGTAAATATTATTGAGTTTGGTAGAGATGATTTTGGGTTATTCGAGAGATCTCGAGAGATGTTCGAGAGATCGCGAGAGATGACTCGAGAGGTCAGTTCGTACGAGAGGTCGGTTCGATGAGAAACGATGTCTCGAACTGAGTTTTGTGTGAATCGTTTTATCGATGTCTCGCAGGTCCGCATGGAAACAGTGTCTCAAAGGCAATATGCGTACTGCTTTTTACCTCTCGAATATGGTGATGTATCTCTCGAACATGCAAGAACTTTTCACTTTGTGTTTATTCTATTTCAATGCTTGTACTTGTGTATTTTAATATTTCTTGTTTTGCATGTTCACTTGCATGTGAGATATTAAAATATGAATATAATAGTATGAATTATATTTGCATGCATGCATTGATTTAGAATTTGTTAGGTGAGAGCCTTTTACCTCTCGTATTCGCTCAAGTCGTGAATGTATAAGGCACTTGATGTCTCGAAACTTGAATTAAAGTTTGCATGAATAAGAGTTCAGTTACGTACGCATAAGTTAATATCTTAATGTGCATGTTCAAAATGCATTGAAGATATTTGAGCTATTAAAATATGAATATGATTATTTAAAATCATAATTTCATATTTGGGTACAAAACTTACGTACGTAAACCAGAACATTAAAACCCAAAACAATATATTTCATATATATCTTTGGAAGTCAGTTTTTTAACTGGTATAAACTTCCAGTAACTACTCCTAACAGTTAGAATTTATCTCTATAAATTCTAGGAGTGTCATCTGATCAAATACGCAATTTTATTTGCATGATATCTTGATATATCATAGTACAATAACTCTCCAGTAAGTTCTTATCAAAGCAACCTAAGAACTTTGTTTTTCATCTTCTTGTATCCCATAAGATTTAATCTTGATACCTCGTTGCTTTCATAGAGGAAAGATTAAAAGCTTATAGGAAAGTGATATCATGCCTGAAGATCTCATTTCCTCTCCTGTTTTCTCCTCTTACCCGAAACTTATTCCAACATTCGAGTGGAGGCAATACTGACTCTTGTGCTTCAATAGGTTGAGAAAGTAGTTATGAACAGATACTGCATTGTAATAGAGTTAGTAGTATTCAAAAAAAAAAAAAAGCTTTGCCATTTCGCTCAAATTGCCGCACTCTAGGTATTAGTTTATCTCAAATAAAAAGGAAAAAAATATTTTTTAATCGTTCTTGATATTTCTTTTATTTTTAGTTTTTCAAAATTATAATATATTTTCTTTTTTTTTTTTAAAAAAAAAATGACAATTTTAACTATTAAAGTGGCAAAATCATTAAATTATATTAAAATTTTAGTTAGTAATATCGATATTAAAAAAGATTATAATTAAAAAATATTAAAAAGTATTAAAATACTCATGCACTAAATAAAATTTTAATAGAGTTTAATAATTTTGTTGCTCTAAAAGTTCAAATTTTAACTCTTTTGAAGAGTGAGACGTGTAGGAAAATGATTCTCGAAATTCAATAGAAAATGGAAATTACAACAGAAATATCCACGAAGGATAATTACACAGGAAAATAAAACCTACACAAGGTTGAATAAACCTGATAATCAACTTTGGATGAAAACTGGACGATCTCGGGTGATTGGAAGCACGAGTCGTGTTGCCACTATCCTTAAAACCTTATTTACCGCCTCCCGGGGTGCTGGAGCGTTGCGGTCTAGGTTTCCCAGGATAAAACGTACTACGATCCAACGTTTGAGCACACAAACATGGATCTGGCAACTAGGACGTGGGATGAACGCAGGTGGCTAGAAGGGATGATGAGTAGTGTTTTGAGGAAGAAAAACCAGTTTACTTTGTGTGTTTCTTCGTGTCTTCAAAAACTGCTGCTCACCTACGAATATATAGTAGAGGAGAGTGGATCATAGCATTAATCATGGCATTGATAATCCATTAGTAACCTCCACCCATAAGCAGAAAATTAATTCTGCCACTGACCAACATTTACACCCACCACCAAGTCCATTATTCACAAAATAACTCTGAAAATAATGATGGGAATTAATCAATTTAATTTCGTAATACCAAGAGTCATTTTTGAACGGACACAGTAGGTGAAACGTCGCATTCGAGAGGTCACTGGAGTCGCAGTGCGAGACATGGTCAAGTCTGCGAACCATCGAGACATCGCCCGTGCCGCGAGATGTCAAGTAGTGCATGCTTCGAGACATCGTGCCGGCAACGAGACAGCGGACGCGCACGCAGTTATAACTGAAAGGCCATTACAAATAATGATGGTAAATGCCCATGCTGCCACACAAGGGCCAGATGCTCCTTAGTATGTCCCAAAGCCTCGACACGCACGAACATCTCAGGATAGGACACGAAACAACTTAGGCAATTCTTGCGTGCATTTTTTTGATTCCCTAAATTAGTTTGTCTTATCCCCTAAATCCCTTAGGTTTGTCATCTAAAGGATCATGCTCCCTATCCCAAGTTCTTATTTCTTTAATTGATTTTATCTTAAGTGATTATTGATTGTTAAATTGTTCTCTCTTAGTTTCATGGCTCTTTTCCCCTTGTTGATTATTTTGCTTAGCTTTTAAGTTACTTCGTATACTTGTGCTTAGAGTTAACTTTTGCATTAACGTGCTATATAATTCATTCCCATGAGGACAATATTTTACCCATTCACCATTATATTCACAATGTATATGTAATATTATTTTTTGTACCGGCTAATGCATACATACATACATACATACATATATATGGATGGATGGGTCCACTATACAAAACGGACCTTGGTCCACCATTTAATTTACATATTTTGTATAAGCTAATTAGATAAATGCATAATGGGCTTGAATGATATTTTATTTCATGCAATTGACTCAGTTGTGAGTTCCATAGTTGATCGGTTCAAACAAAGAAGGTCAATAGGCTGTTTTCACGGCGAATAAATTTGACTTATTTGCACCTTATGTCACCTAGTATAGTGTTGTAAAAAGGGTCATTTGTAAAATAATATAATTTTTGAAATTAGTAAAAAATGCAATGTGCTAACCTAAAAACTTAATTTTCAACATTTTGAATTTCAACTTTTTTGACCAATTTAGTAATATCAATTCGCAATTTACAAATTCGCCATTTAATTTACAAATGGTTTGATCAAGTCAAATAGTTAAGGGAAAAGATGCAAATAAGCCACCGAACTATTTGGAAATTAGCAATTAAGCCATCGAACTCGAATAAGCTCCAACTAAGCCATTGAACTCAGAAAAACAAAGTAATTAAGCCACTAAACCGGAAAAAATTAACAATTAACATTTTTAACAGGTCATTTGTTTATTTTTGCCACCGGCGGTGACTTTTCCCGCGATCGGTGAAAACTTCTAGCGACCAACGACGTCGCCGGTCGCCATCTTTAGCGGTAAGGTCACCTTCTCCTGGAGAAGGCGACCAGATCTGGTCGCTTTCCCCAAGGAAAAGGTGAACAGCTTTAGTCACCTTCTTTGGCAAGGGCAACCATGCCAGAAAAGGCGACCTTACCGCCAGATATAGCGATCGGCATCATCGCCGATCGTCGAAAAAGTCGCTGCTGGTAGGCCTGTGCATCGAACGGGTTCGGACGAATCGAATTTCTCAACCGCCAATCCGATCAGATTTCGGTTTTATAATTTGATATCCAAACTGTTCATTTCAAGCAATGAAACCGTTAGATTCTTTGAACATCAGATTCGGTCGCGGATATTTTCAGATTTCGGATATTTACAGGATTGCAGATTTAGTGGGAGTGAATGTGAAGGTGGGTGGTGATAAAACGAAGAGTCAAGACTCCCCGAGTGTCGTGTCTCTCAAGGATGACGAATGGGAATCGAATTAGTGTGTTGGCATCTAAGAGGTTGAAGAGAAAGAGTTACGGGAATGCGAAGGATTGGATTCATTTGTAAGAAGGGGAAGGTTGATAGTGGTTGTGTAAAGTAAAGAAAAGTAAAGTAGAGATTGGGGCTTTAGGCTTTTCCATGTGGTCTATCTTCGGATGGTTTTGCGAGTGCAAGTCGTGGAATAGACTAGGGAGTTCGTGTCACATCACCAAGTGGCGTCACACTTTGGACTCCCACATCCTCATTCGGTTGGGGTATTTTATCGAACACTTTGTCTACCACTCCTCTCGGATCTCGTCCTTTCGGATTAAGAGCGGAGATGTGGGTAAGTTAGACTCGTGAGTGGCCGCTATCGCACACACACTCACTTCCTTTGGGTTTGCTACCTAATGTGGCCACAAAAGGCACAAAGCTTTAAGATCATCATCCACACAAGTTCAACATCCAACAAACAAGCAATTCACAAATCAAAGCAATAATATTAAACATCCACATAGATCTACCATGGGGCCACCAATCCCCTATCTAATCTACTCTATCATACTAGAGAAACAAGAAAAAGAAAGGAAAATTCAAAGAAACAAGTATTGAATTAGAAATTGAAGAGAATGGTTACCACCCTTAGAAAGGGGATCTTTACAACCTTGATCTTGAAATCCCAATATTCTTTCTTGCCCTTGATCTATTCTAAACTATGAAAGAAAGGAATTTTCCCCCAAGAGGGGAGAAAACCCTCTAGATCTATTCTACCCTATTCTATGAATTTTCTGATCTATTCTAGTTGTTCTTAGGTTTAGGGCAAAAGGGATTTATATAGGTGACAAAAAGGGAACAAATTTCCCAAAATGGCCCTTGGCCCGACCACGCTTGCTTCCACGCGTGGCGGTGGGCGTGGGAGCTCACTAGAATTATTCCACGCCCAGCCACACGCGTGTGAGGCTGCGTGGGACGCTACTGCAATTCGAATTGTTTGTCTTTTGCTCTATTTTAGCCTCATATCCCTCTCCAACCTGTGAAATACCTCAAAACTCTTTCTAGAAATGTTAGAAGATTTTAATCGCATTTGAGCTAAAATGCATGCAATTGTTGTAATCGGATGTCAAAACGATGCGCTTTTAATCTAATAAAGACCCCTAATAAGTGCTATTCTTGGTGCTTATCAAAGTTTCAACACTTAAATCTTGCTTGTCCTCAAGCAAGCATACTTTTCTAAACCCTAATCATGTAAGCACCAAGGATAGTTCTTTCTTTCACGGTTAACCAATCAAGTGATGTGTAGGTGTTCGGAGTTGAGCGGGTGAAATCCCCTACACTATCTACCAAGACTGCTAAACTCATGCCAACCAAATGTAAGAAATCTGCTAAGGAAGTCAAGGTCTCGATGGATACTATATAAGAAGTTTTTATTCACACCTTTAAGCATGCAAGTGACCAAAGAGTTTTCACCTTATATTTTCTAGGGGCCTCCAGCCGATCCGACTAGTGGGACCGATGCTCACCCCTTAGCCAATTTCCAACCTAATGCCAAAGCCTCTTTACATTATATAAGTGAGGGCAGGGACATGGACCGCTCATCGCCATGGCTTGGGCGATCACTCTATTTTCTCACTTCCTAGGATAACGTCATCAGGCTACCCGACTTCACATGGAGATCCATGCTTTTTTGAAGGTCAGCGCAATGGGTGCCTGAATCCTAGCGAAGTGGCTCACCTCCTCTCTATTTTCTCATCTTTCAAGATCTCTTCGGGGTAACCGACTTCACATGGATCTCCATGCTTTTTCGAAGACAGTGCAATGGTTACCCCTTATCCAGACAAGATGACTCACCTCACTTTTATCTCTAGGAATGGCCTTAAGCCTTTATTCACGTTTCACCATATCAACCCCTCATGCCTTTTTCTAGGGATTAGGGATTGTTTTCACTCAAAGCTCACTTAGGCTCTCCTTTTGCCCCATGTCCTGCTAAGATTAATTCAGTTTCCAAGCTTCGCTATTCTTATCTTTCTAAAACTCAAAGGATTCACACTCCCACTTTGAGAGATCCTTGACTGAGGTTCAAACAAAATACAAGGTGAAAGCATGCAAACACTCATAAAAAATTTTCAATTTGGGTCGGAATGTGCAAATTGGTGCAAAGTGAAACTTCCAAAGCATATTTAAGACATTCAATCTTTGGCACAAGGTTAGGAGCCCTCCTAGATAGTATTGGCAATAACACACCCTCTAGGTTCCTATACCTTATCACTTAATCAATCAACTGTTTCAAGAAGCATACACCCTTTCCACACTTAAAAGTAAACATCGTCCTCGATGTTTCCATAAGGAACGGGGAAAAGGAATATATGTTTAAGGGTTCTACACACGCCCCTTTTCCACACTTAAAAGTGCGAACTGGGCTAAAACAGTTCTAATAAACAGACTATATCCGACACAACAATTTTATGCAGCTCTTCATTTGCGATTCTAGAAAATAAAACAAACCAAAACAGGGCATTGAATCAGGATAAAAGAAATACTTACAATTTGTATCCTTATCAAAGTTTTGTAATCTATGTTCGCCCTTCAAAACTCGATCAGAGTAAAGGTAAGGAAATAAATTAGGAGTTGAAGTTATACCTTTTAAGATTGGTCTTTCATGGTTGTTGGTTGAGTGGTCCCTTCTTCTCCTTATTTGTGGGTTGCCTCCCATAAGCGCCACGTTTAACGTCTTTGGCTAGACGAAACGTGCAAGATAAAACATAAACAGAAATATAGCTAAAAACATAAACAAAAGTAAAGAGATTGTCCACAATCAATTGTTCAGAAGCATCAGATCACAACTCATCATCATCGAAAATTTTCTTTTCTTTCTTCAGTTTCTTCCTTCCTTCATGCCCTCTTGATTTCCTTGATCTCTCTTGAAATCTCGTCCAGCTTCTGCATTTGCTCCAAGTGCAATTGGTATTGGAAATTTTGGAGGGATCTCCAATTAGTGACTGGGGTGAACCAGCTCGGAATGTTGAAGCTAGAGGAGTTGGTGTTTTGCTCTTCAGGTTGTGGTGGAGGTACAGACGGTCCGGGCTCTCTTGGTGGTGGAGAATACATTGAAGAATCCAAAGGCGAATACATTTCCGGGAGAGATGGGGAATTGAATGACATCGGAGAAGGTGTGAATCCTGGGGATGTCATGGGCGTGTTAGCATGATCTTCCGCCATCTCCTCATCTACCCTCGTTCGCGCTAGTTGTCTCAAGTGAAGTTTTGCGACGTCTTCGGGAGATAAAGGAACTATGTGCGCTCCTGGAAGCCGATGTTCAAACCAATGCATTTTCATTTGATGACCTAAAGAGACGCATAGCCTCGTCACCAAGGGGCCTACAAAGATTGCCCTAGCTGACTCTTGCTGTTGTGCAACAAGCAAGTTCCTACAAATCGAGCTCATATTCACTGAGTGCCCTGTGTCCATACTCCATAGCATGAACAGCTCCGCCTTTGAGACTCGGTCATATGTCTCAGGCCTTCCTTCCCATGAATGAGCAATCAGCTTCCATAAAACCTTTAAATCCTCTCTTACAATTTGTGAGACTCTTACCCGTGACCCTTCCCATTCGACTCCTTGTCTTGCGATCATCGACCAATATTTTCTCGGAATGTCCCTGTCTCCAAAGTCATGTATTAATCTCCGGTACCAGTGCTTCGACTAGTCTTCCTCATCGTAAAATCCAAGGAGAACACCCAAACGGTTGGCCGATATGTTATAGTCCTGGTTGAAGAGTCTAAACTTAATGGTAGGGCTGTAGAGATCTCTAGCCACTCCGTCAACATTCAAGCTCGCAATAAACTCATGTACTAGAGGGATAAAAGTATCCTGTCTCCAGCTCAACAGATTGTCCCAATATGGCTCTGCAATCAACCTCTCCAGTCCATATTTGCACTCATAATCCTCCAATACTATCAAGTATACATATCTCCGTTGCACAATAGGGAAATTCAACAGCTGCCTGTACCGACCTAGCATGGTTGCTGTCATCAGTAAAATTTGTGTTCCGGTGGGTACTTCAATATAGCGAGTGTTACCGCCCCTCGCACTGTTTTCTTCTGTCGGGGCTTTCTCTCTTTGGAGCCTTTGAGCAATTTGTCGTGCAAGGTCATGTGGCGAAGACATCTTTCCTATAACATGGGCAATCAAAGCAACACAAGGAAAAACATTTGCCAATTTAAACATTGATTATGAACAATATTGCACATATCTAAAGAAAAGATTACAAGAATTCATTGCATGCAACCATCATTTTGATATCCATCAACAATTCTATCCTATACATGCAAGAACTAGCTCAATCTATTCCATACTCATTTCATAGTCAAAAGGTCAACATATGGTCAACTTCATATTCTTCCTCTTGAGTAGCTCAAGGTTGAAAAATGGAAGCATCATGAAAGTTAAAATTGGACCAACTAACTAGTAGAATATAGCAATGTAGTGCCTATAGAGTAGGAAAGTTGCAAACTTTGCCCACCATGTGTAACACCCCGTATTTTCTAAACATTATTATTTTAAATATAAATATTTTCAAAAATAACTTATTTTCTTATTATTAAATATTTTAGTAAAATGTTACAAATCTAATTATATTTGCCGAATGAGCTTATAAATAAAATATTTTAAACCCCTTACCTGAAATGATTTGATACAAAATATTTATATATTTATTTATGGTTTTAAAAGCCCTATTTAAGGGATAAATTTATTTATCCAGAATTTTGACCCAAAAGTCTATTTGAGACGAACCTATGACCCTTATATTATTGCTTTGAGCCTATGTTTGAACCCAAACTAGACCTAAGCCCAAATGGTTTAGTTTCCTAAGCCTAAAAAGTTCTCCTTGAGCCCAATTTACTCACATCCAATTACTTTAGCCCAAGCCCAAAACAATTTTAACCCTAAGTAAATGTATACATATGTTCATTGTCTTCCACCTAATTGTTCACCACCCAAAAACCCCAATCAGTAGCTCATCCCCAATCGTGTCTCTCTCATTCGAACTAGCGGAAGGCAACAATAGATCGGAATAGACAGACGGCAACCTTTTGCCCTCCACCTTTGTCTCTCCTTCCCGTCAGCGTAGCAGCGGCGGTGAGGCAGTCCCAGGCGGTGGTGGTGGTGGGAGACCTCCAGCGACGGCGGACGGCGTCGCGTTGAGCAGCGACAACCAGCAGCCCGTCTCTCTCTCTCTCTCGTTCAAACCAGTCGCGCAGCAGAGGAAGAATTTCGTGACACATTATATATATATATATATATATATATATATATATATATATATATATATATATATATATATACTCTACCTTGTTTTAGGAAGTGTATTTGAATAGCCTGCGGGCAATGGAAATATCCATGAAAACTACTTTGAAAGAATATTACTATCCTGGAGGATTTATATACAAATGTATCTATTCTTGGAGAATATTCTTATGTTTATAAACTATATGGAAGTTATCTATATTTTTATTATTGGAGGTTACGAGAATCTTGGGCTGCGGTCCAGATTATTGTGAGCATATAGGGTTGCGGTCCTATTTGCTATTGATATGAGAACCTAGGGCTGCGGTCCTATTGGTTATTGATTGGGTGGGTAACCTGGTAGCAAAAAATCCTGGGTTACTAGGGCTAGTAACTACCTTTGGGGCTTGGAATCCCCGGGGTGTGCGCACTTAGGTTTCTAGTTCCTGTTTCCATTTATATTGTATAGGTGTGAAGGTTCGGTAGTGGAGGTAAGCTCCGTTCCTATCCTCCTATTGGTGATTTGAGTACCTCCATACTTATATTTTACTTGGTGATTTAACTATAAACTAATAATTGTTGGATACCTCCACTTATGTATTATTATGCTATGTTGATATTGGAGAATGAGATTTGAGTTATCAATGATTATGAATATATGTTGAGAAGGATATTGAGAAAATCTATGTTTTGAAATGGCTATATGGATGTGAATCCTCCTTATACTTATATATATATTTTAACCTATTTGGAAAGTGATTACTTGGAGAGCTATGCTTTTATATGACATTGAAAAGTATTGAGAAATGCTATATTATGAATCCTCCGTACTTATATTTATTGTGAAAATGAGTGAATAATCTACAAACTAGTTATACCGTTTAGTAAGAGTAAACCTTATTGTTTTTGGGACTATACTACCTTGTATTAAATCTAGTTTTATCGTTGAGTAGTGTGTGTGGGGAAACTGTTTTGGGAAAATATCTATACTACGTACCTTTGGTGTGAGTCAAGTTCTTTTATTGAATGGTTCCAAAACCTATTTATAAAGTATATCTAATTTCAAAAGTATATATGTATTTATTTTACGGGGCGGGGTAGAGCTTACTTAGCATTTCTGTGCTAATCCTTTTATCTCTTGTTTTCCAAATCTTGAATGTTTTCAGGATCTGAAGTTTGTGGCTAGTTTGAGAGCACGACGTAGAACTAGTTACCTCTTGGAGTTGACTCTTGGTTTAATGCTTTAGTATAGAACCCAAAATGTTGTATTATAGTTTATTTGTAAATTGGTTAGTGAATTGTTGTAATATGGATTGCAGTTAGAAAGCTTTGTAGCCTGTACGTTTGGGCTTAGTGGTGGTTCAAACGTGGCATAATACCCCCAGTTTAGTTGCTCGATTTCGCTTTCGCTTTTGAAACCCATTGAAAATCTATATGGTAGCTATATTTTTGCCTTTATTCCTTTACTTATGGTCTTAGAATTTGGGGGTGTTACACCATGCTCACTATATCAACAAGGATCTCATCATGACAAGAGAATACCCAAATCAAGCAATTTCAAGATCTAGTCACAAAGAGATGTTAAAACATGAAATTTCTAGTTTACAGAAGCAATGTAGGCTTAATACAAGTCTATCAAGTCATCCCATAACAATGTATCTCAAGAAAAATGTCATACAAGAAAAACCCATGGAGATATTCTTCAAAATAGAACAAGTTCTTCATTAAACAAGTAAATAGCAAAGAAGAGTATGTTCTTACCTTGGAAATGACTTAAGATCCTTAAGAAAAGTTGAGAGACTTGGAAGGAAATGCTTAGAAAGTGTATATTTTCAGCTTGGGAGAGTTCTTGCTCGTGGTGGGGAAGAAATGAAGCAAGGAAAGGGTTTTAAACCACTTCGCGCGAAAATCCGCGAAAAATCTGGTGCCCGTCCACGCACGCTACCACGCGTGGTGGTAGGCGTGGGAGCTCTCTGGTTTATTCCCACGCCTGCTCACACGCGTGTGAGCGGCGTGGCAGCTCTCTGGAAGTTTTCCACGCCTAGCCACACGCGTGGTGGTGGCGTGGAAAGCGTGTTGTGCAAAGCTTACCTTGGTTTCCCTTCCTTCCTTTGTTAGTGATGATGTTTGTCAATTGATTGCGGGCAACTTATAACTCTCGGGTGTATAATCTGTACTTGTTAGCTCAACCGAGGTTATAGAAACATTATTGAAATAAAGCTAAGAAAAACATATCGTAGAAAATAAGGAAAAGCTTTAAAGAAAAATAAGATAACATTGGGACTACCTCCCAAGTGCGCCATGGTTTTACGTCTCATGGCCAGATGTAATGTGGCCTATCCTTCAAGGCACACAGATTTTGGGACCCGACCAAGCGTCCCGTGAACCTTAGCTTCAAGGAATGTCCCAAGGTGGGAAACATCCTTGAACACCCACATAAGTAAAGGAAGAACAACATGTATGATTGGAAAAAAGTTAGCATTAAACACCCTCCTTAACTCCTCTAGGATGGTGTCTACTTCCTTTTCTTTTTCCTCTCTTCTCCCCCTAAAGATTTTCTCATCTCTTTCAAACCATACCTCCTCACACCCTTCCTCAATTTCGAGTGTGGTCAATTCTCTCCACTCATCTTTTTCCATACGATTGATCATGAAGGACCTATTATTTTCTACCCTCTCTTCCTCACACTCCTTTTCTTCATCACCCCACTCTATTTGATTAGAGAAATCACTCACACTCTCACATGAATAGAATGAAGTATCATCCTCTTCACTCACCATCTCATTCTCACCCAAAGCAAATGATTCATCTTCCGAGAAGTTAAAGCAATCATAATCATTAGCAAACAAGATAGAATCCTTACAAGCATTAATCAATGCATTAAAATTTTCCATGGAATCATCCTCCCGAAATTTAAAGCAATCATAATCACATATGATGGAAGTATTAAGGCGAAGGGAGTCATCCATAAGGGTGTTTTCAAAAAGAGCACAAGGATTTTCAAGAATATTAGCACAAAGAAGATTAGGAATTTTACCATATTTCGGCTCTTCTTCTTCCCATACTACTTCGACGTTCTCATCCTCACTCTCCATTTCTTCCTCCTTTTGATTTTCCAATTCGAAAATTGGAACTTCTTCAAGTACCGGGGCATAACAATCTTCCATTCCTTCAAAACTCTCCTCTTCCTTAGCATTTTGCTCGTTTTCGACCTCTTGTACAATCCTTGGATGGGCTTCCAAAGTGGGGATGTCATCCATGATGGTGGAGTTAGCTCGGGACTCATTCATTTTCATGAGCTCTTCCATCATGGACAACATCTTCGGTTCAACTTTTTCTAATGGAAGTCCTTCTTTTCGGAGGGTAGCGAGATAGTCTTTTAGTTCGCTCTTGATTTCGGCTTTTAGTTTAGCGATATCCTCCTTGGCCATCCTAGTGAATACTTCAATTTTTGCTTTTAGAATTTCAATTTCATCGGTGGCTGGTGTGATATAATCGCAAGGATTTATATGGGTATTATATGGGTAAGAGGGTGGTGTTTCAAAGAAATATGTAGTATTGTTTTCTTTGTGGTTTTGTGATGGAGGTAGGTAGTAGGTGCTTTGGTGGAAAGTAGGGAATGAATTTGACTCGGGAGTATAGCTTGGATCAAGTTGTTGCATCATTTGCACAAGCTTACTCTCTATGTTTTGAGATATGTCTTTAGAGCTTAATGAGTCAATTTCTTGTGAATTTGGTGATTGTGAAGGGTAAGTTTCTTGGAATTGTGGAGGTGGTGTTTCATAAGGTCGTAGGTGATGATTCGGTGTATGGATTGGATAGTGATATGGAGGTGGTAAATGATATGTTGGTGGAATTGGGTAATGGTATGGATGTGGATTGTGGTATGTTGGTGGAGGGTAAGTATAAGTGGAATGGGGGTAATAGTGATATGGTTGGGGTTGAGGATTTGCATAGGATTGTTCTCCATGGTGTGGGTAATCATGGGGATTCATTTTAGCACTCATTGGCAAGCTTCAAGTGGTTTGATTAAAGAGAATTTCCTGCACAATAACTTAGCCAACAACAAATAATTTTGCAACTAAAAGTAGTTGCAAGTGAGCACAAGATATTCAAGATAATATAAGCTCACTTCTTCAAGCAAATAACAAAAATAAGAAAATAAAATAAACAAAAAGAAAGCAATTCAAGAACTCTTAAAATTCTACTTCTAAGATGTCAACACTATTCGAAACCGTTTGCCATCCCCGGCAACGGCGCCATTTTGACAGGATTGCGGATTTAGTGGGAGTGAATGTAAAGGTGGGTGGTGATAAAACGAAGAGTCAAGACTCCCCGAGTGTCGAGTCTCTCAAGGATGACGAATGGGAATCGAATTAGTGTGTTGGCATCTAAGAGGTTGAAGAGAAAGAGTTACGGGAATGCGAAGGATTGGATTCAATTGTAAGAAGGGGAAGGTTGATAGTGGTTGTGTAAAGTAAAGAAAAGTAAAGTAGAGATTGGGGCTTTAGGCTTTTCCATGTGGTCTATCTTCGGATGGTTTTGCAAGTGCAAGTCGTGGAATAGACTAGGGAGTTCGTGGCACATCATCAAGTGGCGTCACACTTTGGACTCCCACATCCTCATTCGGTTGGGGTATTTTATCGAACACTTTGTCTACCACTCCTCTCGGATCTCGTCCTTTCGGATTAAGAGCGGAGATGTGGGTAAGTTAGACTCGTGAGTGGCCGCTATCGCACACACACTCACTTCCTTTGGGTTTGCTACCTAATGTGGCCACAAAAGGCACAAAGCTTTAAGATCATCATCCACACAAGTTCAACATCCAACAAACAAGCAATTCACAAATCAAAGCAATAATATTAAACATCCACATAGATCTACCATGGGGCCACCAATCCCCTATCTAATCTACTCTATCATACTAGAGAAACAAGAAAAAGAAAGGAAAATTCAAAGAAACAAGTATTGAATTAGAAATTGAAGAGAATGGTTACCACCCTTAGAAAGGGGATCTTTACAACCTTGATCTTGAAATCCCAATATTCTTTCTTGCCCTTGATCTATTCTAAACTATGAAAGAAAGGAATTTTCCCCCAAGAGGGGAGAAAACCCTCTAGATCTATTCTACCCTATTCTATGAATTTTCTGATCTATTCTAGTTGTTCTTAGGTTTAGGGCAAAAGGGATTTATATAGGTGACAAAAAGGGAACAAATTTCCCAAAATGGCTCTTGGCCCGACCACGCTTGCTTCCACGCGTGGCGGTGGGCGTGGGAGCTCACTAGAATTATTCCACGCCCAGCCACACGCGTGTGAGGCTGCGTGGGACGCTACTGCAATTCGGCTTGTTTGTCTTTTGCTCTATTTTAGCCTCAAATCCCTCTCCAACCTGTGAAATACCTCAAAACTTTTTTTAGAAATGTTGTTAGAAGATTTTAATCGCATTTGAGCTAAAATGCATGCAATTGTTGTAATCGGATGTCAAAACGATGCACTTTTAATCTAATAAAGACCCCTAATAAGTGCTATTCTTGGTGCTTATCAGATATTTTCGGTTTGGTAAAACGTAATAATAATTTAAAAATATACTACAAAAGCATGAAAATATACTTCCTGCAAAATGCAGATGACAAGTAACTTAAGTTAGCTAATATAATCTAAATAGCTAATTAGCTAATTAAGTTACCAAAAATAAAAAATACAAATAGAATACAGTTCAATAGTTCACACTTCACAAGTCACAACTCACAACTGCGCAAATTTGAAATTACAAATTTAAACTTTAAACTACAAACTACTTAATGTCTTCCTTAAACAAAACTGCAAAAACACCATTCTGTCACTCATTATTCACCTGTCACCCGTCTTCATTAGTCTATAACTCCCCATCATCCTGTTAAGAAATGCAAATAGGATTCATAACACAAGTTAATTACATGTGGCTCAGATTGCTAATTTCTCAAATCAGTATAGGATTGGAGGCAAATTGCTACTTGAGTTTTGGAACAAAACTCGAAACTCATGAGCAACATACCAACCCAAAATCTACAAAGGTGGAAGCATCATCATAGCAAAAAGAAAATAGTTGAAAAAGTAAAATGTAAATGAGGAAGCTAAGCGAGAGTGATATACCAAATTAGATTACCATAACAACTTCACTCAAGATTCAATCAATGAATCAAGACATTTTAAGCACAGAATCACAAAATCAGAAGATATTCTCATCATTTTTTTGTGATCAACAAATGATATGGCCATATGATCCAACAATACCAACATATAAGCTTTGAATCCAATCTGTCCGAACTCGTCTGATGCACAAGCCTACTTATATGCTTCCACAATACATATTTACATGAATTTTACGGCGAGAATCACAAAATCAGAAAGCAGCTTAACAACTTATAAGCCCTCACAGTATATATTTACATGCTATTTAAACATATAATCACAAAATCATAATATAATTTCTTCATTTTTGTGATCAATCCTTCATATGACCATATTATATCATAATAGCAACTTATAAGCTTTCATCGTTCACTAGTCACCGAAGAGATATAGAGATATTCATCATATAAATTACATTTTTACTGATAAACAGAAATCAGAAATCCACATATAAAGAATATAAGGGGCAATAACTTCCACCATTAATTTCATAATAAGATTCATCATATATATGGAATTGCCCAAATTTTAGGGCTCATATACTGATATACAATGATAACAGACAGGCATAGAATATGGAAAACCTTAAAAATTAGGCCGATGTTGAGATATTCATCATAGAAATTCTAGGGCTCATATATAGTGATAACAGATACTCAGATATAGAATATTGAAAACCCCAAAAATTAGGGCTCACATATGAGAAATTCATCACAGAAATTGCATTTTAAAAGATTAACAGAACACATCAACCATCAAACACAGAAACAATATTAAAAAAAAAAAGAAAAAAGAAGAAGAACTGCAACAGTGCGATTTACTTGTTTTCTCCTTATATATTCTGGAGAAACTAGGGCTTCAAGCTAGGGGTGTGCAATACCCGTCCAACCCGATTAATCCGACCGATCCGAAATCCGATCATTAACACTAGTGCGATATCCGAATCCGAAGACGAAAAACCGATCCGACCGAAATTTATTTAGGAAATTTTAAAATCGGATAGGGTATGAAGATTTTCCACCCGATCCGTCCGATATATCCGAAATAATGTGTACAGGGCTTAGTGATGTATATCAGTGTATATACTATTATCATAATAAAATGTGTGTCAAAGTGTGCATATACTATTATGTAATAAAAAATTAACCCCAGTAGGAACCTGTCACCTTGGATAATGAAAAAGGATGGCCTCAAAAGTATGAGAGAGAGGATACCCACCTGCCAACTCCATCTTCCCAAAGTGTACCCATGCTTTACCTCAAAAGTATGACAGAGAGGACACTCACCTTCTTTCTTCCCAAAGTGTCCGAAAAATAACCCAGAACTTGAAAGCTTCACCTAGCTTTGAAACCCAGAAGAAAACAACTCAAAAACAAATTTTTCTAAGTCTAAAGAATTTAATTTTAACTGATCATGAAGACAAGTCGCCTGTGCGAGACGCCAGTCCTCCGCCCCTGCCTCCTCTCTTTCTTCCCAAAGTGTATGCATGCTTGATTGCTTGAAGGAATCCGTCAGCTGAAAAGGATACCCACCTTCTTGGCCAGCTGAAAAGTGGCCTCCTGTGCGAGACGCCAGTCCTTCGCCTCTGCCTCCACTCCGCTTCTGCTTCCCCCACCAGATGGCTGGTCGCCGCCTGGCCTCCGACACAGGTCTTCGCGGCTCCGCTTCGCTGTCGCTGCTACAACAGTAGGTAGGTTTATTGCTTTTTTTCTCCCCAAGCAAGACAGATTGTGTAGAGAGTATGGGAAGGAAAATGCTATGGTGTTTTAGAAGAGGAAAACTTGAGCTCAAACATCTTAGTTGTCTCTTTTGGCTCATCCAGTGCTGCAGATAGAAGATTTTTGGAGTTTGTTTAATTTAATCCGAACATATCCGAAAATCCGATTCAATCCGTTCGAATCCGACTTTATAATATCCAATATTTTTGTTAATTAATTTTTACGGATTGGGTTAGCAAAATACAAACCGAAATCCGAACGGGTTCACGGTTTTAATATCCGAACCGTCCGAACCCGTCCGATGCACAGCCCTACTTCAAGCAAAGGCTTCCACCATGGGTCCACGGGTATGAATACCTCAAACTCTCCAAGGATCAGGTTACTTGGCTTCCACCACAAGTTCACACTTAACACTCCAGAGAACCACTAGTGATGTGAACTTGGTTTGCCCGATCTTCTCTTCGCACTCTAATTTAAAAAGGATTTTTTTAGAATGATTATTAGGCTTGGTGTGATCAATTCGAAGGTTTAATTTAGGTTGGGTAAATGGTTGTTTTCGGGTTTTGATGTATAGCGGTTTGCCACGTCCGGTTGTAGAACGATAAAAACCGAGGATGACGCCACAAGGATGATAATTTCCTTGATAAGTCAGGTTTTCCATGATCCACTCATCACGGCCGAACTCATTCCGAGTTCCAAAAAACACTCAGTTTTCTAACTCAAAAATTCATCTCAAATCTATATATTTCATTTGGCTGCAATGACCTTAAATAGCCATTAACAAGCTGATTACAACCACATGAACGAGATAATTATTAAACATATGATAAACTAATTCTAACCAACAAACTAAGATAAATATGAAAATTAATATAATTCTAACAAACTAAATATAAAATAATTTTAAGATAATCTTCCTAATTAATTAATAAAACTAATTATTCTAAAATATTCTAATAGCTAATTATTGGTTCCCGTGCCCACAACATTCCTTCTGTCTTTAGAGGGATTCGTCCTCGAATCCACGTTCCAGGCACCGTTGAAGTTTCATGAGTCTTCGTGAAGAGACAACCGTGTGCTTTGATACTAAATGATGCGAATCGGCAGCCCAGAGTGAAGCTTCGTGCTGCTGAAGATTACTCGAATCGGTCCCAGTTGGTTCTCGGGTAGTTCGGTAGTTTTGGACGGAAAGTAAGTGAAGGACGGGTGGGTGTTTGTTGCAAGTTTAGGCTTCGTTGGGTTGGAGTTAAAGGTGTTTTTTTTTTTTTGGATTTTGGTGAATAGTGGTTTGCCACGTCTGGCTGTAGAACGATAAAAACCGGGGATGACGCCACAAGGATGGTAATTTCCTTGATAAGTCGAAAGAGCTCACATATGACCCAGTGAGAGAAAACTTGCGATGCAATGCGCAAGACTTTGATTCCTAATCTCATACATTGTCTGTCTTCAAAGAAAAATGAAGAGGCTATTTATACTACTATGACAGCCTCATTATCAGCTAAACTAAAGAGATAAAAAATAACTAAAATCTGGTATAAGAATTAGGTGTTATCTCAAGAGACCAGGGAGCAATTAGTTAAGTTATTAAACAAAAATTGAATATAAAAATTCAATTTTTATTTACAAGACTAATTTCCCTTTATTTGACCAGCTTCTTTGAAACTCAATCCTGGACCGGAACCACATTGACATATTTAGCTTCACTCCTCTCCCCAAGTTTTCACAACTCAGTCTTATTGTTGTTTAAATTATGTATGAGTCCATTTAAAGCTCCTTGCAACCTCTTGGCCCGTTCTCGTGTGATAGGACCTCCCATGACTTGCAACGGATCTTGCATGACATTTGTTTGTCTTACGTTGTCCTCAACATCTTCCCCCTCCGTAGCAAGATTCGTCCACGAATCAGCTTCATCTGCAACAAAACGAGTTAAGTCAGCAACATTAAAGGTGGCACTAATAATATACTCACTTGGTAACTCCAAGGTATAGGCATTGTCATTAATTCGGGCCAACACTTTAAAAGGTCCATCCCCACGAGGAAGCAACTTGGATTTCCTTTGAGTTGGAAATCTTTCTTTGCGAATGTGCACCCAAACTAAGTCCCCGGGCTTGAAGACCACGTGCTTTCGACCCTTATTGACTTGTTTGGCCACTTGCTCATTCCTTTTAGCAATTTGTTGGCTAACCTTCACATGCATCGATTTTACCATCTCAACTTTCTTAGCGCCATTTGTGTTCAAATACTCTTTCACGGGGAATGGCAACAAATCAAGGGGAGTTAAAGGGTTAAAACCGTATACAACTTCAAAAGGAGAAAAACCCGTAGTACTATGTACATGCCTATTGTATGAAAACTCAACAATTGGAATGCATTCTTCCCATGTTTTCACATTTTTTTTTACTAACACTCTTAACAATGTCCCCAAAGTTTGATTTACCACTTCTGTCTATCCATCTGTTTGAGGATGACAAGTAGTCAAAAATAAAAGTTTGGTGCCTAACTTACCCCAGAGTGTTTTCCAAAAGTAACTCAAAAATTTAACATCCCTATCAGACACAATGGTCTTAAGTATGCCATGCAACCTTATTATCTCCTAAAAGAATAAGTTTGCTACATTAATTACTTTCGTCATCTGTTTTATGGCAGGAGATGAAGTGTGCCATTTTAGAAAAATGGTCCACTACAACAAATATAGAATCATGCCCTTGTTTAGTTCTAGGCAATCCCAGAACAAAGTCCATCGAGATGTCAAGCCAAGGGTGCTCTGCCACGGGTAATGGAAGATACAATCCATGAGGCATACTTGTGGACTTAGCTTGCCTACAAATAATGCAGCGCTCACAAACTCTACCAACATCTCTTTTCATTTTAGGCCAATAAAAATGTTCACACAAAACTTCGTAAGTCTTGTGTATCCCATAATGTCCCATTAAACCCCCTCCATGGGCTTCTTTGACTAGCATTTCTCGCAATGAGCAGTGCAGAATGCAAAGTCTATCAGCCTTGTACAAAAATCCCTCATGCAAGTAATATTTCCCATGTGGTCCCCTCTGACATGCAGCAAAAACACCACTAAAATCACTATCATGCACATATAATCCTTTTAAGTGCTCAAATCCAAGAAATCGTGCATGCAACGCAGACAACAAAGTATACCTACGAGACAATGCATCAGCTACAACATTCTCCTTACCCTGCTTATATTGGATCACATAAGGAAATGATTCAATGTATTCCACCCATTTTGCATGGCGCTTATTGAGCTTTCCTTGTCCCCGTAAATATTTTAGGGATTCATGGTTAGTATGAATCACAAATTCTTTAGGCCTTAAGTAGTGTTCCCAATGTTCTAGTGCCCTAACAAGAGCATAGAACTCTTTATCATAGGTTGGATAGTTCAGGCTTGCCCCATTTAATTTTTCACTGAAGTAAGCAACACGCTTACCTTGCATGAGAACAGTGCCTATACCCACCCCGTAAGCATCACAATCTAACTCAAAGGCTGCTTCAAAATTAGGTAAAGCAAGTACGGGCGCAGTGCTTAATTTTCCTTTTAGAAGGTTGAACACACGTTCTTGCCTTTCCCCCCATTGAAATCCCACATTTTTTTAATCACCTCAGTTAGTGGCGCAGCAATAGTACTAAAGTCTTTCACAAATCGGCGATAGAAACTAGTTAAGCCGTGAAAACTTCGTACTTCACTGACAAATTTCTTGGTGTGGGCCACTCTTGGATAGCCTTAACTTTGGCACTATCCACTTCAATTCCAATGGCATTAACAATATAGCCAAGAAAATGAACAGAATTTGTGCAAAATTCACACTTCTTAAGGTTAACATATAGTTGATGTTTCTAAAGACTGTAAACACTTGTCGTAGGTGCCTAATATGTTCTTCGAGACATTTGCTGTAGATTAGTATATCATCAAAATATACGACTACGCTTTTCCCTATGAAGTCTCGGAGCACATGATTCATAAGTCTCATGAATGTGCTAGGTGCATTAGTGAGTCCGAATGGCATAACAAGCCATTCGTATAGACCTTGTTTGGTCTTGAATGCTGTTTTCCATTCATCACCCTCATGTATTCTAATTTGGTGATAACCAGATCTTAAATCAATCTTAGAAAACATACATGCACCATGCAATTCATCTAACATATCATCTAAACGGGGAATGGGAAAACGATATTTAATAGTTATTTTGTTGATTGCACGGCAATCAACACACATTCTCCATGACCCATCTTTTTTTGGCACAAGTAACACCGGTACTGCACAAGGACTGAGACTTTCTCTCACATGTCCTTTGGACAATAACTCCTCTACCTGTTAAACATTAAATTTAATATAATTCTAACAAACTAAATATAAAATAATTTTAAGATAATCTTCCTAATTAATTAATAAAACTAATTATTCTAAAATATTCTAATAGCTAATTATTGGTTCCCGTGCCCACAACAACTAGCATCTAGCGTCAAAGAGACAGAGTAAGCGAAGAGTAGAAAACTAGAACCGTAGAACGCCTAAAAGACACTCAAGAGTCAAGACTCAAGACTCAAGAGAATATACTCAATACTCAGTACTTCAATACAGAAGAGAAGGAAGGAGAGATCTCGGAGAGTCAGAGATGATGATTGAAGAGAACTTAGAAAACTAAGAGAATGAGAGAAGTAGAAGAGAAGTCGCGGCTAGGCTCTAAGGAAAAATGGGAAACCCTGCAGGCTTCAATGCTTCATAACATATATATATATATATATATATATATATATATATATATATATATATATATATATATATATATATATATATATATATATATATATAGTCATGATCAGGTGCGGCCGTGTTCTCCCGTGCGGCCGTGCGGTTCACACCACTCAATGTTACGAAATACACCACTCAATGTTAAGAAACACACCACACAAATATGCACTATGGTGTTTTTCTTAACATTGTGGTGTGTTTCATTGTGGTGTGTTTCTTAACATTGAGTGGTGTATTTCGTAACATTGAGTGGTGTGTGACCGCACGGCTGCACTGGAGAGAGCACGACCGTACTTGAAATTATTTCTATATATATATATAGGCTACTGCTCCTGTGAGTCCACCCTCCCCATGAGTCCGTGTGGACAATCTGGATCCATTGATCTTTGAACTACTTATGGCTAAGATTTAAAGACATTATTTTAAAAACTTTTTTCATTTGGAATGATTATTTATTTGGATTAAATTAATTTAATTATAGGTGATTTGCATGTTTTTAGGAACATATCATGCGTTAACTATGGAATTCGAATTTCGAAATGGGATTCTGAACCGTGCATCATGGGGTTTTTACGTGTGCATCTCTATGGTAGTTGTTAATTGTGTAGAGTTTTTTTATGGGATTCTGAACTGTGCATCGTGGGGGTTTTATGTTTGCATCTCCATGGTAGTTGCCAATTATGTAGAGTTTTTTATGGGATTGTGAACTGTGCATTGTGGGGTTTTTATGTGTGCAGCTCCATGGTAGTTTCCTATTATGTAGAGTTTTTTTTATGGGATTCTGAACTGTGCATCGTTGAGTTTTTATGTGTCCATCTCCATGGTAGTTGCCAATTATGTAGATTTTTTTTTTTGCGAATTTGTGTGCAACTACGTACATAGATTTGTTCCCGGTTTGGTGTTGTGCGTATGGCTGGCTGGGGGTTGATCAGTGCACCACTTTGTGGGGTACTGTGCACCTTCAGGAACTGTGCATGTTCACGAGTTCTATTGTGCAACTTACATTGTTGTTTTTCCATGTTGGCAACAATTTTTGTATCATGGTTATAATTAAACAACCCAACTGTGCAACAATGCAGTATTATTGTTGCGTAATATTGTCTGTGCAACCCGACTGTGCAACAACGCAATGTTGTCTGTGCATGTATGTATGTTAACTAATGCACTAAAATACCTAAAAAATATGTATTAATCTTATAACATTATGGATTAATCACATATGCACTATCCAGTGGGACGTTCTATGCACCCACTACAAATAAGTTGTGCAACAACACTCGTATTATTATGTGCTCACAAGTCAATTTACTATTGCCTCACCCCCCTCCCAACCCAACCGCTCGTGTAACACTCGTTTGGGCGCATATGTCCACCCCGCACAAATTAGTAGTGCTGAAAAACTTATACGGTACAATGTCTTAATCACAATTCGAGATATGATTACAATAAACGCCAAACAAAATTAATTTATTAATAAACAATGTTTTTTTGTTGGCGAATACAACACCAACATTAGATCTTAAGCCGTGCAAGTTTACTTTAAAAAAAAAAACCACAAAAATGTACTTAGAATCATAACCACACCCCTTATCTTTTGATTTCTTCTTGCGTAACGCTCAGTTGCAACTGTCATGGCCATTTGCCTCTCCACATGTTGCGTAAACCCAAACCCCCCGCGCGGTACAAACATGGTTAGCCCTATGCTCCGAGCACATCTTATCTAAACGAGTTGCACAGATGTTCTAACCCAGGTGCACAGAAGATCTCAACTGTAAGCAGCCCTATCACCACAAACAACTATTTAGCAGAAGTAGCAGTATTCTATAACAAAAATAAGCACAGTAAAAGCATTAACAAAATAGTGACCAGATAATGATGTTTTTTTAGTATTAAATTAGATAGATACATAATTAGTGATCAAATTTGTTTTTCTTCTGTTCCTATTCAGTAAGCCAAAACACTGATGAGGTAAATGCACACAGCAGAGGGGCGAAACGTAGACTAAACCCCAAGCCCCCGCACGCTAGAGACACGGTTAGCACTAGGCTCCGAGCACAGTTGGTCTCACCCAGGTGCACAGAAGATCACAACCTAGGTGCAAAGACGATTAAACACAAAACAATGCGGCGACCCAGAAAAAAACATAGTCCAACAATCAGCGATTTAATTTGTTTTACTTGTTTTCCTAATGAGTAAGCCAATAGACTGACGAGCTAAATGCACACAATAGAGGGCCAAAATTGACACTGCACACCAAACCCCCCGGACGTTACAGACACAGGTAGTTCTATGCTCCCATAACCCAGGTGCACAAAAGATCAAAACTATAAGCAGTGTCATCACAACTGTAACCCCACCCATTCCAATGAGCCTAGATTTCGAATCGTTGATAAGTATTCAGCAAATAAGATGCGAACCTTCGTATCACCGTATTTCGCGATAGACCGGAAATTATCCGATTTTTTCAAAGTATTGACGGGATTATTTTCAAAATAATTTTAGTATCATAATTATTCCTATTTAAATTATTTCCTACCGTAATTTTATATGTTTTAATCCCAAACAGTCTAACCGAAGATATTTTCTCTTACCCACCACAAAAATATGACACATGTCATTCTTTCTAGTCACATGTTATTATTTAAATATTTTTTTGAGATGATCCAAATTGAAGCTTGATCTCTAAGTTTCTTATGTCTTCCTTTATAAGAAACAATGTGGCTTACTCTTCAAGCCCCAAATTGAGACTTACTCTCCAAGCTTTCCCATTCTTGCTATAAATAGAGCTTTGATCTTCCATTATCCCCATTCTATTCCCATTTTCGAAATAAAGAGAGGAAACAAGAGAGAAAAATTCATCTTCATTCTTTGAGTTCAAAGAGCTTCCATAGCCAATTTCTTCATCAAGATCATCACCTATTCAGTAAATTTCAATTTTATTCGGTTAAAAGCCTTGTTTTCTTCCCTATAACCTAAGTTAAGAATTCCTAAATTATTGTTATGATGGTATATTTTGCCTAGGGATTTTTGTGAAAGAATTAAGTGTTGATGAGAGTTTTGATCTTCAAGGGTAAGATTTCATGTTCACTAAAATTATTATTTACCCCATATATATGTATATTCATATATGGTATGCTATGATAACAAAACTACGTGTTTTACAAACTTATGTGCATAAGAATGTTCATGTGATCACAAGTTCATTGCATAATATGTGTGTGATTCTCGAATTATCGAGAATGGATTTTTACGGGTCATACCCGTGTGTTGAGTAAATGCTTGGCTTGGAATTTTAGTATATGTACATTCCTATGAAGAATGATGTATTCTTGTGGAGTGAACTATTGTGGAGAAAAATGTGTTTTGAGAAATTATATATTTTTGAAGAAGATATTTATCATGAGGAAATGATATATTTTGGAAATTATATGTACATATTTAGTCTTGGAGGATAAGAATACTTGCTGCCAGGGTGAGCCGGAAATCTTACAAACCTTTTTTTTTTGAAAATATATGAGAATCTTGGGCTGCGGTCCAGATTATTATGAGCAATAGAGCTGCGGTTCTCTTTGCTATTGAGATGAGAATGTAGGGTTGCGGTCCTATTGGTGAAGTATTGTTTTTTTTTATTGGTATCTAATCCTCCTTGACAAATATGTTATTTTGGAAAATGATATCTCCACATGTATTTTGGGAAAAATATTTTATGAACATTATGAGACAAATGATATATATATATATATATATATATATATATATATATATATATATATATATATATATATATATATACGATTTTGGAAAGAATATGATTGTTGAAAATCATAAAACCCAAGCCTATATTTTACGGGGTGAAATGGAACTTACTTAGCTTATGCTAATTTTGGGATATACACCCCTTTGTTTTTGTGTTAAAATGATTTTGCAGGTGAACATGAATAAGATGGAAGAATAGACACCCTGAGAGATTTATTATTTTGAGGAATACCCAGTTGTATTAAGTTGGATGTTGATGTATTTTGATGTTGTAAGTTTAGCCTGTGCACTTAGAGTGGAGTTTATCAAAGAGGCGATAGAATTCACTCTAGGTGTGGCGGTAGCCCCCAGTTTTCTGCTGGTTAGATGTAAGCTTCCGCGATGTATTATTAGGGATTTTGTAATAAATCCTAGATGTGAAAATTGGGGTGTTACAACAACAAACAACTATTTAGCAAAAGTGGCAATATTTTATAATAAAACTAAGCATAGCAAAGGCATTAAGAAAATAGTGACCTGATAATGATGTATTTTCAGTATTAAAAAAAAACAAAAAAAAATTCTTGACAACTTGAGTTACTGGTTTACACTTTACATAATGGCTCTACGCAGGCTCTATATTTAATTCCAAGACTAAGAAAGTAAAAATTAACACTATTTGCTGAGTGGTCATGATAGGATAGGGACAAAGCAGAATGATAAACATGCAAATTCAAGATGCAAAACATATCAAGAGTATATTCATACCACAAACTAACTGAAAACTCATACGGTGAAGATGGCAAATTGCCTAGACTTTAAGAGAGTAATAGGAAACCAGCACAGATAACCAAACCCAGGTACACAGAAGATTAAACACCAACCAACAATTGAACACAAACCAACAATCAAACACCCACACACAATGACCAAGAACGAGCTCCCCCCCCCCCCACCGCCAGTCGACTATCTGAGCAACGAAACGGCATAAAAAAGCACTTACCGCGATCAAGCTATGGGAAGGCGGCGGCGAGACTCAGATGGTGGAATGAGGGACATCGCGGCTAGGGGGAAGACGTGGGATTCTCCGGCGGGGGCGGGCTGTCGCGGCTATGCGGCGTCGGCGTGTGCGACGGCGGACACGAATGGCGATGGTAGATGTTACCTGTACGTGCAGCAGCCGGCGAGGGTGGCTGTTCACTCAACAGTACACTGCGCAAAACCAAGAATCCCTAATTTTGGAAATAAAAATAATAATAATAATAAAAACAACCGGCTGTGAAGAACCCACCTCAAATTCCAAAAATACCCCTGCACAAATACTCCCCCAAATATATGAGTTAAAAATGAGTATTTTAAATTAAAAAAATGAGTTTTTTAAATTAAAAAACTGCTTTTAATCTACACCACTAATCTCACTATTTTAATGGCTGACAATTGTGCACATGGACTCATATAAAAACCAGGACTCATTTGAACAGGACTATATATATATATATATATATATATATATATATATATATATATATATATATATATATATATATATATATATATATATATGACGCCGTATGGAACATACATATGTATACACATATAATACTTCGGATATTCAGGCGGGTTAGGTTGCCAAATCCCTAACCCAACCCGAACTATATAACACCGCGGATACAATATGTCGGATTCGGATATAGCAAGTTGGATTCGGATATCCACCCGTGGCCTATATTTGGGTTTTGGATGGGGCGGGTCCATCGGGTTGGGTCGAGTTTGTTCAGCCCTAGCCGCTGGTGGTCAGAATAGGCAAATAACCTGTTAAAAATGTTAATTGTTATTTTTTTTCTGGTTTAGTTACTTAGTTGCTTTGTTTTTCTGAGTGCAGTAGCTTATTTGGAGCTTATTCGAGTTTGATGACTTAATTGCTAATTTCAAAATAGTTCGATGGCTTATTTGCACATTTTTCCCAATCGTTAAAAATAAAAAATTGACAAAACTAACATTTACCAAATACCAAACACCCACATATAGTAGTGTTGTGAATTTGGATTATCATATATTAAATTATATTCCTTAAAAAAACAAACAGAAACGAAAGAACATTTTGTTGAATTTTTTAACATAAAAATTACATCTTAGTGGCTATTTTGTGGTACAAATATATGTGGGGTCCACTTTCGATTTGGTTTCGTCAAAGTGGATTCAAATTCTTCATAGTGAGAATAAGATATTGATATATTGTATGCTCAAAACGGATAATGGGTGAATGAGAAATTGATTCTCAAAGTAGACCCATTTGAGTTGGAAAATGAAGGTGGAAAAGCTTTGATAAAGCACTTATCCTACATTGGTTTGGAAAGTGGATTTGCACCACTATATATAATGAGACTTTTAGAAGGCGGTTGAATTATATAGCATAGATGCTCTCTCTTGTGTGTAGAGGGTGCAAATCAAATCATAATATGAGCTTGAAAAGGCTTAACTCGTGTACGCCAGCAGTTGCGGGCACAAATGCCGTTCTTATAGAGTAAATGGAACTAGGAGTTACAATTACACTACGAATACATATGTTGGTGAATAAGTCGAAGGGTGCTCATATGTCAGCCAATCGGTCTACTGTAGGGAGACCAGGCAGTCCGAGGCTGAGTAATATTACAAGTAGGCCTGTCAATACGAGTGGCTTTCTACAAGGGCACCCCGGGTAGACCAGCCGAGTGGCTTTCTGTCAAGGCGATTCAAAGGGTGATCCGAGAGCATCAGGAGGCTTGTCGATACGAGCGGTACGGTTGATGACAAGTGATTTATTCTCATCGAGTTGATGGTTATAACGGACCGACTGGGTGACTTCTTTACGAACCGGCTATACAGATTAGTTCTTTATGCGTATTTACCCATCACGAGTCCCCCATTTCTTGCATCTGCTAGAATCGTCGGAGTTCGAGAAGTGAAAATAATTTCCTTTTAATTTTTTCCAATCTTTTTATCGCGAGCAAACATCCTCTGGTCGGCCTACTATAGACACCGACCTACCATATTCTTGCCAATCGATCGAGTATTTTTTTGGAAATTTCAAATTGTAGTAGTTTTTTGAAAATCTTGATCAGGTTGACCCTTCAACTTCCAAGCCCATTAGCTTCCTTTAAATAGTCACCTTCCTCTTCTCTTACGTTGTTCCGTTCGGCTGGCCATTGTGCCTCTACTCCGCCGAGATCGCTCCTCCGACGTTCAACTTGCCCGACTAGCCTTCCTTTCACGCACGTTTCATTGTTACAAGTATATGTTCTAAGCTTTTTTGTTGTTGCTGCCTTGTTAACTATTGTCACTATCTGTTGTTTTTCGGTCGACCAACTGACTACATGAGCCGACCGATTGGCCACCCATCAACTTGATCTACTTCACCTTTTTTTATGAAATTTTCTGGTCGACTGGTCACGAAGACCAATCGGCCACTTGGCCTTGCTCTGTGGTCCATCGATTTTGTCACATTCATGCTTATTGTTTCATTAGGGTAGACTGGGTCTATTATGTACTTCAAAGTCCCATTATTGTAATTGGATTAACCATTGACCTCCATTCACTAATTGTTTATTCGTGCAGCATGTCTGAAAACGATAGCCAGAATCTCTCTGGTCGAGACGACGACGATTAGTATGACACCCCGATTGACCTGTCCGTTAAGGAGGAAGAGCAGATTAGAGGACTTATCGTAGATGGGGTCATCTATAAGGTTGACAGGCACATGACTAGCATCATCGATTGCCATCATAAGAGATGGATAAGCGTTCATTTCGACTCGCTGGAGGTTGGTTTGTGAATCCTGCTCAACCCATTCTTGGTTGAGTTTGTGGATTACGACGACATAGTCCCGAGCCAGGTAGCGCCCAATTGCAATCGTATACTTGCGTGTTTCCCCAAGATTTGTCGACGCTATCAGCTTCCTTGAACGATCGATTTCTTCAACTAGCTCTATTTGGAAAAGGCCATGTGGAAGAGCTATGGCAACGGTTCTGTCATCATCTAGTTTCGCGGAGTGATTGGGAAAATTACCAACCTACCCGACAATAATCGAAAGTGGAGAGGAAAATTTCTCCAGGTCTGCTTGAGTGATGATCTGCCCTTCAAGAACGAGTGGTCTACTCAGATGAGCAAGTGTGTGTTACAACCCCAAACTATGGGGATTCGTGTTGCTGTCTAGAGGATTTCAACCGAGTCTTATTCTTAGGAAGTCTATCACTTTCCAAAGGTTTTGGTATCGGCTCGGTTTCCTCCTCCGTCTTACAGGTCCTCAAGTTAGATTGTCACAGGTGGTGGGTCAGTCGATCAGACGGAGTAATGCAATATGTCCTCATTTAATTTCTAAATCGATCGCTCGTTCTTTGTACACGTCACTTGGCCATGGAATTTGATAGCGATCTCCAAAAGATAATGGACTCGATCAGCTAGATAGGCTTTGCCCCGGGGCTAGACTACAAAAAGCTTGAAAGTTATTTTGAAGAAAAACCCAGCTACCTCTTCCGGGGATCAATATACTACCAGTCTGTCACCTGTTACGTCCCGTCTATTGACCCTAAGAGAACCCGTGCGGCTGGTGAAGAGCCCAGTTTGTTGACGCACTTACTCGTGGTACGATCAGCCTATCGGAGATGTTCAATTTGTTACTCCAACTAAATCTTCTAACCGTGAGCATAGTCCATGAGACCACCGATTATGTGGGGG